>JAODXP020000017.1:26660739-26718239 GCA_027497455.2 Sardinella longiceps | reverse complement strand
ACTATCATGTGTGCACATGCACGCACACACACACTGACACATACACAAACACGCAGGACTGGAATTTACTTACTGTTAGACCAAGCGTAAGCTTATGCGCCCAAGTGCGAGCCACAGCATTCTGCGTTTAGACCTGTCGCAGCATTACGCTGCCAAGATGCACAACCATGGAGGTCAGACCACAGATATATCACATCCATGATGTGTGCACACACGCATGTAAGTCCCAGCCCTAAGGCTGGTTATGGCTATGGAGGTGTGTGTGTGTGTGTGTGTGTGTGTGTGTGTGTGTGTGTGTGTGTGTGTGTGTGTGTGTGTGTGTGTGTGTGTGTGTGTTGTTTGCATTTTTTCAGCTTTGGAAGCTCCAGTGTTGCCTGAGGGATACTATATAGATGGTGTCAGGCTGTATGTACTGTACTGAGTGTGTTTGTGTTTGTGTGAAATTGTGTGTAGTAAGTGTAAGTTTGTGTGTGTTTGTTGTATGTACTGAGTGTGTGTGTGTGTGTGTGTGTGTGTGTGTGTGTGTGTGTGTGTGTGTGTGTGTGTGTGTGTGTTTGTGTGTCAGTTTGCATGTACTGAGTGTGAGTGTTGAAAGCCTTTCTAGTGACTGGCGCCCATTGAAAAACATCCAGCAAGGCAACCATCTGCTACTTGCACCCCAGAATGCAGCACACACATACAAACACTCACACATACACACACACACACACACATGCGCGCGCACACACACACACACACACACACACACATTCTCTCTCTCTCTCTCTTTTTTTTTCTTTCACTCCCCCTCACACACACATCCCTGTTAGTTGGTATTTGAGCAGAGCTGCTGTTAGACCTGTTCTCTGCCATCAGTAAGTTGCCCCAGAACCCTTCTATATCCTCCCTACCCCTAGAGGGGGGTCTGGACTGAGTAACATATTGTTTGGGTGAGGGGAACTCACTCCCCAGATACAATGCTTGTTTGTCAGTCAGTGTGATGTTAAGGAACTCCTGCCAGCCTAGTACTGGGGTTCAGAACATGAGAAGTTGATCATATATTGTTAAATGTCAAATGTTGTTAAATGGGACACATGATGTTAAATATAATTCACCCATGCATAAATCTCAGGGCTGGAACCATGTGGTACTAATACAAGGCACGCTTTTAATTTACAACCTTTGATTTCAAAACAGGCCCTGTTGAGACCACTCTTGTGTCATTCATTTCTGCTGCGGCTGAATGGATGACTGGGTGAGTCTGTAGTGTCTGAGGGACTGCAGTGCACAGTCTGGACCACTTGGCCAACATCAAAGTTGCCTGCGTGTTCATGGGCAGAATGAAGTCTAGTGGTGCATAAGATTTCCTGAGGTGTGAAAGCCTTTGAAGATTATCTCTATTTCTTGCTCTGCCTCTTGCAGCATGTTCAGGTTAACACTCACATTCCCTCTGTCACACCATCCTTCTGCTCAAAGAGAGGAATAATTGCAAACCATATTGCAAATCACTTGCAAGCTCTGTGTCAGTAAACATATCTTTGCCTGAACTGTTTTGCTCTGCCTCCTGCAGCATGTTCAGGTTGACACTCACATCCCTTCTGTCACACACCACCCCTCTGCTTAGAAAAGGAATAATTGCCAACCATAATGCAAATCGCTTGCAAGCTCTCTGTCAGTAACATGTATATTTTTTGCCTGAATGGTTTAAAAGGGTTGTAAATAGCATTGAAGATATCTATGCCTAGCCGATTTTAGTCAGGAAGAAAGTGGGGTTGCGGTGGCGCGGACTTGGCACCTTCGCGGAGCAGATGGATGCGCAGAAACGCGGAAGCTCGTGCGCTGGACACTCCCGTGGGAACAAACATGTTCGCCCACATGCTTGATTAATTTAGTGTGTGTGAATGAGCTATTTATATGTGGTGTCATGGAGAGAATCTCATATCATATTAGCGTATTGGTAGCTAATAGTAGTTATGGCAAGTGGAAAATAAATGACCGTGATAGATGAATTGGCTCGATGCGGCATTTCTCAGATACAGAACTTTACGCACAGTAGCCTAAACTGACAGCAAGCACCACCCTAATGTTTCTGTTAATTTAATGTGCCGAATCAAATAGGCCAAGCTGAAGAAGAGCACTGGAAACTACAACTCCCAGAGAGCCTTTGCCTTGTAGACCAGCAGGTTCAACGTCATTATGCGCGCGTGTCTACAACTCCGCCTGAAGGCTATTTAAAAGGATTAGGTAATTTAGGCATGTATATTTTGAGGATTTTCCTTATTTACAAGCATGATTCAGTGCTCTAACGATATTGTTTAATGCTATACGTATTATTATTATCATTATATCACATGTACGTCGCACCGACTTCTGTTTTAGCAGATCCACCTGACGAGCGCGCAAGTCCTCGCATCATCAAGGTAGCTAACGGTCTTCGGGTCCAGTTTTTTTGGTACTAGCTTTGCAACAATTTTGCCTCTGTGTCCAGAGGAAATGATGGCCTTCACAGAATGGCGGCTGTCACTAAAGCTCGTGGACCAGCCGTCCCTCCCCAAGTCGGTGTTGCAGTTTCCAGAGAGTGAGCCCGGGGACGTTCCACCCGGAGGGTATCGCGTTGCGACGCTGAAGCAGCTTGTTTCTGCGCAGTTACCTGATGCCGTCCCAGACCCCGACCTCATAGGTTGGCAAGTAGCCTGTACACAGTTACACATAGTGATTGCTTTGGGATGCGGCTGCATCGCTGTCAGAAGCCTGACTGGAATAGTTTTAGAAGCCTATGGCATAGGCTATCATCTCTAACACACTATTCACTCACAATGACCTTGGCCACATAATGGTTTAGCCTTGTTGCATTGCACCATCCATAGGCTATCATTAGCCTTCACACACAAGTTTCTGCACTGACCAAGGACTGTGTGGTAATGACTGTAACCACTGAAAGGTTTTCCTGCAGATTTGGTGTTCTGTGGCAGAAAGCTGAAAGATGAGCTGACGTTAGATTCCTACGGGATAGAGTCCGGATCCACAGTGCACATCCTCAAGAAGTCCTGGCCAGAACCTGAGGCCACTCCAGGTGTGTGTGTGTGTGTGTGTGTGCGCACGCGGGTCAGATCAGATCCCCTTATTGATCGAATCAGCTTTATTGGTCTAGTATGATTACATACACAAGGAATTTGCCTTCTGTAGGCGTTAACTGTATACAATATTAGAGCCTCTGTGTGTGTGTGTGTGTGTGTGTGTGTGTGTGTGTGTGTGTGTGTGTGTGTGTGTGTGTGTGTGTGTGTGTGTGTGTCTGACGCATATCTGTGTTTTCTCTGTTATATCAGAGCCTGTTGACAGAGCTGCAGCAGCCAGGGAATTCCGTGTTCTCCAAGCAGCTATTCACACAAGCACCGCTTACCGGGACTCGGTAAATACATACATACTGTACACATACATAATACATACACTCAGATACACACATGCACACAGACACTCCTACACACTTACACACACACACATGCACACAGACACTCCTACACACTTACACACACACACACACACACACACACACACACACACACACACACACACACACACACACACACACACACACACACACACACACACACACACACACACACTTACACACACACACACACACACACACACACACACACACACACACATACAGAAGAACTTAATCTAGCTGAGGGAGACATAGTAATTTCGGAATAGCAGAATTCAGTCTGTTCCTGCATAATTGCTTTTGTATGTGGTTGGTGGTTGTAGTGTGTGTTTATTGGTCTTCCCATTGTTTCCCAGGTGTTTAAGATGCTGAATAATAAGGAGTCTCTGGCCCAGATCATTGTTGCCACTCCTGGGCTGAGTAAAGACCCTGTGGCCCTGGGTGAGTCCACTTCCATGGAGTTGCCCATAGACCGGTCTCTGTGTGTGTGTGTGTGTGTGTGTGTGTGTGTGTGTGTGTGTGTGTGTGTGTGTGTGTGTGTGTGTGTGTGTGTGTGCACGGCCCTGGGTGAGTCCACTTCATCCATCCGAGCTGTCCATAGACTGGTGTTCTGTGTGTGTGTGTGTGTGTGTGTGTGTGTGTGTGTGCGCTTGTGTCTTTCTTTGAATATATGGCAGTATTATACTGACGCTGGCTATGGGTAAAACCCCTGTCATTTAGTGGACTGGCAGTTAAGAACTACTTCATTATTACTAACTGACATGAATTTGATATGGCTGTACAGTTTGTATGCAAATATAATGCAGGATGTAAATATACATTGTGTTCTTTCAGGTGTGCTACAAGATAAAGACCTATTTGTGCAATTCACAGACCCAAACATGCTTGATGTGTAAGTAAAATGTAATTACCTGTACTATTCTAGAAAACAAGGTTTTGATCTTACCGCTTTACTGTAAGAATAAATACAATTGCCAACTGAGTATATAGGGGGATGGACTGTATTCCAAAGCATCATGAATCAAACTCAAGAGTACATACACACACATTTGGATTGGGTATAAAACACAAGACATACACACACATTTGGCATATCTAAGCTATGATGTCATCACTATAATGAGTTGTGGAGCTGCAGTGTACACACTATTGCTGGTATTCTCCCAGGTGCTTCAGTCCAAAAAAGCTCTTAGCTCCATGCATTTCAGCCTGCACTAAGCACTTTTTTGGTGTTAAGCACCTGGGAGAATACTGGCCTATATGCACAATAGACTCCTTACTTCCAAGTCTACTTTAGAGGGGGCTATGGGGCCTAAAAGAGAGGCATACTGATGTGTGTGTGTGTCTGTTTTCTGTGCCCAGACTGATCAGCTCTCACCCATCCCTGGTGAACGCCATCCTCCTGGTTCTGCACTCAGTGGCGGGCAGCGTGCCGACCCCACAGAGCACCCCGGCCTCCAGGAACCTCTCCACAGGCTCGTACAGCGAGATGCCAGGTGTGCCCTCGTACTCTTACACCACACAGCACGCCAGGTGTGCACTCGAACTTTTAAACCACACGGCATGCCAGGTGTGCACTCTAAAACTCTTACATCACGCAGGACATGCCATAGGTCAAAGCTGTATTCAGTCCATGGGTGCTGGGAATCTATCCAGATATGCCAGACATCAGTGGTGTTCTGAACCTATCCAGAGAGTAGTGGTGCTTTGAACCTATCTACCTATCTTGTCAGACATATCAAACGCTATCAGAATGTAACAATTGAATGGGCTGAGAAGGTACAAATCATGTTGTAATTCAAATAGTATGCTCCAGCTAAGTCACATGATGTAGCCTGCCTGCAATCCTAAACAAACAAGATTTGACGCGCCCACTGATATTGCAATTGCAATATCTCTACAGCTAGGAGGCACAGACGAGCTCACAAAGTGACACATTTTACTCTGGAACATGTCATTTATCAACCCAGATTAGTTCTAGGCAATATGAATTATATAAAGGTACAATGAATAGGAATCATCAGAATTCCTGTATCCTGCGAATGGGTGCTTTAACCACATTTAAGATTTCTCATTGAATTAAAAAAAATACTGAATTTTATGCAAGATGACCTTTACCCTCTTTCAGGGTGGGTTTCATATTCAGTATCAGAGGGAGGGCCGAGGGAGCTTGGTGAGGCTGAAGTGTGAGGTGTTTCTATAGTATGAAGTGGTGAAGCTGAGGTGTTTCTATAATATAAAGTGTTTATATTTTAAGAGGTTTTTCTATAATATGATGTGTTTTGCAGGTGGATTTCTGTTTGAAGGCTTGTCTGACGATGAGGATGACTTCCAGTCGGTAAGCCTCATCTTGCCCTACAGGACACCATGGCAACCAAATCTGTTATTTTGCTGTTGGTGTTGGACGCCATGGCAACCAAATCTGTTCACATCAGCAGTGTTGTATTCCAGGGCAGCCGTGGGGGCCCGTCCAGCGGTGCAGGGACCTCAGGGGGGATGCGTCCAGTGACGCTGGGATACAGTGGAGCTCTCGGCCCTCGGCCCATCACCCAGAGTGAGCTGGCCACTGCCCTGGCCCTCGCCAGCACCCCAGAGAGTAGCGCAGTGACCCCTACTACAAGCAATCAGGTAGTGCGTGCACACACACGCGCACACACACACACACTTATGTGATTCGCACCACAAGCAATCAGGTACTGTCGTGGAAACACACACACACACACACACACACACACACACACACACACACACACACACACACACACGTGACCCAGCCTCTAAAGGGCGCAGTACTGACCCCCACCACAAGCAACCAGGTAGTGGACACACACACACACAAATGGATATTTCTGTGGTTCTGAAACCAAATTGGTTCCCTAGGAATGGATATTTCTGCAGTTCTATAACTCAATGGGTTTCTTAGGAGCGGAGGCTTCTGTGGTTCTATAACCCAATGGGTTTCCTACAGTAGGAACGGATCTTTCTGTGGTTGTCTAGGAGCTGAGGTTTCTGCCGTTCTGTAACGCAGTGGGTTTGCTTGTGTTGTCTCCAGGCCGCCTCCTCAGGTGTGTCACCTGTGCCCGCTGGAACCCCCATCACCAACGACCTGTTCAACCAGGCGCTGCAGCAGGCCTTACAGGTGTCCAGCATGTCCTCCTTACAGGTGAGACGCACGGCACCAGCAGGTGACACGCACAACACGCTCTGTCTTTAGGTGCATTTAGATATCCTGCTACCAGGGATCACACACACACTTGCCTGTAATGTGTTACATACATTATTAATGCCTTATTTGCAGTCATGGACATACAATGTGGTTCATCTTCTGTCACTTCTAGCATTGTATTGGTGTGTTACTGCTGAATGCAGAGGTATTCTGTAGCAGCATTTTTCTGTGTGTGTGTGTGTGTGTGTGTGTGTGTGTGTGTGTGTGTTTGTATGCATGTGTATGTTTCAATGCATATGTGTGTGTGTGTGTGTGTGTGTGTGTGTGTGTGTGTGTGTGTGTGTGTGTGTGTGTGTGCGCTTGCGTGCACAGAGCCAGTGGCAGTCCCAGTTGCAGCAGCTGAGGGATATGGGCATCAGAGATGAGGAGCTGATCCTGCGGGCACTGCAGGCCACTGGGGGGGATATCCAGGCTGCCCTGGAACTCATCTTCGCTGGGGGAGCACCCTGAGTCACCCCCCCTCTTCCCACCCCTGTTACTGTCACCCCCAACCCCATCCTCCATGGACACTTCTCATGAAGAGCCTCAGCTTTGCACTTGAATGATGCAATATGTAGCACTAGTAGCAGTAGCAATGGGCCTCATTCATCAACATTCCCAAGAATTTTCCTCTATTTGATCATAATGTCCCATAAAATTTTTAATCCTGTAATATTTTACAATTACAATGCACCAATGTATTCCAGTCCAGTGCTGCTGCTCTTGAGTGTGCATAGATTTTTATTTGACCTGTAAACACATATTGGATAATGAAACATTGATGAATGCTTAATCTTAATGATTAAAATAGAGTTTAAACACATTTCTTAGAATGGTTAGTGAATGGGGCCCAGTGTCAGAGGTGGTTACTGCCATTCGGTGGCACAGAAAAACTTTTTTTTTCCCTGTAACTAGAGATGTCGTCATGGCCCACCCTCTGCATATTATATAAAAAAAGACTGAAAGGGCACCAAGCACGTTCACAAAAATATGCAAACTCTTTGTGTGTCCAGTGTCAGTGTGTTATGCGTGTTGGGCCTCTGATTGAAGGTGCAGTCAGTCAGCAGTATAAATATGGAACCTGTTTTGTAACATTGTTATTATCTCTTCTTGATCGTCTTGAGTCTTGAAACAAAATGCAGGTTACCAGTGCTTCAAACCATATCAGTTTTCTCTAGGAGCATTGAAGAGAAGGGGTGTCTCTGTCATGTTTTGTTTGGTCTTTGGTTCAAATAGAACGTTGTGTTGATCAAAAGTGTCTGCCACATTTATAGGCTACTGAAAAACAAGTGTCACCCAGTACTGCCATTGACTAATAGGTAGTAAGGTTGCCCACTATCACTGTCTGCACTGTCAGAAGCGAGATGCATAGACCGTATGAGGATCTACCTCATTGGCAGTGGTTATTATTAGATAAGTGACTCAGTCCTTTGGATGAATAACTCGCTGCATTTACTATTATTTTAAGAAAGCCTTTTGTATTTATTTGAGGTCAATACATAGCATTTGTACTTTTATTTAAAAAAAAATCAATTGAAAAGTTAAAGAAATTACAAAATAGTGTCCTAAGCCTAGGCTACTCGTTTAGCTTCAGGCATGCTGAAAGGTTGCTGGTTCGATTCCCAACTAGGGAAGGAAGTGTTCCCCTGGTGCCGCTGCAGCAGGGTTAGTGTGTAGGCTAGTCTACTTCACTGTGCTGTGTGTGATTCACTAATTCACAACTGGGATAAATTCAGAGACCACATTTCCCTCAGGGGATCGAGTAGCCTAGGCTTAGGCCATTTTATTTTTTTCTGCAAGATAGGCCTATATAATCATTGATTCTAAACTTGGTCTTCTGAACATGTCTCATCAGGATCAGTGTCAGGAGATAAGGGGGATCTCAGTCCTTGAGTTTGCGGGAGTGCTAGATGTAAAAATGTATGAAAAGAAATGGCCAGCCAGTAGCCTACTCATTTGGCCTAAGGTTTTTCTCATGTGTTTCTTGTGACAAGCAATATATGAACTGGTGTTGGTTCTGGATCTCTGGATCTGGAGTCATTATGCCGTTATATTCCTTTATTTATTTAATAAACTTCTGTAAATACTGAATAAAATCCCTGAATTTACCTTTCCGTCCCTATCTGCTGGAACGTATACTGCCTCTATCGAGCACTGCGAGGATCAGGCTCGATTGCGCGGTCGCACTAGTTTGCAACTTCCCCCTTCGCCGCCGGTTGGTTGGAGATGAGTGGAAGATGTCGGTATCGGGGCTCAAGTCCGAATTAAAGTTTCTGGAGTCAATATTTGACCGAAATCATGAGCGTTTCAGAATAATCGATTGGAAGCCCGATGAACTTAATTGTCAATTTAATGTGACAGGCGAAAAGCTTCTGATAATACACTGCAACATCACGGTAAGATGACAGAGGGTGAGGGTATCCTACAGTTTGTTGGTCTGAGCATCAAGCTAGTAGGCTACCTAGCTAGCTCTCTGATTGAGGCCCGATTTCCAAGAAGAGGAAAAGGCCGCATGAAGTCTTGAACAAATTGACAGTTTACAAAGTAACTGTCACATTACATTACACATGTCTGTGTACCGCCAACTTGCCGTCTCGACAGTTTAAGTATTAGGCATTGGTATTGTGCATGTCTGTGCTGTGGCGCTGTGGAATCATCTCGGCTAACGTTAGCTAGTTTGTTGCAAACTGATAACAACTTTAAACTTTGCCCAACATGGAAACTAAAAAGCTTTAATAAGACACTGTACATGCTTTACACATGCTGATCGAAGGTAACGTTAACGAATATGAGCATGCCGCCCATCGCAGTATTTTAAAATCCAGCTAACGTTTCTAAAGAGGACTAGTAGCTAGCATTAGCTATCAATACTGAACCTACGGCAACGTTAACGTTATGGCTCAGAAAGACTGACGCTAACGCAAATGTTGGCCTGTCTATGTAAACTCAATGCGTATGTGCTTTTTGTGTAGTTATAAGATTAAATGTGCTAACAAATATAAAAATGTGTTGGTATGAATAGAATTCAACAAAGATAACAGGAGTTAACACTTTCGTGCGATGGCCCAAATAACATTAGTTGTTCTAGTAACGTTGTCATAGAAAGCATTGGTTTGGTAAAGGTATTGTACTTTTATAACTTGTTCAATACATTTATGCCCAAGTTGTCTAGCTTTCTTACTTAGCAGTTCATTTGTCTGAGGCCACACTAGCGGCACAACTAGTCTGACAACTTGGAAAGGAATGTGATCACCTGCATAGTGCCACGCTTGAAGTTGTCAATAACCTACAATTACTTGTACCAATCTCCAGTTAAATTTGAGTTTTGCTTATTATTGATTTTTTAAAGTTGTGTTGGTATATAAACGCAAAGTCCTTGTTCTATTAATCTAAAGGGTAACTTGGTGTTTTGGTGAAATTAGTGCAGTGTCGGTAGCTGTGTTCACGAGCTAGCTAGCTAAATGATGCCTAGCTTGCAGGGTAGTGACCAGCCAGTGACGTTATGTTATTGGCTTGTTATCTGTACAGGGGAAAACAAGTGTGGCGCACGTCATGTGCCATTTCTACGGAGATCACCTTTGCGCAAAAAAGTCACTAAAGTAATTGTAATAATTGTGGACAGTGTCGTTGTGGAAGTTGTACAGTTTAAGCAGAAATAAGTAGTGAACTGATTTACCATGGTTAGTGCATGTTGACGTGAATGTTTATGTGAAGTCCAGGGAAATGGTGTTGGTCTCTAATGTCATCATTTCAAAAGGGCAATGTTTTTGATGGTAGGCCTTGTAGCTTTTCACACACTATGTGTAGGTTAGTTGGCATGCGCAGTATTTTGTCTCAGGCCTAGAACGAATTTGCCCAACTAGGACGCATTCAACTAATGTGACGCCACAGAAATGGGGTACAGCATAGTTTCACTAAGTTGTGGGACTGAAACAGCCTGGTCATTGCCTAAACAGATCCACCGAATTCTCATTGGTAGGCCTTGTAGCTTTTCACACACTATGTGTAGGTTAGTTGGCATGCGCAGTATTTTGTCTCAGTACCGGTACAACAACTAGCCTAGGCCTAGAACGAAATTGCCCAACTAGGACGCATTCAACTAATGTGACGCCACAAAAATGGGGTACAGCATAGTTTCACTAAGTTGTGGGACTGAAATAGCCTGGTCATTGCCTAAACAGATCCTCTGGATTCTCATCTCCCTTCAGTACTCTGTCTGGGATTCCGGCCATTGATCTCACTTGCTCAGGATGTATCCAATCTTTGCCAATCAGCGGACTTTGAGATTGCTGCACGAGAATGTTATCCTGTCAGTCAAAGACTGATCCAATCTTTCTGAATTTCAACACCACCAGGCAGCAAGCGAAATTGATTTCTCGATAGTCGGAATCCCAGACTCTTGTACAAGCGAATCATAGACTTACATGGTGACATACAATGTTTTTGTTATCACTGCTGTGTGCATAGTTCTTCACAGTGGCATTAAATGCCCCAAATAACTGATGTGGCGAACAGTCCTATTTGTTCTATTTATCTGGCCCTAACTGACACATTGACCAGTCCAATTAGAAGACCAATGCCGTGTGTCTGTCCAATAGGAATCCTACCCTGCTACCCCGCCCATCTGGTTTGTTGACTCAGATGACCCAAGCCTGGCGGAAGTGCTGGAACGCCTGGAAGATGTGAGGAGGGGGAACACTCTGGTAAGAGAAAAGTGTCATGCATAACACACACACACACACACACACACACACACAGGGACATACACATAGACACACAAAGCAGGGATGCCCCCAAAATCTTAACCTTATCCCTCAACACATCCAAACTGGAAGGACCAGTACAGCAGTTATAAGCCTTGAGTCACTAAAGGGAAGCAGGAGGAGTAAAGACTATACTGCATTGTTACTGGTTGCTTGTGCCACCAGTCTACTGTCCTGGACACTGTCCCCTGCCATGTGTCTACTGTCCTGAACACTGTCCCCTTCCACCAGTCTACTGTCATGGACACTGTCCCCTGCCACCCATCCACTGTCCCATGACACTTGCCTGTGTTAAAACCTTAAGCCTAACAAATTGGACAGCGGTAAATAAGTGCCACAAGACAGCATGGGTGGCATAAGACAGTGAGTAGCAGTGACCAGCAGCAGCACAGTCACAGTAGGCAAGAGCCGCGCAACTGTGATTCAGGCTGGTGATGCAGGAGAGTGCACAGGACAGTAGGCCAGTGGTACAAGAGTGTGCACGGGACAGTAGGCTGGTGATGCAGGAGCTTGCACGGGCCAGTGATGCAGGAGAGTGCACGAGAAAGTAGGCTGCTGATGCAGGAGAGTGCACGGGACAGTAAGGCCGGTAATGCAGGAGTGTGCAATGCTTGGGACAGTACGCAGGTGGCATGAGAGTTGATTAGTGGGGTGGGACAGGTCACGGGATAGTTGGTGAGTAGCGCTAGCCACCAACAACAGTAAAGCACAGTTACTTCTGTTGCTGTCATTTTGTGTAGAATTTTGTTGCTAAAGAAGTGTGTGTGTGTGTTGTGCAGCTTCTGCAGCAGCTGAAGCGTCTGATCTGTGACCTCTGTCGGCTGTATAATCTGCCCCAGCATCCAGATGTGGAGATGCTGGACCAACCACTGCCTGCTGGACCCACCAGCCAGGACAAGAAGGTATTGCACCTGCACACACTCATTTATTACCTGCTCACACTCTAGGCATTTATTTAAGGTACCTGCTCACACACTAGGTATTTATTTAAGGTACCTGCTCAAACTGGAGTCATTTATTTTAGGTACCTGCCACTATCATAGGCTTTTCTACTGATCTTGTCATTACATTGGCTCATATGCAATTGCAATAGGCCTGTAGATACTGCAATTTATTGATTTAATTTATTGCAATTATGCTATCCCAAACTTTCAAACTACAGCTGAAAGATGCCACACATTTCTACCAGGCAAGGTGAAATGGTGTAATGCATGCCTACAATGCATGAGCACACTTTAATTTAGGGTGAAGTGCATTTATTATTTCCATTCGACAAAACGTTGAAAGTGTGAATGGGAAATGTAGCTGAACGTTGCAACCGCTAAATGTGTCCCACTATTTCTCCCTTCCCCGCTTGTTTTACCGTCAACAACACTCTGCTTGCTCACTCGCAATTTAATGATTTTTTTAGCGATCGCGCAAGACTTTCACTTGTGGCCGCCCGTGATCCAACATCTAACCATGGAAGGCTCCAAGAATTTCCTAAAGACGATAGAGATGCCTGTGTCTTCATAAATATCCGAAACAACGGCTACTTTCTCTCTGCTTGCTCACAGCGGTGCAGGGAAGGTGGATTGTTAGCAGCAGCTGTCGCGCACCTTTCCAACTGCATGTAACGCATATGATCAAGTAAATAAGCCCACAGCTGATCACTGTGATCGAACTGAATTTGATCGCGATCACTAATCGTGACCATATGATCCCCAGCGCTACCTCCACCCTTTGTAGGCAAAGCCACAACATTTCTATTTGCTTTGGAGAAAGAACACTTCAGGTGTTTGTGTATAATCGCCAGAGCTGTGACTGTGAAGTAGTCGTGAGTGACTCTATGTGGAGTATGAATCATGGTTGAATGAATCATGAATCATGAATCATGACTGTATGTACAGCTGAATAAGGTGCCCAGTGGGTCCTACTCTAAGTGTGTGTGTTCCCTATCCTCTGACTCCCCAGCATGGGGCCGCAGACACATCAGAAGACGAGGAGGAAGAGGACATGGGAGAGGTAATCTCTATTATTCACTACACACAACAGTTTGCTCTTTTGTCAATATTTAAAACTTATGACAGTGGGGGCATGTTTGATGTCTCCTGGAACTGCATATGGCCAGTTAAAGCTTAGAAAACAATAGAGTAGAGCCTAGAGTTCAATTCTCCTTTATATCTCCCCTAGTGCATTAAATCCAATGGTGCATCAAGTCTTGTTATTTATTATGTTACAGTCCCACCTTTGTGTGTGTGTGTGTGTGTGTGTATTACTGTGTATATGTATGCTGTGTGATGGCAGGACGTTGAGGATCTAGTTTGTTTAGTGTGTGTATCCCTGTGTGTGTGTGTGTGTGTGTTTGTCATGTAGAGTACATCTGTGTGTGTGTGTGTTTGTCATGTAGAGTACATCTGTGTGTGTATGTGTGGGTGTGGGTGTCTATGGCGTGTACTTCACTGTGTGTATGTGTGTGTATCCTGTGACAGCAGGACGTTGAGGATCTTGACCACTATGAGATGAAGGAGGAACCTGCTGAGGCCAAGAAGTCGGAGGATGACGGCATAGAGAAGGAGAACTTGGCCATTCTGGAGAAAATACGCAAGAACCAGAGACAGGACCACTTAAACGTGAGTGCAGCTAAACCAGAGGCTGAAATTAGTGGTGTGGTGTGTATTCTTGGTTTTGTTATGTGCTGACCTTCAATGTGTGTGTGTGTGCTGTGCAGGGTGCGGTGTCCGGCTCAGTACAGGCATCGGATCGTCTCATGAAGGAGCTCAGGGAGATCTATCGATCACAGAGTTTCAAGTCAGGTGAGTTGGCCTGTGCTGTTTGCTGAGTTTGAATGGGAATTAATATAGCTACTTGAGCTAATGTGCTAATGAGTTTGAATGGGAATTAATATAGCTACTTGAGCTAATGTGGTTAGCGAATCACAGATTCTTTAATCGGTCTTTATTGTGCAGCTTGCAGCTCTGTCGCAGTGACTAGTCTAATGATTTTTATATTCTTGGAATCCTCATTGCCTGCCTCAAGTTCACATTTCAGGGGTGTGTTTGAGTCATGAGGCATTAAGCATGCTCGCTAGGACTGCACTGAATTTCTTGGTCATTTAGTGCCTCAGAATTGTAGCTCACATTGTAAGATGGCAACGGTTAGCTCTTTTTTTAAAGGTGCCACAGAATTGCTCTCTATGCAAGTGTCATTAATGTTAAATGAAGGCCTGCTTGTTGTATCCTGTTAAATTAACATAACTTGACGATCTTCCTACTTTATTACTGCTTTAGAGCTCCAGCTTAGTTATAGAAGTATTGCATGCTCTTTGTAGAAGTGTTATATACACTTTATTGAACTTAATAGAAGCATTAGATGCTCTTTATACAGTGGAATATGGCTCTTGGTATTCATTAATTCCATGATGGAGCTTCCTGCTTTTTTTCCAGGGATCTATTCAGTGGAGCTGCACAACGACAGCCTCTATGAGTGGCATGTCAAGCTGAAAACGTAAGTGGCGGACAATGTCATCAAGCAGATCTTCCTATAGTGTGTGTGTCCAAAGTGTGTGCATTACCCTGAGTGAGTGTGAAACAAACAGGGAGTGATGTGAGGTGTTGTGCTGTTGCTTGTCCACAGGGTGGACCCTGATAGCCCCTTACACAGCGACCTGCAGGTGCTGAAGGAGAAAGAAGGAGTGGACTACATTCTGCTCAACTTCGTCTATAAAGTAAATATTACTACATTCTGCTCAACTTCGTCTATCAAGTAAACACTAGTGCCCCTTGCATGTTTGCCTATAAAGTAAACATTAGTGCTCCTTGCATGTTCACCTATAAAGTAAACATCAGTGCTCCTAACATGTTCGTATAGAATGTAAAATTTCTGCTTTTTGCTTGTTCGTATAGAATGTAAACATTAGTGCTCCTTGCATGTTCGTCTATAAAGTAAACATTAGTGCTCCTTGCATGTTCATCTATAAAAGTAAACATTAGTGCTTCTTGCATGTTCGTATAGAATGTAAACATTAGTGCTCCTTGCATGTTTGTCTATAAAAGTAAACATTACTGCTTCTAGAATGTTCTTATATAATGGTGTTAAGTCTCCATGCTTCATTAGGAAAACCCTTGTGAACCTTTTGCCCCGGTGTGTGAAGCTACACACTTACCTGTTCCCAGATGGAGTTGGGTCACAGTTACCTGTAGGTAGGTTCATTTCGGTTCACTAGTCAATAGCTAAATTGTCTGTGTTTTTGTTGACAGGACAATTTCCCGTTTGATCCTCCGTTTGTACGGGTCGTTTCCCCTGTTCTCTCCGGAGGGTAAGTTTGCACTGGCCTGTGTGTGTGTGCTGGGTGGATGTTTTTCATTTCAGAAGCCTCATCATACCCTTCCCTTCTGTCCTCCCCCAAATATCTCTCTTATACGTAGATGATTTTGTCCTGTTTGTCCCAGCCCGTACTGCATGGAAACATCCTTCTGTAGTTCTCATCATTCTGTCTGCCTCTGACTGCTGCTGCAGAGAGAATTGACTTTGTTCACCCTCTCTCTCTCTCTTTCTCTCTCTCTCTCTCTTTGTTCCAGTTACGTTCTTGGTGGAGGAGCTTTGTGCATGGAGCTTCTCACTAAACAGGTTGGTTATTCATGTCAAGTCTTGTTGTTACACATCAGCTTGAAATGAAGTCCCTCAATCTTAACAAGTTGAACATGCATGTAAAGCTCCTGAGGCAGACTTGTCTGACCCCCACCCCGCTCCCAGGGGTCATGCTCCTATGACCCCCATCATATAGATTAAGGAGTAGGACTGTGTAGACGTCTCTCTACTTTTCCTGTGTTTCCAACTCTCCTGTGTGTTCCCTCTCAGGGCTGGAGCAGTGCCTATTCCATTGAATCTGTCATCATGCAGATCAACGCCACCTTAGTCAAAGGGAAAGCAAGAGTCCAGTTTGGAGCCAATAAGGTGTGTGTGTGTGTGTGTGTGTGTGTAAGGTAATGTCATGGGGTTGCCTCAGCTGAGGGCTCTAGATTCCCATGAATGTATGTATGAATGTATGTTTTAGCCAACGTGTATGTGTATGTGTCCCCCACTATCCTCCGGTAGCTCTGTGTGTGTGTGTGTGTGTGTGACTGTGTCTGTTTGTGAACTCCTGAATCCTGTAATAGTGTGTGTGTGTGTGTGTGTGTGTGTGTGTGTGTGTGTTTCTGTGTGTGTTTTTTAACTGCATTTAAGTGTCTCCTAGTGCAAGCATAACCTGTGTGTTCTTGTGTCCTCCAGAACCAGTATAACCTGGCCAGAGCACAGCAGTCCTACAAGTCCCTGGTGCAGATCCATGAAAAGAATGGTGAGCTCCAGTCAGCAGCACTCACACACTAACACACTCTCAGTAACACACTGTCAGGAACCTACACTGAGTTACACATACTCTTAAGTAACACTAGCTCCCGTCAGCAACACACTCTCAGTAACACACTGTGCGTGGTAAACTCCTGTCAGAGTCAGGGTTTTCTGTTGCATTTAAGTAACACTCTCATCTTACCTGGTTCCACACATGTGCTTAGAAGAAAGATCCTGAGCATTGCTGATGCATCAAATTGTCATGCCTGCTTACAAACTTCGTCTTATATTTGCCACACTTATCAGTTTGTTTGACAAAATGTTGAGGTGTAGAGTGGATATTATTAGAGTTCGAGTTAGAATTAGAATTAGTCCTCTAGATCGTGGAAAATTTATGTTAAAGGAGGAATCCAGTGTAAATCAATCCATTGTTCAAACTCACCAAGTGTAGCAGGTAGGAAAAAGAATAAGAAAATGGCATAGACCAAGCAGTGAACCGGCAACCAACATAACAACTTATTCTCAGTTTCATTTCATGATGCCCCATTAAGTCAGCATTAGTATTGGTTTGTTATTCGGTTTATGCAGCAGCAAATTTTCTCGTTCTTTTTCTTAAAGACAACATTCAGGTACCTGGAAAAACAGGGCTATTGACTGATTCACACCGGATTTCTCCTGTAACACAACTTGGGTTGAGTTTGTATAGTGGGCATTTAATCAAGTGTTTGATTAATTAATTTTCTGTGTTTTGGTTTCCTTCCTAGGCTGGTACACTCCTCCTAAAGAAGATGGCTAAACTAAGCTAAGCTAGCGCCAGCCCTCGAGCTCTGTGTACTGGGACCACACCTTTTTTCAGGTCAAAGGTCAAACCTTGTGCTTCTTTTCTTTCAGGTCTTTTTTGTTTCCCTCATTCCCCGTTTGTATTTTGTGTAATGTGCCCCTACTTCACCGACTGCACTGGGAGCCAAGCATCCTCCATCTCCATGGAAACAGACTTCTGTTGTGTTGTTTGGAATGGCCGCTGCGCTCTCGTCAAGGACCAGACTTCTGTTGTGTTGTTTGGAATGACCGCTGCGCTCTCGTCACCTTGTGTTCAGCAAGGACTTCTGCACAGGAGTCACGGATCAGAGGTGGATGGCGGACACAGAGTCTCTCCTCTGGTCATTTGAGACCCCCCTCGTCCAGTTTGAGCTGGGGGGTGGGTGGCTCCCTCCTGCCCAGGCGACAACAGTCAGGGACAGCGAGGATGCGGGGGGGTGACTACGGAGACGGGCCACAGAGGCCAGACATTCCAGTCCTTCAGCTGGCCGCCTCTAAAGCTCCTCTACTGTGTGAGATGAGATGTTGTGCTTCATCTTGGATTTTGTTACAGGACTCTTAGTCGCTTGTATTGGAATCCCCATTGTCTTAAGGATGGCAAGGTCACCAAACAGGAAGTGGAGGGGTAGTCATGACTACTGCTTATCCCGACAGTGAGGAACTGACAGTGTACCTAGCCTTTAGCATGCTAGCCCTTAGCATGCCACTGAGCCTCAGAGAGACAAACAGGCTTCACTAGGCCCTGCTGGGAAAGGAGTGGTATTCTATCATCTAGGGGTGTAAATTGGAGCCTTCATGACGATTCGATATGATATTGATTTCTTTAGCCAAGGATTCGATTATTGTCGATACTTCAGAGTACTTCAATACTTCCACACGATATGATACAATACAATTCAATACTTTCAATACTATTTTCTAGAAATAAATCAACAAATCTCAAATCATTCGCCATTTATTGAGAATAGAGAAGCAGTATTCTATTCACACAATGTGCATATTACCCTACAGCAGTTATGCTCAGTACACTGCAAATGTAACATTTACTCCAAACAGGCGGCCAAATAAAGTCAGCACTTGATGCTTGATTAATTCGATACCCATGGGGATGCATCAGTGCATCGAATCGTTATCCGTATAATCAATACTGCACATCAATCGATCAATATTTACACCCCTAGCATCATCGCTGAATAATACTCCTGTGTGCGTGTGTGTGTTCAGATTGTCAGGATTATACAGATGTGTGTGTGTGTGTGTGATCAGATTGTAAGAATACAGAGACATGTGAGTGAGTGATGATCAGATTGGAAGGGTAATACAGAGACGTGTGTGTGTGTGTGATAACATTGTAAGGGTAATACAGAGATGTGTGTGTGTGTGTGTGTGTGTGTGTGATAACATTGTAAGGGTAATACAGAGATGTGAGAGTGTGTGTGATAACATTGTAAGGGTAATGCAGAGATGCGAGTGTGAGATGGTGATTTGATTACATTGTAAGGGTAATGCAGAGACATGAGTGTGAGATGGTGATCAGATTGTGTATATATGGCCACTAGAGACCAACATTGAGTCGAAGTGATGAGGTGGAGCGGTGGCCCGTTTCTTTTGAGTGGAAGTATTGAGGTGGCCCGTTTCTACGGGGTCTGCTCGGCTTGAGGGAAGAGGAAGGGGAATAGCTGGGACCTAATGCTCCGTAGCCATGGTGATTTGCCCTTATACTTTCTGATGCTCCATTGCCATGGAGATTTGCCCTTATATTTCCTGGCACTCCGTCTCCATGGAGCCATACCCTCATACTTAAGGAAAAAAGTACACATTCACGGAGCTCTACCCTTATACTTACAAAAAGAAGTACACACTCAAGGTTCCATTATACCCCCTGCTAGCATAGTTCTCTATAGCGTATGGTAAGGCCTTAGATTTCTTGCACACCCAACATACTAATCAAACACAAAGAGCACAGGACCGTTCCACAGACGGACTCTTCTCATCATAGCGCAGTGTTCTGATGTTCCTTTGCCGGGTTGTGTTTGTTTCAGTGTGTGTAATAGTACAGCATGCACCATCCACGTTTGCATTGTTGCTACAGATGGGATATCTTCTTGCTTGCTGTTGCTTTGAGTTGAGGGGGGACAAAAAACTGAAGTGTGTTCAGAGGACCATCTCTTCACCTATATCCCTCCATCCATGTCTCTGGTGCAGAAACTCAGGGACAAGTATAGCCTTTAAAAATGAATGCCATGAATGCAATGGGTTGCCACCTCCTCTGCTCTGTGGCCCTGCTGGGAGAGAGCGCCCCCTGGCCACATACACTGGAGCTGCGCTGGCGTGCACGTCTGCGCCCTGGAAGCTAATGCTAACAGTGTTAGCCTTACGCTTCATGCTTCTTCTGTTGTCCTGTCCAAATGTGCACTCTGACATGGACATGGAATGAGAGCTGAGACGAGTGCTCTGGCTCCCATGACTCGAATTTACACAGTCTGCTAAACATGTGCCTCCTGCAACATCATGTCATATCCAAACACTGAATTGAATCTTATTGTATAATATGTCTTAGGTAGGAATATAATGGGTTTTGACAGTTGAGCCAGGGGTGGGATAAATTCTTCATGATGTCCTTGTTGAGCTCTGGTTGACCCGCACAATGGAACAGAACCGTGACCCATATAGCCTATAGCCCATGCAGTGCTAAAATACAGACGCTTCGGCTCAAACTGATAGCCAGTGATGAGGGCCCTGGGAAGAAGGTGTCCTGTCAGTAGTGACCGGAATGAGCAGGGAAAGCAAGCATGGTCTCCAGGACTAAGGCCAGCTGGACTGAAGTTTCTCGTATTGATTTATCTCCTACACTGTCGGTCAGTGTAAATGCCCTCTGGCCAGTCCACAGTTAACCTGGGTGATCCCAGATTCTCAGAGAGCAGTGCTGAATTCAGCGGTCATAACGTTTTGCCACAGTTCCCATTCATCCCTATGGGTGACGTACCCGGTATAAAATATTTAGTAACATTATGTCATCTTGAAAACACCACAGGTTTCTCTCCATTGGCGTCTCCAAGGTGATAGTCAGAGATGGCAACAAAGCGTCATGAATATATATAACAATTAGGATTCTATATCTATGGTTCTAAATGCTCCTGGAGTCTGGCTGACAGCACAATAGGAAGCAGCTCTAGTCATGTGGGTCCTTCACTAGCTGCTCTCTGCCAGCTGGCCAGGGCATCCCTTCCACTGGGGCCAGTGGTGAGTTCTGATCTGGCGCCATCTAGTGGTAGTTGGGCTGCTTAGCTTCACACTGTGGCCATGTTCTGGGTTTGGCTTAGGGGTTCTTTTCCATTGCAAGTGAAATTTGGACTGTGTACAGAATTTGTAAACTTGTATCAAGTTTATGGATAATAAAGAATTTTATGATGATTGTTCATTGATTATTATTCAACTGTGGTGTGATTACTGTATTTGGACTAACCAAAATTATGGTAGCAAAAGACCACAAACTGTAAATAATATGTTTTGACCAAATGTAAGGGCTTCATTGTCATGCTACTGTGGAGAAGAAGCTGGAGTCCTGACAGGTGAGGTGTAGTCTGTAAAAATGATTTTGCAATCTTCAATTCTTCAATCCTTAATTCTTCACCCTCCAAATTGGGAAATGAGGGGAAATAGTTTAAGAAGCACTTCCACAGGGCCATATAGTACTAGTAATGCGTAGCACGCGTAGGACACACACACACACACACCCACTTGCACAATGGACTATAGGGCTAGCACAAAGAACTCACAGGTGGCTACATCATTAGATATATAGTACAATTCAGAGTTTACACCTAGCAATAGACACATACGTCATACCTCAGATAAACTAATTCAAAGATAATTACACCTAGCACACAGACACATACAGTACAGGTACCTGCGGTATAAGAACTAATTCTAAGCTAATTACAACTAGCACACAGACACATACAGTACAGGTAGCCTACCTGTGGTTGAGATGTTCTCAATAAGAACTATGCTAATTCTAAGAGCTAATTACACCCACTGTAGTACAAACTGTGAGTTGTTCTCATTGCAACTCACACAGACCCCCCCCCCCCCTCCCAGATCATGAGGTTCCTCCGCTATCAGTCCTGTGGATACACACTGGTCTAATATACTAGAGCAGTAAAACTCCATTTCTTTTAAGGATTCGGTTCATTCTGAGTCACTCACTACACTGATTCAGGACAACTGATTGCAAAATCATCTGGCATATGTGTGGATCCCAATGACTGTATATAATATCAGGTGGATCCCAAAATGAAGAGCCTACAAAGAATGGGACTGTAGGCCCACTGTACCATTGTGAAATGACGGGCATGTCTGGGCACCACATTATAGGCTGCCCACTGTGGGGACATGTTGGACCTACATTAAGGACCATGTTCAGTAGCCAAGCCTGTGCAGGCCTGTCATAGGGACATGTGGCTTTACTGAGGGGTGGTGTGGGCTCGGTAAACTCACTAATTCTCACACAGTACAAGACTTGCGAGATAAGGCTATCCACAACTTTCCAGAGTATGGAGAGAGAGAGAGAGGTCAAAAAACAATTTCTTTCCAATCTCTTTGCCGTTTCTAAATCACCCCACTTCCCACAGGTGATCGTGTACATACATACAAAGAAACCCCATGTGCAGAGCTCAATTCCCTCTGTATTGCTCGAGTGCTCAGCAAAAGGCTCTTTGTCATCCTTCCTCTTATTAAACTGCACTGGCAAGAACACTGAGCTAGCTCCATTATGTCTGATCCATCTGGGTTGGCCTGCTTTATAGAAATGACCAGTTCTCAGTTAGGAGTGACTCTCTCTTCCCTTACAGAGGTCTTCATTAATGTGCATTAGGAGTTAAGAGAGAGGAGAGGCGTGGCAGGGTTCTATTCTCTGCCCTAGATTCCACTCCATCATTCTAAGGGCTGTGACTATAGCGACAGAGGAACTACGACCTCCGAGGTACCACGACCTTTGGTCAGAGCAGAAAGGGTCTCTGTCTCATTTTTAAAGTTTACATAGACACTCAGCTGGATACCATTGCTTTTAGATCTCTGTAGGCTACTGTATGCTGGGGGAAATCAGCATCTGTCCTTGTTTAAGTCTCCAAGGAACTATGGAACTCCTCCCACTATGCATCTCTCTATCATGTCTCATAGCAGGTATGTGCATTTCTCATTTCTCTATCATGTCTCATAGGATGTATGTGTATTTCTCATCACTCTATCATGTCTCCTAGCAGGTATGTGTATTTCTCACTCCCTCTTTATTATAATTCATAGCAGATGAATCCAATTATGTGGATTTAGAAATCTGTAAAGGGGTACAATCCCACACCACACATTAGGTATAATGAGAGCTCAGCCAATCATACCTGTTTTCCAATCAAAGTATTTAATTCCCTTCATCCCTTCTGTTCAATCAGAGGTGTTGTAGGTGTTTTTAAGTTAAACATACAGGTGCCGGTCATAAAATTAGAACATCATGAAAAAGTTGATTTATTTTAGTAATTCTATTGAAAAAATTAAACTAGGGAGTGAAGGAAGTGCTAGAGCATTTCATGTTCTGCTGTTGGTCAACTTTATGAAATGCAGATTTAATTTTGCAAGAGGACCTGGCACATGCACACAGTGCCAAAACGATCAGTACCTGGTTTAAGGACCATGGTATCCCGTTTTTTTACTGGCCCACAAACTCACCTGACCATAATCCCATAGAAAATCTATGAGGTATTGTGAAGAGGAAGATGTGAGACACCAGAACCAACAATGCGGAAGAGCTGAAGGCCACTATCAGAGCAACCAGGGCTCTCGTACCACCTGAACAGTGCCACTGAATGATCGACTCCATGTGATGCCACATTGCTGCTGTAATTTATGTAAAAGGAGCTCCAACTACGTACTGAGTGCTGTACATAATCATACTTTTCATGATCACACTTTTCAGTTGACTAAATCTTTCTAAAAATGCTGTTTTTGTATTGGTCTTAAGTGATATTCTAATTTTCTGGGATACTGAATTTGGGTTTTTCCATTATTTTTCCATTATAATCATCAAATTAAAAGAAATAAACACTTGAAATACGTTCATCTATGTGGAATGGATGTATACATAACGCTAGTTTAATTTTTTCAATAGAATTACTGAAATAAATCAACTTTTTCATGATATTCTAATTTTATGACCGGCACCTGTACTGTTACAATGTTCATTGTATAATGTTTTAAATGTGGATTAAACCTGTATATCTTTTATTTTGCATACTGAGACTTTATAGTAGAACTATTCTATCCTGTATGCTATCCTGTATGTTGCCACTGCACCTGTAGGTGATGCACAGGTGTGCTACAGCACAGACAGGTGTGCTACCATCAGACACAGGTAGTGTTGGAACCCCTGACTGATAACTAGGTGTTTGTGAGTGTGTGTGATGTTTGTGTGTGTGTGTGAGTGTTTGTGAGCTTGATGTTTGTGTGTGTGTGTGTGTGTGTGTGTGTGTGTGTGTGTGTGTGTGTGTGTGTGTGTGTGTGTCCTCCAGGTGGTGGTGGCCAGAGCACGGAAGAACACCTGATGAGCTGGTTGCTAGGAGAAGATCGCTACAACAAGCTCATCCGCCCAGCAGCCAACCAGAGTGAGCGGGTGACTGTCAGTCTGCAAGTGTCTCTGGCACAACTTATCAGTGTGGTGAGTTGCCATGGTATCCTTCTACATTGCCATGCCGACACCCATCACTGGGCTGGCACCAGTTTGGGTTGACAAGCTGGGGATGGGGTCTTAAGAGTGGCTGAAGAAACACAAAAGTTGGCGGATATGTTTTCAGTGTTCTAAAGTAATTCAGTAATTCTTACAGGTGTTGATTGTAGATCACAGACAATTGCTGTTTCTTCTGACTTTTCTGTGTCTGTTTACTCCTGTATGAGTGGAATCTTGTACAATAAAATGTTAATTTCCTCCTGACTCTGCAGAATGAAGTGTCAATTTCGTCCTATTTGAATGAAATCTTAATCTGAATTCTTAATCTGCAGAATGAAAGGGAACAAATCATGGTGACTAATGTCTGGCTCACACAGGTTTGTAGTTCATTTTGGTCTAATCATTTCCCAACAACATTGACTATTAATCAGTGATTTGTGTATCATCTTCCATGGTGTATGTTTCATGATGTCATACTGTATATAATCTGTGAGAGGCTGTTGGTTCCTCTGTCTCAGAGCTGGAAGGACTTCAGATTGACGTGGGACCCCTCCAAGTTCCAAGGGATCACCAAACTCAGAGTTCCCTCAAAGCATTTATGGCTTCCAGATATTGTGCTGTACAACAAGTATGTGTGGTGTTGCTTTAACTAAACAAGTATGAGTTGTGTTTGTTACCTCCGCCAAGGAGGTTATGTTTTCGGTCGCCTTGGTTTGTCTGTTTGTTGGTTTGTTTGTTTGTCTGTTTGTCAGCAGGATAACTCAAAAAGTACTGCACGGATTTGGATGAAATTTTAGGACAATGTTTATATTGGGACAAGCAAGAGCTGATTTGATTTTAGTGGCGATCGGTGATCCAGAAAATTATCTGGAATGTATATTGTGTCTGTGACCACATTGCCTTGGCGGAGGTCTGCGCTCTCTGAGCGCTTTTATAGTTAGATTATACAACAATTATGTGTGGTGTTTCTTTCACTAAACAAGTATGAGTTGTGTTTGTTTGATTATATAACAAGTATGTGTGGTGTTGCTTTAACTAAACAAGTAGTTGTGTTACTTTGATTACCGGTATGTGTTGTGTTGCTTTCATTCATTGTATGTGTGGCTACACGTGTGTTCTAATGTGTCATGTTGCCTTCACTGCAAAAGTGTGTATGGTGTTCTTTGTGATTATTTCACATTTGATCCATCTGATTGGTCCTTTTTTACTCTTGTCCCTCCTAATTGGTCCTTCTTTACTCTTGTCCCTCCTTTTCCACCTCCTCACGCAGTGCTGATGGAGAGTATGAGGTGACGGTGTTCACCAATGCCATTGTATTTGCCAGTGGCCTGGTCTACTGGCTGCCTCCCGCCATCTACAAGAGCTCCTGCAGGATCCAGGTCAAGCACTTCCCCTTCGACCGCCAGAACTGCACCCTCAAGTTCCGCTCCTGGACCTACGACTACACAGAGATCGACCTGGTCCTCCGCGACCGGGTGGCCACCATGGACGACTTCACGCCCAGCGGAGAGTGGGACATCTTGGCGTTGCCAGGTAGACGCACGGTGAACCCCTCTGACCCCACCTACGTGGACATCACCTACGACTTCCTGATCCAGAGGAAGCCTCTTTTCTACACCATCAACCTCATCATCCCATGCGTGCTCATCACAGCCCTGGCCATCCTGGTCTTCTACCTGCCGTCCGACAGCGCTGAGAAGATCACGCTCTGCATCTCCGTCCTGCTGGCGCTCACCGTCTTCCTCCTGCTTATCTCCAAGATCGTGCCGCCCACCTCCCTGGATGTGCCGCTCATCGGGAAGTACCTGACCTTCACACTGGTGCTGGTCACCTTCTCCATTGTCACCAGTGTGTGTGTGCTCAACCTGCACCACCGTGCCCCCAGCACACACACCATGCCCCTCTGGGTCCGCCGGGTGTTCCTGGTCACACTCCCTTCTCTGCTTCTCATGAGGCGGCCACAGAACCACTCTGCTCAACAGCGCCTCCGCTGGCCCAAGAGAGAGGGGCAGCAGCCTGCACACACACCCAGGACAGATGGGGTCTCGTGGGGCTCACAGAGCACCTCCTCAGCCTCCGACCTGCTGAGCTCCAGCTCTGAGATGGAGGACCAGGGCCAGGGCTGGGGTCTTAAACAGGATGACCTGGAGAGGGCCTCAGGGGTATTAGGGGAGCAGCGTGAGAGGGCCACAGGGGGACAGGAGAGCAGGGACACTGAGGGGAACCCCACCGTGGAGACAGCTCTGGAAGGCTTGGAGTTTATCTCGCAGCGTTTGGTCGGGCAGGAGGAGGACCATCTGGTGAGTTCCTCAAAGAAATGGGATGTCAGGAGAGATTCTCAGTCCTCTGATTACAGACCTCTCTAGCGGTCCTCATCTAAACCTAAAGGATTAAACTCTAATTTAAGACTTATTGTTAATAGGGTCCATCCTTCCATGTTTGAATCCACAGAATCTAGGTTAGGCTCATCTGAAATATGGAACACTGATTAGGTTCATATTAAACCTGAAACACAGATTAGGTTCATATTAAACCTAAAACATAGATTAGGTTCATATTAAACATGGGATCCAAATTTTGAGTAATCTGAGTAGTGTATGATCAAATTTATGAGTAAACTCTGAGTGTATGATTAAAATCCTCTGTGCTTGTGCTGAGCCTGATGACTTCTCTTCTCCCAACTTTGGCAGGTAATAGAGGACTGGAAGTTTGTGGCCATGGTGGTGGACCGCCTCTTCCTGTGGGTCTTTGTGATTGCGTGTGTGTCCGGAACCCTGGGCATGTTCCTACAACCCTTCTTCCAGCAGGATATTCATCCCCTCAGTTGAACAGAGAGCAGACGCCATATTCCCTTCCTTTGAACAGAGAGCAGATGCCATGTTCCTTCTTCCTCCTTCAGTTGAGCAGAGCAGACGCCATGTTCTCTTTTCCTCCTTCATTTGAACAGAGAGCAGACGCCATGTTCTCTCGTTCTCCCTCCTTCAGTTGACCAGAGAGCAGACGCCATGTTCTCTCTTCCTCCTTCAGTCTTCAGCCTCCATCATGCCCCTTACTTTAGCATACTGTGCACGGCACATTTGTTAACCATTGCTACTCATTTCCAGATGTTTGCAGAAGGAGCATGCTATTTGCTGTTTACAAAAACAATGAATGAATAACTGCATTCAAAAACAGTTAATAATAATGAAAAATTACTGCATTGCCTTTAATCAACCACATTTCAGTAACTCTAAATACAAACTTCCCTTTCTATGAGTCTAATCATAAGAAACTCATTTCTGATAAGACCAACAGCCCCCCCCACCCCACCATCACCCACCCACCATCAATGGTCGCTCAGATGTCAAAGGTCAAGGTTGCTTGGGAAAAAAAACATAATTCTAAACTTACAGCTCCATTCTATTTCATTAAACAATTGAAGGTTAGTACTGTAGTGTTGAAGTTGAAGCTGCTAACTTTTAGCCTGGTTTACGCACAGTTCATAAATGAAGTGTGGTCTGGTCAAAGATGCCATTAATGTGGTGTGGTGAACTATCTCACCAGGGTCCCTGAAAAACTTACAGTACTTTCTTTTTACATTGTACTTGTAAGTGGTTTAACTGACAACAAAACCACCTTGAACCTTAAACTTGGCCTAAAGTTTAATTTATGTGGAGGCATTCTCAGCTTGCATTAAAAAAAGATAGGTAAAGGTAAATAAAGGTTTACCTTTGAATGGAAATGTGATAGAAATGTAAAGTATTGCAATGTTTATGAGCATATGGAACTCAGTTAGTTAGTTAGTTAGTTGGTTTATTGTCCCTTGAGGGAAATTTGTTTTCACAGTTTCCTTTCTGCATTGATGTTACATACAGCAAGCATAGAGTATACACATATACATAAGCATAAGACAAGAAACATATTTGTATAAGGGGATGTACATAAGCACATAGGACGTATGCATAAAAGACAGCATATAAGTGGCAGTGTCGCTGTCCTTCTCCCAGCGCTAGTGTCTGTACAATTGTACAATCTGTACAACTGATTTTGTCGGGCCGGCTCCATTGATTAGTAGTTATGAACATCTAATAATTACTACAACAAGAAACACATTTGTATCAGGGGATGTACATAAGTACATAAGGCAAACACATTTGTATAGGTTGGTATAGGCACATGGAAAGAGCATGAGTGGTGGTGGCATTGCATTTAGTGGGGGTTTGAAAACATGAGGAGGAATATACTGTACTTATGAGACACCCATTACACACATGATTTTTGTTTAGGATGGAGATGGCTGTGGGGATGAGGCTTCTACTGTATCGTGCTTTGTTGCATCTAATGCTGCTCATTTCATAAGACCAGACCTGGGCAAACTGAGATCCGGGGCCACATGAGGCCTGTTGAGCTATTTAATACGGCCTGTGGAGCCTTCCCTAAATAGAATAATTTCTCATTTAGCCAAGGTGACAGAGATTATAGGCCCTTTTTTTGTATTCCTACATAACATACAAATCCCCCCTTTTAACCCTGCATGTTAACATGTCCTCTGGAGAAAGTGGAGCTACTGTTTTGAGACTTGGCAATTGACTGGCATCAACCGGTTCACTGTTAATACCCAGCCCGTTAGTCAAAATCTAAAAGCCAATGTGGCCCATTGGCTAAAATAATTGCCCACCCTTGCATAAGACCCACGCTCCTATCGGTCATTCTTGATTTGGAATCGGCATAGGTGGTCTCGCCTCCATCACTTGTGTTTGTGGAAGGGCCGGGGGTGTAAAAGAGTCAGTATCATGGTCATTATTTGCATTACACTGTGCAATTATGTTAATGTGAGTGTTATAGGGGAATAAAGTTTCACTAGAAAAATAGAATTTGCTCTGCATGTACTACGATGATTCAAAGTCTGGGTGGGCTTAACATGTTGATAACAGAGCAGCACTGTTAAAGCAGTTTAGAGAAATAGGCAGAATTTGGACAGAAAAAAAACCCAATAATAATATTAAGAGAGCTCATTATGTAGTCTAACCTGTTGAACTCTATTGTACTGTATTTATGTTGCTTTTGGAGTAGGCCCGTTCTTTTCATGTTCTTATTCATAGGCCTATATTTGTTGTTCATGTTCATATTTACTTGCAATTTCTAATAGAGTACTAGCCTGGGAGTTCCCATGCTCCTTTGCACGCTTATTTCATTTCACTCTGCAAAGCAGCATGGTGAACATGGCCGATTTTCTCACCTGCTTTCGGTATCCAATCACAGAACAAAAAGGGATTTGTACGGCCTTCGATTGCATTTTACATCACGTGGTGGCTCTGGTATTGGCTCCGAGGTATGTACAGACGGTATGATAGACATTCGTAGCGCCCAATAAACGGCTCTGGACAATCATAAACGATGCTTCCGCTACGAGAAATGCAATAGGTAGGTCTCCAGACTAAATATCACTTGTGATTTTTAGTTTGGCATTCGCCAGGCTAATAGAATACAATGGAGTTGCACATTTGTATTTAGAATTACTGAAAATTAGTTGTGTTTTTTTTTCCCTCAAGCGACCTTGACCTTTGACCTCTGAGTATTATTGACTTTTGGGGGCGTTAGACTTATCAGAAATTAGCCCACAGAAAGGGATGTTTGTATTTAGGATTACTGAAATGTGGCGTTTTTTTTCCAATCGACCTTGACCTTTGACCTCTAAGTGAGCTCTGGGGGTGTTGAACGCATCAGAAATTTGTTTCTTACACATACACATAAAAATACACAGGTCCATCACATTTACATCCTAAAGTAGACCTATTTTTAATACCAGGCATTGAAATATCATGTCCCGGAGGTCAATGACCTCTAGCTGACCCCAGCGGTCAAACTGAGAAGGCCTCCACATCTTAAATCGAAGCTTATGTCATCAAGAACAAACCCTGAAATTTTCATGCTTCTTTCATTTTGTGCACAATTCTTATGATTATAAGAGCTAAACAGCCCCACTATTAAAATGTCTGTCTACAAGAATAGTCAATAAACAACTGTATTTACAAGTAGTGTTTACAAGCTACACTTTAGAGTTACAAACTATCTTAAATTTACAAACTATCTGGTTTCTATAGGGGAGACTACACTATATATCAGCATAGCCTTTCTCTTAATAGTCTCCAGATGTCTCCCTTTTTCAGGAAAAAGGTTTGTTTTTTTCCCCATTCTTTTTCTCCCCTGGGTTTTAAATTACTTCTGGTCCACGTGAGTCTAGCACTGATCGGAGCAGCTGATCTTTGGACGTAATTCTCCTGGTGTTATTACAAAGTCCCACTGCAGGGAGGGATTATCCCTCTGTGCTCCGGGCAATGGGAGTGTCTTTTGGTCCGCCCAGCTCTGTCAACAGTTTGCGGTGTAGAGTATAGTAGTCTACAGTAGGTGAAATGAGTAGCCTTTTTCCTCCTGGAGAACTTCTGACAGCTCTTTTGGTTCAACCACCACAGTACTGAGACCTCCAGTTGAGCGAGTGGGACTCTGAAATCCAGTATGTATGACTGCAGCCTTCAAATCTTATCTTGGGCTAATCTCTGTGGTATGGGCTTACATTACTTCTGGCATACACCTATCTCTGGGATCTGGAAGCTATGAGGTTAAAGGACCTAGCTAGCATATGAATGCCCTAAAAATGTGTGTTTGAGTCCCACTGTCAACACTGTGCCCTTGACCAAGCCACTTAACCCCATATTCTGAATCTTCTGAGTAGAACTATGTCATTAAATGTAAGTCAACCTGTTGTAAATTAAATGTCTGTGTCCCTTATGCAAGCTGACTACATTTGCAAACTGCTTCTTAAACTGGTTTATGGGCACAAGTCCAATACACAACCAGAATCCAATTTGCTGAAACCAGTTTCCCCAATTGCAGTTCTAAATAGAAAACATACTGTAACTGATAAGTAGGCTATTACAAGGATACACGTTAGCTTAAGTTACAAATTCATTACAACTTGTCATGGCAAATTAGCTTTGAAAGACTTCATTCTTTATTCAGTTAAAACGAATATCCATGCTGGAAAACATTGTCGAAGTTGATCCTATTTTATAGCATGGAGTGTCTCTTACGAGTGCATGGATTAAGACAAAACAATTCTGACTGTGGGGTTATAGTATTCGGTGAGATATTAAGTGGGATCTATGTGAGTTACTAAACCAGGCAGGAATGCAAAAAACTTGTCTTTATTTGATTTAATATACTAATATCTGACTTATTGCCTGTAAAAAAAAAAGTTTTTATCCTGCCTACTAGTCTATGTTAATTAAAAAAAAATATGCAACACTTTTACAGTACTCTTAACCTTTGGCTTAATGTTGGGTGTCTTCTGATAATTCAGCAATTTGCTTGCCTTCTGAGCTCAGCACATATATGGTGGTCAAAGTTTACTGTGATCACATTGCCAAAGGATCACTTCACAGATGATAAAAGGATCAGAATATACAATTCCTCAAAATGTAAGCTTACCTCTAACAGGCAACTGCAGCATTTATTTCACTAGTTGCCAAGTATAAATTTGGATTGTTTTCCACAACAATCCCCATCGGCTTAAAATTGGACTTGCTGGAGAATAGTCAATTTGCATGATATGTAATGCAGCATGAAATATGCTTAGTATCATAACTGCTAAAATCTACAATGTCGCACTTTTGAGTTTTTCAAGGCCTATCTGACTACCTCCTCCCCAGTGTGTGGCTTTGTTGAATCTCTTGCACACGTCATGTATGCACAACTACTATTTCAATGCTTCTGTCTCTAAGAAAACATTTACAACATTTACAGGACAACCCTCAGGTGGCCTAATGCTATTCTTCTTTCAATAGGCTACTGTATATCCAACAGCGTATCATTACCATAACTTAGCTGTTAGCTCTAGACGTACCCCTAGAGGTAGCAAATTATGATATAGTCTGGCGTGTCAGGCTAACGGTTCAGAAACATAAATGAAAACCTGGAGATTGCAGTTCTTTTCATAATTATGAACTGTCAAAAAGGCTATTCATCTTGCCCACTTGAGGCCTGTGCACTTGCTCAGTAGAGCGGAAGTGGATCACTGCATTTACGCAGACGTGCCTGTGTAGCCGGTGGCGGTCCGCACCGCACACGGGTCTCGAACCCGCCACCCGCAAGCTACAAACTCCCGGCGTGGGAGTGGAACGCTCTAACCAACTGAGCCAAAAGCCCGAGCTTCTAACTCAGCGTGTTAGAAGCGCCCATGGAATTGGGTGATGAGGATTTACACACTACCACCGAGCTAGCCGCGCTGGCTGGCCTCCGTTACACTCACCCTCCAAATCCTCACTCCCATCCGGGTCACGGCACCAATGTAGCCGGTGGCGGTCCGCACCGCACACGGGTCTCGAACCCGCCACCCCGCAAGCTACAAACTCCCGACGTGGGAGTGGAACGCTCTAACCAACTGAGCCAAAAGCCCGAGCTTCTAACTCAGCGTGTTAGAAGCGCCCATGGAATTGGGTGATGAGGATTTACACACTACCACCGAGCTAGCCGCGCTAGCTGGCCTCCGTTACACCTGCACCCTTTTGAAGAGATTCCTTACTTTAAAGGTTTCTTTATGCTGGCTCCTCTCATTTCATTTCGTTCCTTCAGTCTGTCAGGGAGAGTACGATTGACTTTCGTTTTGATCGACACAGATCCGTCCGTGCGAGCCAAATTCAGCGAACAGAGTGAGAAACTGAAGCCACTATGTTGTGGCTGGACATCACTAACCCCAAGTTAAGATAACAAAACCTGCGGCTCTTTGCTCGGAGTCATGCGGCTCTTACATTCATGTCCAAGTTTGTGTTTGTGTGGCATTCTGCCTTATATGTCAGTCGTCATTAGCGCATTTCAAGGCTTCAAAATTTCAGCGTCACTACAGCTCACTCCATGCTAACCTCGACCAGGATTTTCCAAAAGGGACTGAACTTTGAATTGAACTTGTGTTCTTACTATTGGGGTATATTTCTCTTATCATATTGGTGTGTGACATTTACAATTCATCTGTCTGGCAGAGGTGTGTGTGTGTGTGTGTGTGTGTGTGCGTGTGTGTGTGAGGAAGAGATGGTTGGGGGTGTGTGCCCATGTGTATGATGTTGCTGGCCTGTGGGCTTACTATTGTAGGGGTACATTTCTGTTATCATGTTGGTGTGTGACTTTTACAATTCATCTCACTGGCAGAGGTGTGTGTTTGTGTGTGTGTGTCAGAAGGATGGGTAATGTGGCCTACTAGTTGTAACAGGTTCATGTGTCCATGTGCCAATGTGGCTCTTTGCGGTAACATAGTCAGATATGTGGCTCTTGATCTCCGACTGGTTGGCCACCCCTGCTCTATAATATTATTCTAGGTGGTGCAAATTGCTAGCCTGACATAGCCCAATCATAATACTGCTGTTCAGCCGTATTCATGGTCTGGAGGCTTTTTAACCTGACGCAATTAGAGGGCGGGGGTGGGGGGGCATTCAGTTCTGGTTTGAAATGATTGGACAGCTTGTCTAATCAGCTTCGCTTATTGGCTGGTAGTCTCTTTGCCAATGTAAACCCGCCCCAGAAGACCGTCCCCAGACCATGGATACGGATGAACATTCGTATTATGGGCGGGCTATAGCCTAGCATGCTGAAGTCATACAGTCAGTTGTCATTTGTCTTCTTGTCTCTCAGATTGGTGAAGATGCATCACTTGGCCTGGCCAGTGTTGTTGCTGCTGTCAGCTGCTCTATCCGTGAGTTCTGGAGGGGAGATACTGGTGTTCCCTTTAGATGGAAGCCACTGGGTCAACATGAAGGTCATCGTTGAGGAGCTGCACTCCCGTGGCCACAACATAACTGTAATTCGAGCCTCAGACAGTTGGTACATCAAAGAGTCGTCTCCCTACTATAAGGCCCTCACCATCCCCACTCCTGGGGGCTTCGATGAAGAGTTCTTTGGCTCCTTTGTAATGAGAATGCTGCAGATTCGGAAAGAGAAAAAGTTCTTCTTGACTCGACTGATGCTGGAGATTGAAGTCGCCAACAAGTTCTTCGAGCTGGCCAAGCAAGTGTGTCAGATGATGGCAACGATGTTTCAGGATGAGGCTCTCATGCAATCGCTCACAGATGCCAAGTTTGATGTTGTCCTGACTGATCCAGGCATAGGAGGTGGAGTTTTTCTGGCCCGGCGTCTTAGTCTTCCATTGGTGTTTAACGTGAGGTGGACCATCCATGGAGAGGGACACTTTGCCATCGCCCCCAGCCCTCTGTCATATGTTCCTCTCCCAGGGGCTGAGCTAACAGACAAGATGACGTTCTTTCAGAGAGTTCAAAATGTTATGACCTATATGTTCACATTATGTCAAATTAAATTTATTGTTGCATCTCACTACAGCGATTTTTGCAAGCAGTTCTTCGGCCCTGATGTAGACTATTTCTCCTTGTTCCAAGATGCTGACATCTGGCTCATGAGGAATGACTTCACCTTTGAGTTTCCGCGCCCAACTATGCCCAATGTGGTCTACATGGGCGGCTTCCAGTGCAAGCCTGCTAAACCACTTCCTGTTGACCTGGAAGAGTTTGTCCAGAGCTCAGGGGAGCATGGTGTCATCATCATGTCCCTTGGAACTCTGCTAGCAGATCTCCCCAGTGACACCACTGAAGAGATTGCAGCAGCTTTTGCTCAGCTTCCCCAAAAGGTCATCTGGAGATATAAAGGGTCCAAGCCCTCCACTCTTGGCAATAACACCTTACTAGTGGACTGGCTGCCTCAGAATGACCTCCTGGGGCACCCAAAAACAAAAGTATTTGTGGCCCATGGGGGCACCAATGGGGTCCAGGAAGCAATCTACCATGGGGTGCCAATACTGGGTCTGCCTCTAGTATTTGATCAGCCTGATAACCTGTCCAGAATGGAGGCAAGAGGAACTGCTAAGGTAGTGGACATCGCCACTCTGGACAGGTCAGTGTTTGTGGAGGCTCTAAAGGAAGTGCTTTATGAGCCATCCTACAGGGAAAACATGCAGAGTCTCTCCAGGATCCATCATGACCAGCCCATGAAGCCTCTGGACCGTGCCGTCTTCTGGATCGAGTTTGTCATGAGGAACAGGGGGGCCCCTCACCTGCGCACTCAGTCCTTCAGAATGTCCTGGGTGGCTTATCATTCCATAGACGTCATAATGACTCTGCTCACTGCTTTAATGATTTCATTATTAATTATGGGCCTGATAGTCAAAAAGTGCTTCTCAGTTTTGTTCAAAAAGAAAGTCAAAAGTGAATGATAAGATGTTCTGCACCAGGCAGTTTTAGTTATTGTTTAGGCATGAGTTTAAGCACAAGTTTTGCTCTGATTGATTGTCTGTCATGTTTTGTGTTTGAGCCCTTAGAACACATTGTCTGGAAGTATACAAATTATACACTTTTAGTGGATTGTGATTTTGATGACATATTGTTTCCTTACTCCCTAATAATTTGTAAAACCTTTGTGTAACCTGCTGTGTAAGTTCTACTACATTGCTAAGATGACAAAGAGAAGATCTAAAACATAGGTTCTCAAAGGGGCCAATGGCGGCCCACAGAAAACATTTTGGCGGCCCTCAATAACATCTGATAATATCTGTAAAACTTAAAACTGTAGGCTACATTGCTTTGATAGAATGGATTTCCTGTTAGTGGTGATTAACAATAGCATATATAGGCTAGGCATTTATTTATACCAATAAATATATTGTAGAGATACAACCTGGTCATTAAAATGATTACAAATGTTTTTTTTATTATTATTTTTCCTTTTTCTCCCCCCGCCCCTTTGGTGGCCCTTGGTTTAATGTTGGGTCTCTAAATTGATCCTCACCTATCGAAACTTCGAGAACCCCTGATCTAAAAGGATATTTACTCAGGGTTCGTTAAAAAACTGGAGCTTTGAGGCTTCTTCCGGATTCTCAGATCTCATCAACATAAAGATAACATGGAAAAACTATTTCCAATACAACCAAGTTGTCAAATCATTGGCTTGTATGTGATTGTTAGAGGAATTTTAACAGGTTTATGTTTAACCAGCTTTGTAGAAGTATTACAATGTTTTGTAGCAGCTATTCACCAATAAACAATTGATTTTAATAAACTTTGACATTCCGAAAAATAGGAAATGCAAGTGTCATTTGAAACAAGACATGTAGAGGGGATATGAAACAAGCTGTGTGGTTGTCTGAAAAGTACCACAACCTCTAGGGGTGAGGTCAAACTACAGTCAAATGACATCATTTGATCTCTCGTACGGATGTCTTGTTTTTTCAATAGGTTAGCGTGTGGGTTTTGAAACTGATGTCTATATAAGCCTTGTTTTTCCGCTCCGCCTGTGGAGTTGGTTACAGAACTGTCTGTATACTCTTCTCGCTCTTTGCAAAGATTCAATACAAAGTACTTTTAAATTGGGTTCTGTGTCTTTCTGTTTCATTTAATCTGCGTTCTTATCCAAAATTATCCAACAGTGATATGTATTCATATTTTGTTAACACAAAAATATTTATGGTATCACCCTAGAAGCTCTGTGTGATCCAGAGGGTACTTGATAGAACCCCAGAGTGTCTGGTTCGGAGTGACACAAATCTGTCGTAAAACACAACATGATCAAGAACATATAATGACACTTCAGAATCAGAATGTTTACTGTTGTCATTAAGAATCATACAGTTTTTAGTAATGTAAAATCAACGCTGTTTGGTTGTCAGTCAAACATTACAAAAACCCAAATCGGGGACCAGTGGTCTCAATGGCAAATATATGTGTTCTCATGTAAAGTGTTACATAATTTCTTATGAAACCAATAGGAAAATTGTGTGGGGTTGCTCCAGACTGGAGAGGAGAGAGGAGGGATTTTAGGTAACATCTCAACTACTCATCTACTGGCTTGCATTTGCACAACTGTCACAAAAGGATTTTAATCTGAAAGTTGAAATCTGCACTCAAACTAATGTTATTCAGCATGTCCTCAGCATAGCAGCTGTTTGGCAACATTGTCTCCCTCTGTCTGAGATGCTACAGATACAGAGACAGTGGCTGTTCAGATCTGTGTACGCCTCACTTCCTGTTGGCAAGTTCACACAGGTCCTCCAACACTCCAGTGTTGGCTGTATATTTGTATATTTTCATGGGCCGGAACAGGAATTTCACCCATAGCAAAAACCTCTGAGGGTGGATTATGAATGTATAAGAGACAAATCCTGCCTCTGAAGACAATCTGGACATAGTGATGATTCTTTCTCTGGTGTTCTCTCCAAAGTAAGTTCTGCATACCCAGCTGGTGTTGACTGTGTTCTATATGAATGATTCCATGTGTGGTTACTGTCTCCAGGGAGTAACACGTCTGATATCTTGCCCAGGCATGTAGGCCTACGGCTCAGCCAGCATAGGAAAGTCATTCAGAGTTGCGCTGTTGTTTTCTATTGGTTTAACCACGGCCACGTTCTGTATTTCGCAATGGAAATGCACAGTGCTAGTGTGAGTCACAATAGGCTTAGCACAGTGGCTGCATGACTGATAAATGCTGCTGGTTTCCTTCCAGACATTTTACCACATGAATGGACTGTGGACAATCTTATCTGCAATGTTTTGAAACATTTTGCTACAGTTGGTATAAAATGTATATTAAAAAATGTTTTGTTATTTTGTCTGAGGGTTGGTGATGTCCAGGCACAATACCATGGCTTCCATTTCTCACTCTGTTCACTGAATTTGGCCCGCACAGATTAATGTCGGAGAAAACAAAACTGCATTATGCTCTTCCTGACTATCTGGAACAAAATGAAATGAGCGGAGACAGTAGGTAGCGTTCTCACATCCTCCATGGGTCTAATTCATGCAGTATTCTCATCTGGGCCTCTGTGTCTGTTTCCTGAAGGACTGTTGTTGACAGAATCAAATGGGTCCATCCACACGTGGTGTTGAAATCACACACACCGTTTGTACAGCATAGCAATAACAGGTCTGTGAAGATTACCTTTATCTCCAAATGTTGAATCTGTTGTGTAGGTGAGGGGGCACAACACATCCAGGGTAATCAGGTCAGGGAGCATGCCAGACATGGATTAAGAGAGAGGGCATGCTAGAGCTTGGTTTAATGATATCATTATATTATCACCCCGTGGAATGGAATACTGTTTTCTTATTGGCTGTTAGGGTGTCAGTTAATTCTTGATAACAGGACTCCTGAGGCATTGTTTGGTAAAAAAGTTTAACCAGCGTTCTTTATCAATGCTCTTTAGAATGCAGCCTTGTGGATATTATTCTTTCATATGAAAATAGTACCCCAACTGAAGAGGATGACTTCTTTCAAAACGGAGCCACATGTTTCTTTTATGTTTTAATCACTTGCTTACCGTCTATACGTTTTAGTTGCAACCGGGTGGACTTCGAGGTGTCCCGATATAAGAAAATAATGGACTTGGCGTAGGCAAACAGTTCTTCGCCTTTGTGGCGCCTCGTCAGGGCCGGCCCAAGCCCAAAGGGGGCCCTAAGCAGAATTTCATTTGGGGGCCCCCTCACCGCCACCACAGCCTTTTTTTGGGGGGGGGGGGGGGGGCAATGTTGACCCTGCCTCTGACTCACTCTCAAGAGATATTGAGATGGATTAACTAGGCTATTGCTTGTTCTCCCTATCAACAACAACATATTGCTTGTTTCATTGTTTAAATTCACCCAGTGTTCTTGTCATCATCTGAATTGAAAATACTGGGAAAAAAAAAGCTGTCGGGGCCCCAAGCGACGGCATAATTCGCGTATGCCTCGGGCCGGCCCTGCGCCTCGTTCATTATTTTCTTATATTGGGACACCTCGGCGGCCGTTAGCCCTTACGTAATGTATGATTTTATGTGAAGGAGTCATGTCACATGTAGGTTAAATCTATTGCCGATATTACTACATCATGACATGTTGAACTGAATTTTTCCCTGCGAGGGGGTATATCAAAACTAGGTTTAAGGACACTATAATGATGGCTTTAGTTTCAAGTTAATATATATCAACAAATCCTTTAGAATCATCTTGCATCTCAAAAGCGTCCATAGAATTACTGTATTTTTCCCATGATGCCTGATGGTCTGTGTGTCCGCTGCACCAGTACTGCACTGGTAGTGATACTGGGGAGGCCTTAGTGTAGGGGTCAGAAACAAATGTCTGGCCTACCCAACATATTTCTGTTGTAATGAAGAGGATTAAAGGTCACTTAGAATAAAACACTCCCCGTACACTTTAGTAACCTGAAGCAGAAATGCCATGTTTACTTCCTGACTTTCTATGTATGGTGCAAGGGCATGTCACTCTTGCTTATGCAGTGATAGTTATTCCATTGAGTGAGTTTTGAAGGTGAGGGTTCATGTTGGCTGATATTATCACATGGTGTTACTCAACAGCTAAGGTCACACAAAGGGTCATGGTTGTAGGCTGTCTCGATAATAAATGCACGTGTGTGTACCCTAGGCAGAGGTGTACACGGTACTGCAATCTTTCTCTATGGGGCTCCTCCGTCAGGTTCATAACGGCATTGCAATCTTGTTGCAGTGTTTCTCATACAGCTTTTGGGCAAGGCTTTAAATGTGTAACAATTCAATTAACTTGATCTCATGCTTTCATTTAATGATGTTACAAACAAACACTTTTAAACTTGGCAATTTGGAAAAGTAGGTGTCAACTTATATTCAAGTTTGTCTAATATTGAGGTTGTGAGCTCATAGACAAAGATGAACCACAGTCATATATTGTCTCTTACATTTTCCATGTATATTTCAGGTCCTGCTGGATGTGACCTTTTGGACGTCTTTTCCACAGATTACGAGCACTCCACAGGCTCTCAGCTACTTCAGCAAAGATACGTTGTGCAACCTGAGGAGGTACAGTACCGTGTGTTTGCTTTTCTCATTGCTGTATGTTCAGCATTTGCTCAGCAAGGCTAAACTGTGTTATGAAATAGCATTGGATTGAATGGAGAGGCTAAGAAGTGAGCTTATTTCAGTGGCACAAATAAAAGCATCATCAAAAGTTTGGGTTATGATTGTGGGTTGTATGTCTGCATGTCAGTAAAACTTACGTTTCTGCTCTGTGTCTCCTTTCTGATTCTTGCCGTTCAAAGTGCCTTCACAGGATCTTGAATCCTTGTCCTATATGTATTGCCCTCCTAGGTACTGTCTTAGGATGGTCACTTCTGAATCCTTCTTGTCCTTCTAGTGTCCTAGATGCTGCCTTAGGATGGTCACTTCTGAATCCTTTTTGTCCTTGTAGTGTTCTAGGCACTGTCTTAGGATGGTCACTTCTGAATCCTTGTTGTCCTTCTAGTGTCCTAGATGCTGCCTTAGGATGGTCACTTCTGAATCCTTTTTGTCCTTGTAGTGTCTGGGGTGCTTTCTCAGGATTGTCATTTCTGAATACTTCTTGTCCCTGCAGTATCCTAGGTGCTGTGTGAGGATGCTGGGCCCTGTGCTGTTGGCTCTGTCACTGCTGTCTGTGTCTATCTCTGGGGCCAGAGGTGGGAAGGTGCTGGTGTTCCCTGTAGATGGCAGTCACTGGGTCAACATGAAGATCATCATTGAGGAGCTGCACTCTCGAGGCCACAGCATCACTGTTGTGAGACCCTCAAACAGTTGGCTCATCAAAGAGAACTCTCCCGACTACACCACCATCACCATTGACATGGGTCCATTTAATGATGATGTTGTGGATGATCTGATGTCTACCCTTCTACAGGCGCGGATGAGGGGCAGGTCCTTTTCTGAGGACATGGCAATGGGAAACACAGTGGTGGAGAGGTTCTCTGAAATGCATCGGGACGTCTGTACGATAGTGGTTAAAATGTTTGAAGATGAGGAACTGATGCAGTCCCTGCAGGACTCTAAATATGACCTGGTTCTCACGGATCCTGCTTTTGGAGGCGGGGTGTTTTTAGCCCGGCGATTGGAACTGCCTCTGGTGCTGAACGTCAGGTGGACTACCCAGGGAGAAGCTCATTTTGCCATCGCCCCCTCCCCTCTCTCCTACGTGCCCTTCCCAGGAGCGGAGCTCACAGACCGCATGACCTTCCCTCAGAGGGTTGCAAATGTAATTACATATGCTCTGAGTCAGTTTATGTACCAACGAATGACAGGCGGCCACTACACTGAGCTCTGCCAGCGGTTCTTCGGCCCTGATGTTGACTATTTCTCCTTGTTCCAAGATGCTGACATCTGGCTCATGAGGAATGACTTCACCTTCGAGTTTCCACGCCCAACTATGCCCAATGTGGTCTACATGGGTGGCTTCCAGTGCAAGCCTGCTAAACCACTTCCTGTTGACCTGGAAGCGTTTGTCCAGAGCTCAGGGGAGCATGGGGTCATCATCATGTCCCTTGGAACTCTTTTTCCTGATCTGCCCAATGATACCACTGAAGAAATTGCAGCAGCTTTTGCTCAGCTTCCCCAAAAGGTCATCTGGAGATATAAAGGGTCCAAGCCCTCCACTCTTGGCAACAACACCTTACTAGTGGACTGGCTGCCTCAGAATGACCTCCTGGGGCACCCAAAGACTAAAGTATTTGTGGCCCATGGGGGCACCAATGGTGTCCAGGAAGCAATCTACCACGGGGTGCCAATACTGGGTCTGCCTCTAGTATTTGATCAGCCTGATAACCTGTCCAGAATGGAGGCAAAGGGAACTGCTAAGGTGGTTGACATCGCCACTCTGGACAGGTCAGTGTTTGTGGAGGCTCTAAAGGAAGTTCTTTATGAGCCGTCCTACAGGGAGAACATGCAGAGACTCTCAAGGATCCATCATGACCAGCCCATGAAGCCTCTGGACCGTGCCGTTTTCTGGATCGAGTTTGTCATGAGGAACGGAGGCGCCCCTCACCTGCGCACTCAGTCCTTCAGGATGTCCTGGGTGGCTTATCATTCCATCGACGTCATACTGACTCTCCTCATGGCTTTAATCATTTCATTATTGATTATGGGCCTGGCAGTCAAAAAGTGCTTCTCAGTATTATTCAAGAAGAAAGTCAAAAGTGAATGATATGTTCTGCACCAGGCAGTTTTAGTTATTGTTTAGGCACGAGTTTAAAAAATCAAAAAGTGCTTCTCAGGGTTATTCAAAAGAAAAAAGTGAGTAAAGAAACTATTTGTAATTACACAAGAACATGGATAATTTACAGTGAATGAAAAATCTAATATTTTATTAATAAATGTCTTAATTTATAGGCTCATTTAGAAAGCCTATGACCAAGTTGCTCACACTGAGTAAATTAATATTTAATTTCATATTATTTCAGTGCTGCCCTAGTAACAGACCCTAACCATCAATTTCAGTTACATACAGTAATTACTTTGTTTTCAGTCAATACAATAATATTTGTCATGATTAATGTGCAGATATTTATCATCAGCTGTGTGTACTGAGAATATTCAAGTAAAATTATAAATGTTCTGAAAGTTGTGACGCTTGGTAAAATGTGGCAATAAAAACAGAATACTAATCAAAACATGCAAGGCATACTGTACATTTGATAGAGGCCAGTGCAAAGGCAATAGATCAGCTGTTTAACTGAGGCAAAATGACTGTTTAAGGGGAATATTCATCATTTGAAATTTGATACTGTGACACATATTTAAAAAGTAGGGATAGAAACAATACAATAGCCTAGTGCAAATTTTGCTAACAAAAAAATAAAAATAAAAATGTGATTACACATCAGAAATTCTTGCCATGATTAATCATGAGTAATCACCTTTAATCACAATTCATTTCCTCCAATAAGAACTTAGATGGTTGCATCCTTATTTTTCCTTGATGCTGGCTTTGTTCTCAAATGGGGCTGTCATGACAGGGCAATCCTCACCTATCCCCTACCCTCACTGACTGCGTTTACATGGACATTAATATATTCCGATATTATTCGGATTATGACTTTATTCTGAATATGAAAGTGCCATGTAAACGCAATATTCTTATTACCTTAACCCGAATAAGGTCATATTCCGAATAAGCATAATCAGAATAAGGTAGGTGGAGTATACCGATCATATTCTGATTATTGAGGTGCGTTCTGGTCATGTAAACACCTTAATCGCATTATGATCGCATTATTCACCTTTTGGAATATTCACAGATGAGAAGAATCGCGGATGGAACTTAAACGATAGTTGAAAAAGTTTCTTCAGAACTTTGGTGTACCTTCTCTACTCTCTCAGAATATGGTCATATTCAGAATATGATCAATAGTCGGAATATTAATGTCCATGTAAACGCAGTCACTGATTCCCTACATTGAATAGGGAACAAATCTTTTTGAACAAATCCACAATAATCCATGTCATTATGAAAAACACTTTTGACCAAGACTTTGACAGAGAGTTTTGAACAATGCTCGTTCTCTTTACTTTGATACATGTTTACTTCACTCTCCTCTGCTGTTGGACATACAGGACCTAGTCTATAGTAGTATTATTTGTCTAGTTTGACTTGATAGCCTAACCATTGTCTATCTGAAACTGAGCATAATGCATGTCATAAAAGTGGAACCAATCTGTTTCTTTTTTTGGACTAATGACTTGAGTGCACTTGAGTGTGAGCAGAGCAAAGCACATACAAGTTGTGATGAAATGATATGTCTCCCAGTTAAACCAGCTACTTTAAGGATTAGTTCTAGCAATTCAACAAGGACCCAGCTACGACCACATTTGACATGCTGTTTGTACAGAACAAAGGTAATAATTAACCTACTTTCTTATACTGTAGGTGTAAGGTCAAACTGTTTTGGACCTTCTGCAGTCCTGGGGACCAGGACCAGACAAATGTTCAATAGCAGGGTGTGTAAAGTGTGTCTCCAGTGTCTGACTTGGCAAGCGTTCACCTGAATCAAGCCAAATGGATCAAAAGTTGAGAATAGTGAATTGCTTGCTCATGCCCAGATCACGTGATTGGAATGAGATAACATTAATACTGCCCACCTTGCTTTCAGTGTTGAGTGGATTTGACAGGAGTGCAGCACTTTCAGTTTTGGAGCTGTGTGTTCAGACACTGTAAGCCATGAAATTTCATTTCTTTTCAAGATTCATTCATGTTTATTCTGAAGAACATATTTTGGCTTGAATTATCCATGCTATGCGGTATCAACTTAAGAAATCACTAAATGCAATTACTTGTGATAACCTATTAAGTTATAATTTATTGGTTGAAGATGAGTCACATCCACAGACAGTGCATTGTTATTTTTAAGAAAAGCAAAATAATCTTTAATCTCTTTTGTAATGTTTGTTGTTATAACAAGTTATTTGTTGAATTGCCTTTCTTAACAGCAATAAAGACTTACAGTACAGTGATTTCAAGGTAATTATTTATTTTCCATTACTTTACCAGCTTTCACAGTTTTGATAAACAGGTTATGTGCAAGAACAGTAGCAAGACCTTTCTTGTCCTTGTAGTATTCTGTGCCGTCTAAGAATTTTCTGAATCTTTGTTCATGTAGTGTCCAAGGTGCTGTTTTAGGAAGCTGGATTATTTTGTCTCTGGTAGTGTCCAAGGTGCTGCCTCAAGATGCTAAATTCTGAATCCTTGTTGTCTTTGTAGTGTCCTGGGTACTGTCTCAGGATGCTGAATCCTTCTAGTCCTTATAGTGTCCTACGTGCTACCTCAAGATGCTCAATTCTAAATCCTTGTTGTCCCTGCAATATCCTAGGTGCTGTCTCGGGATGCTGGATCCTTCTTGTCTTTGTAGTGTCCTAGGTGCTGTTTCAGGATTGTCATTTCTGAATACTTCTTTTCCCTGTAATGTCCTAGGTGCTGTCTCAGGATGAGAGGCCCTGTGCTGTTGCTTCTGTCACTGCTTTCTGCGTGCATCTCTGGGGCCAGTGGTGGGAAGGTGCTGGTGTTCCCTGTAGATGGCAGCCACTGGGTCAACATGAAGATCATCATTGAGGAGCTGCACTCTCGAGGCCACAGCATCACTGTTGTGAGACCCTCAAACAGCTGGTACATCAAAGAGGACTCTCCCCACTACACTTCCCTCACCATCGACGTCGGCAGCGACACGGAAAAGTTCATCGATTCCTTAGTAGAAAAACTGCTGAATATTGGCGTGGATGGCAGGATGACCAGCAATATGGAGAGGGCCACAGAGGCAGTGAAGGGATTCTCTAACATGCATAGAGATATGTGTGCAATGATGACCACCATGTTTACCGATGAGGCCTTGATGCAGTCACTTAAGGAAGCTAAATACGACTTGGTTCTGACGGACCCTGTCATTGCAAATGGGGCAATCTTAGCCCACCATCTACAGCTCCCTCTAGTGTTCAATGCCAGGGCAACACTTTATGGAGACCTTCACTCCCTCATTGGTCCTTCTCCTCTCTCCTATGTTCCCGTCCTTGGCAGCAGACTCTCTGATCACATGTCATTCCCTTACAGAATATTCAACTGGATTGTGTTTGCGATAGCTAAGACGCTCACAAAACAGTTGGCAACCGTTTACGAAGAATTTTCACATCGTTATCTTGATCCAGATGTAGATGTTAAGTCACTGTACCAGAATGCAGACTTATGGCTTGTGCGATACGACTTCACCTTTGACTATCCACGCCCAACTATGCCCAATGTGGTCTACATTGGTGGGTTCCAGTGCAAGCCTGCTAAACCACTTCCTGTTGACCTGGAAAAGTTTGTCCAGAGCTCAGGGGAGCATGGGGTCATCATCATGTCCCTTGGAACTCTTGTTGCTGATCTGCCCAGTGACATCACTGAAGAGATTGCAGCTGCTTTTGCTCAGCTTCCCCAAAAGGTCATCTGGAGATATACAGGGTCCAAGCCCTCCACTCTTGGCAACAACACCTTACTAGTGGACTGGCTGCCTCAGAACGACCTCCTGGGGCAACCAAAGACGAGGGTGTTTATAGCCCATGGGGGCATGAATGGGGTTCAGGAAGCAATCTATCATGGGGTGCCAATATTGGGTCTGCCTCTCATGTTTGATCAGCATGACAACCTGTCCAAGATGGTGGCAAGAGGAACTGCTAAGGTGGTGGACATCGCCACTCTGGACAGGTCAGTGTTTGTGGAGGCTCTAAAAGAAGTGCTTCATGAGCCGTCCTACAGGGAGAACATGCAGAGACTCTCTAGGATCCATCGTGACCAGCCCATGAAGCCTCTGGACCGCGCCGCCTTCTGGATCGAGTTTGTCATGAGAAACGGAGGCGCCCCTCACCTGCGCACTCAGTCCTTCAGAATGTCCTGGGTGGCTTATCATTCCATCGACGTCATACTGACTCTTCTCATGGCTTTAATAATTTCATTATTGATTATGGGCCTGGCAGTCAAAAAGTGCTTCTCAGTGTTATTCAGAAAAAAAGTCAAAAATGAATAAGGTGGCATTTTGTAATTGTACAAGAATATAGATGATCTACTGTGTTAAAAATATGTTTTTTTATTAATCCTAATTTTCCAAGGATTTTCAAAAGGATGGTCTCGGATCAGGACACAAGGTGGATTGTTATTTCAGGGCCGTTTATTTTTTTATTTTATTTTTTTAAGCTGCAGTAACAGGCCCAAACCATTATTCTGTTATAAAATTACTTAATTTCTTCCAGTCAATTAAAAAAATAATTAAAAAATTAAAATTACTTCCAGTCAATATAATTAAAAATAATGCTGTCTTGATAAAGCATGGCGATGTTATCATAATCTTTGTTTATTGACAATACTCAACGCCATTTAACATTACAAGTCACACATACTGTACCTCCATATCACCACAGTAAATGGTGATGATTATGGTGATGAAAATAAAGTCCTTTTAACAAACTCTTGGTGCTCTTACAGTGATACATTGTCTGTACTTTGTTTTATCTGCAACCATGTTACAAATGAAATGTAGAGTTTTGAGCTTTATTTAGCTTTAGTTAGCTTTATTTTGGGGTTAAAATTTTAGCTGTCTCCACAGATGAGGCCATACAGTGGCATAGATATCGGTAAGCAGACACTGGAGTGGTTTACTGGCCCATGGGAATCTAGAGCCCAGCAATTACAGTATGAAAAAAACCCACCACACACTGAGCCCTTCTTTACAATGAATGCTGCCAACATACAAAACAAATTCACCTGCTTTCTTTTATCCCACTCTACACTACTATACACCGGGGGAGGGGGGAACATACAGAACGGCAAGCAGGGGCAGGTGGCACCTATTTGTCCATTCCCAACACAGTGATTCCAAAGATACTAGTCTAATGGAAGCACACCATCATTGCCAGACCAACTTCAATCCGCATTTTCAGAATGTGGCTTATGGCATATCCCCTTACACTGGCATATCCCCTTACACTGGACGGGTGGGAACTTGTCTGGGTCTTTCATCCTTTTCTGAGAACACCTGAGGTCACCTTTTGTTAAGTTGTGTGATCTGCCACCATTGTAAGCCACTGTTTAAGATTTCAACAAACAATGGTGTTACCCAATAGATGTTCGTATGGTGAGAGTGTTTAGACATGCTTGCCAGGAAAGGTAACTACTACTACTTGTGAGGAGAACTGTGCTTCTGACTAGTGAGGAATACCGTTAGGATGTACGCTTCTACTGTGTTTGTTTGTCTACATCAGAGACTATTGATGAATCAATGCCACTGAATACTACTTAACCACTGATGTTGGTTAAGTAGACCTTATTTGTCATACTGTTTGGTTTGTGCCCTTGGTAATTAGACTACTCACAGGAAACTGACAAAAAGCAACCCAACACAGAAGCCATTTCCGAAATGGCCTACTACTTGACTACTACATACTGCTCGTATACTGAACTCTGCAGACAGCAGCCTGTAGTATGCAGTACATGACAAATATCACAGGAGTAGTGTGGGGCTCAATTAACCTTGAGTCAGGTAGGGCACCTGTAGTCCATTAATTAATGAGGTTCTGGTCATGTGGCCAGTAGGCCTCTTCTGCTGCTTGCATACCTTGCTGCATACTGGGGAGTAGCATGAGCTCAGCCAGTCAAATGGAGCACCTGCAGCTAATTAATTAAATGTGGGAAGCAGTAGTGTGTGCTGCACTGTGTGCTGGGGCACAAGCAGCATGTAGCACATGTAGCATAGTAGTAGGCCATTTCGGAAATGGCCAGAGTGCAATGCAGATAAGAATGTCAATAGAAATGACAGCTGGAGCGGCAGGCAGCTATGCGAGGGTGCTGACGATAGCAAGTGGAATGACAAGGCCATCCAGCCTCAGTGGTGGTGTAAGGAACGAGAGCATTAATTCTCAAAGTGTGGCCCGGGGGCCAATGGCGGCCCACGGAAATATTTCTGGTGGCCTGCGAGAACGTGATAATATCTGTAAAATTGTTATAACTGTACATAGCTTCGAAAGAAAGAATCTGATTTAGTGGAGTTTAGCGGCATCTATATTTATTCCAATAAATGTAAACTGTACAGATGCAACATGGTGAGGGATTTTTTTTCTTATTGTCCCACCGCCCCTATTGCAGTCCTCAGTTCAACATTAGGTCCCTAACTTGGCCTTCACCAATCAAAATATTGAGAACCCCTGAACTAGAGTGTCATGCCTGTGGGGTGAAGGGCCCCAGGGCCGAGAGGCCTGTCATGGCAGGTAAAAGGGGGCACAGACTGTGCAGAGGAATGCAGACAGACAGAAGAAACTTGCCTCATAATGAAGTGGTGCATGAGGTGGGGGAAAAAGGTAGTGACGATGACTCAACAGACAATGAATTACCTTTGCACATACTGATGGTGGCAGGCAGGTCATATAGGACAAACCCTCAGTAAGTTCCATGCCTTTGTAAACAAACATTTATTGCGTTTTAGGAAGAGTTGTTCGACTTTAAGCCAAACTTTAACCCTGCTTTAAAAAACGCAAAGTTATTGTTATGAACACCTTTTCACTTTTCATTTTACGTGAAAGTAACCAAAGTTTGGCAGCTGTGAACAAATCAATTTGGAGGCAGCTCCATTGGTTTGACAATCTAAACTGGCTTCGTTTTCAGTGCGAAGTCACACTGCACTATTTTGATCCCTTTCAGACAGACATTCCAATTACCATGTTCACCAAAGCACAAACCTGGAGCACAATAACAGTTGAGTAGCAGGACATGGCAGCCTCAGATTGCAGTCACACATACACTGAGATCATTAGTCAAGGGGCTTGTGAGGGGCTTGGCCAGTTCTAGAGCACGTGACTGGAATGAGGTAACAGCAAAACCTTTCACCTTGTTTTCAGTGTTGAGTAGATTTGACAGGAGTATAAGCCCTACGATTCTGGAGCTGGAAGACCGTAAGTCGCCAATCTTCATTTAGTGGTAGGATGTAGTAATATTTCTTCAGAGGAATAAATTAATAATTTACTCTAAATTATACTTGCTGTGTGTTGTCATAACTTAAGCTAATAAAAACTTATGTTATGATGTCATAACATGTATAAATAATTTCTTATGCTATTTGACAGTGTCACATTTTTCTGAGATATTGGTCAGGAAAAGTTCTTTTTTTTAATCTTATTTTACATGTAGACAGAATGCATCACTATTTGTTTAGAAATGCAAAATAATCTTCATGCTTAATGTTGAAACAAAATATTTTTTAATTGTCTGTTCTAGCAGTAAAGGTGTACAATAATTTCAAAGTAGTTTTTTTCACAGCTGTTATGAACAAGTTATGTGTATACTAATACCATTTAAAATGGTAAAATACCTTCTAAGGCCCAATTCACATAGCCTGACATAGCCCGACCATAATACTGCTGTTCATCCGTATTCATGGTCTGGAGGTTCTTTAACCTGACGCGATTATACTGCGGGGGGGAGGGCATTCACTTCTGGTTTGAAACGATTGGACTGCTTGTCTAATCAGCTTCGCTTATTGGCCGGTAGACTCTCTACCGATGTAAACACGCCCCAGAAGACCGTTCCCAGACCATAGATACGGATGAACATTCGTATTATGGGCGGGCTATGTCAGGCTACAATTCACACACAAACTGCACGGTCGTGGTGAGGGGGCTGTGCTGTCTGTGAGCGGTGCTTGTGGGCTTGTGCATTCACACCAGAAATTGTCTCTGTGGTGTTCTGCGCGAATCGGCTGCTTGAGATCTGCATTTCAAATCTATGAACACCACACAAGGCACGCTTAATGTGCTGAAAATATAACTCCTTTCTATTTCAAAAAAAGCATCGCAGGAACTGCGTGGTTCTTCGCTCAAAAGCCAGACAGGAGCCGCACAGAACACACGTGCAGCGTGCATGACCTAACCTATTAACGAAAACAGCCAAAAAACGCACCCACACCGCTTAAGTGTACATCACGCTCACGCTCAGGTTTTGCTCTGAATTAGGCCTAAGAGAGTGCAGGGCTGCATTGCCCTATGATAGGAAATAAGTGTCATTTGTATGTACTGTACTTCTTTTCCTTGTAGTGTCCTTGGTGCTCTCTGTCAGGATACTCATTTCTGAATCCTTCTTGTCTTATGTGCCGTCCCAGGATGCTGAAATTGTTTCGTCTTTGAAGTGCTGTCTTAGGATGTTAATTTCTGAATCCTTTTCCTGTAGTGTCATAGGTGCTGCATTAGGATAGTAATTTCTGAATCCTTTTGCTGTAGTGTCCTTGGTGCTGTATTTGGACACTAATTTCTGAATCCTTGTCCTTGTGTCCTAGGTGCTGTGTTGGGATACTCACTTCTGACTCCTTGTCCTGGTAGCCTTCTGTCCTTGTCCTTGCTTTCTCAGGATTACATGGTTTATTTGGAAATCATCTTGTCATTGTAGTTCCTTAGGTACTGTCTCAGGATGCTGAATCATTGATGTCCTTGAAGTGTCCAATTTGATGACTGAGGATGCTGAATCCTTGTGTCCTAGGTGCTGTATTGGGATGCTCTTTTCTGACTCCTTGTCCTACTAGTGTCCTAGATGCTGTCTCTATCGTCTTAAATTAGGTGGCTCATTTCTGAATCCTTGTTGTCCTTATAGTGTCCTAGGTGCTGTCTTAAAAGAGGATGCTAATTTCTGACTCCTTGTCCTTGTGCAGTGTCCTAGATGCTGTCCCATATGCTAAACCCTTCATGTCCTTGTAGTATACCTGGTGCTGTGTGAAGATGCTGGGCCCTCTGTTGTTGGCTCTGTCACTGCTGAATCTTTGTTATTGTAGTGTCCTAGGTGTTGTCTCAGGGTGCTGAATCCTTGTTCTTGTAGTGTCCTCAGTGCTGCCTCAGGATGCTAAACCCTTCTTGTCTTTTTAGTTTCCTAGGTGCTGTCTCAGGATGGGAGGCCCTGTGCTGTTAGCTCTGTCACTGCTGTCCGTGTGCATCTCTGGGACCAGTGGTGGGAAGGTGCTGGTGGTCCCAGTTGAAGGCAGCCACTGGGTCAACATGAAGATCATCATTGAGGAGCTGCACTCCCGAGGCCACAGCATCACTGTTGTGAGACCCTCAGACAGCTGGTACATCAAAGAGGACTCTCCCCACTACACTGCCATCACCATTCCCACTGGGAATTCTGATAGTGCTGGTGAGGAGTTCATCAACTCATTAGTGATTGAACAACTGAATATAACCATCAAGGAAAAACAGATAGGAAGGAGGGAAATGCAGCAAGCAACTGGGGTGATAAAAGCATTTAATGACATGCATAGAGACATTTGTGCAATGATGTCCACCATGTTTACCGATGAGGCTCTGATGCAGTCACTTCAGGAAGCTAAATACGACTTGGTCCTGACGGACCCTGTTATTGCATCTGGGGTGTTCTTATCCCACCATCTACAGCTCCCTCTAGTGTTCAGTGCCAGGTCAACACTTTATGGAGACCTTCACTCCCTTATTGGTCCTTCTCCTCTTTCATATGTCCCTGCATTTGGCAGCAGACTTACTGACCGCATGTCATTCTCTGAAAGATTATTCAGCTGTTTTATCTTGGTCCTTGGTAAACACTTCGCAAATCAGATGACAGAACCCCATCTCTCAGAATTTTCACGTCGTTATCTTGGTCCAGACGTAGATTTAAAGTCATTGTTCCAGAATGCAGACTTATGGCTTGTGCGATATGACTTCAACTTTGAGTTTCCGCGCCCAACTATGCCCAATGTGGTCTACATTGGTGGGTTCCAGTGCAAGCCTGCTAGACCACTTCCTGTTGACCTGGAAGCGTTTGTTCAGAGCTCAGGGGAGCATGGGGTCATCATCATGTCCCTTGGAACTCTTGTTGCTCATCTGCCCAGTGACACCACTGAAGAGATTGCAGCAGCTTTTGCTCAGCTTCCCCAAAAGGTCATCTGGAGATATAAAGGGTCCAAGCCCTCCACTCTTGGCAACAACACCTTACTAGTGGACTGGCTGCCTCAGAACGACCTCCTGGGCCACCCAAAGACTAAGGTGTTTATAGCCCATGGGGGCATGAATGGGGTCCAGGAAGCAATCTACCACGGAGTCCCAATACTAGGCTTGCCCCTCATGTTTGATCAGCCTGATAACCTGTTCAAGATGGAGGCAAGAGGAACAGCTAAGGTGGTGGAACTCGCCACTCTGGACAGGTCAGCGTTGGTGGAGGCTCTTAAGGAAGTGCTTTACGAGCCGTCCTACAGGGAGAACATGCAGAGACTCTCCAGGATCCATCGTGACCAGCCCATGAAGCCTCTGGACCGCGCAATCTTCTGGATCGAGTTTGTCATGAGAAACGGAGGCGCCCCTCACCTGCGCACTCAGTCCTTCAGGATGTCCTGGGTGGCTTATCATTCCATCGACGTCATACTGACTCTCCTCATGGCTTTAATCATTTCATTATTGATTATGGGCCTGGCAGTCAAAAAGTGCTTCTCAGTATTATTCAGGAAGAAAGTCAAAAGTGAATGATATACAGATGTTCTGCACCAGGCAGTTTTAGGCTGGAGTTTAAGCACAAGTTGTCTGTTGTCATGTTTTATGTTTGAGCCCTTAAAGCACATTGTTTGTGTGTACAAATTATATACTTTTAGTGAATTATGATTCTGATGTTTTTTCCTTACTCCCTAATAATTTGTAAAACCATTGACCATGCTGCTGTCCTACTACATTGCTTAGATGACAAAGAGAAGATCTAGAAGGATATTTATGCATTTTGCTTTTTACTCATGGTTCATTAAAAAAACTGGAGCTTTGAGGCTACTTCCTGACAAGGCGTTTTCTTGAATGAAATTAGGTTGGCTGTTGAATTTGGTTGGACACACTCTAGGACGACCCTACAATAGTGGCTGTCAAACTGGGGTATCTGAATCAGTTTTAGGAGGTAGAAAAATTAAGTCTTCAAACGGATTTTCAGTTCTCATTAACATAAAGATAACATGGAAAAATAATTATGGTATCAACCTAGAAGCTCTGTATGATCCAGAGGGTACTTGATAGAACCCCAGAGTGTCTCGGGTACATGATAGCCACGGAGTGACACAAATCTGTCGTAAAAAACAACATGACACATATCAAGAACATATAATGACACTTCAGAATCAGAATGTTTACTGTTGTCATTAAGTATCATACATTTTTTGGGTAACACTTTACGGTAAGGGTACACGAATTATCATGACTGATATCATGATGATGTACCCAGAGTAATTAATGCTTAAGATCATGTGCTATTTCAGCAGGAGGTCATTAATGACAAACAATGAATTCATGTTAATTCCTGATGACTCATTAGACATTCAGAGATGAAGTAATGCATGAATCATGAATTAATCAGAAATGATTTCATGCATGAATTCATGATAATTCATGTACCCTTACCGTAAAGTGGTACCATATGGATACATATGCACAAAGAATAAGCCACTATTAAGTAACAAAACAGCCACATGTCCAATAATCTACCTACAACTAAAGGCTGGATGACCGGATAACCTTAAAGTAATTTTTGTCAGTTCTGCACTCTGCGTAGTTACTGCCTTTTTGCTTTGTAGGGCAGTATATGTGTTCTCATGTAAAGTATTACCTAATTTCTTATGAAACCAATAGGAAAATTGTGTGGGGTTGCTCCAGGCTGGAGAGCAGAGAGGAAGGATTTTAGGTAACATCTCAACATCTACTGGCTTGCATACTATGCACAACTGTCACAAAACCTGAAATGTGGATTTTAATTTAAAAACTATGTCCTCAGCAGGGGTGTAGTGGGTGTTGCACGCGGGGGTACGGAGTACCCCCACTTCTCTAAGCAGATCATTTATGTGGATCTGTGTACACCTCCTTCCTGTAGGCAAGTTCACACAGGTCCTCCAACACTCCAGTGCTGGCTGCATATTCGTGGACAGGAACAGGAATTTCACCCATAGCAAAACCATCTGAGGGTTGATCATAGACAAATCCTGCCTCTGAGGACAATCTGGACATACAGTAGTGATGGTTCTTTCTCTGGTGTTCCCTCCAAAGTAAGTTCTGCATACCCAGCTGGTGTTGACTGTGTTCTACATGAATGATTCCATGTGTGGTTACTGTCTCCAGGGAGTAACACGTCTATTGAGCATGTCTTGCCCAGGCAGGAATGGCTCAGCTAGCATAGGAAAGTCATTCTCAGAGTTGCGCTGTTGTTTTCTATTGGTTTAACCAAGTCCACAGCCACGTTCTGTATTTCTCAATGGAAATGCACAGTGCTAGTGTGAGTCACAATAGGTTTAGCACAGTGGCTGCATGACTGATAAATGCTGCTGGTTTCCTTCCAGACATATACCTGAGAATAATATTGCCACATGAATGGACTGGACAATCTTATCTGCAATGTTTTGAAACATTTTGCTACAGTTCCTATAAAACATACAGTATATATATATATATATATATATATATATATATATATATATATATATATATATGTAGCGGTCACTACTGTACGGAAGAGCATTAGGGTCAGTAGGAGATATATATTTTGCTAATCTCTGAGAAAGAAACTCAGAATTTTCGAGAAAAAGTCGAAATTTTCGAGAAATAAAGTCGAAAGTTTTGAGAAATAAAGTCGAAAATTTAAAAGTCGAAACTTTCGAGAAATAAAGTCGAAAGTTTTGAGATACAAAGTCGAAAGTTTTGAGATTCAAAGTCAATTTCGAGATGAAGTCAAGTTTGAGATATAGTCAAAGTTTGAGATTCAAAGTCAAAATTTTCGAGAAAAAAGTCAGAAATATGTAGAAGGCGGGCGGAAGTGACATTCACCGGCGGTCAGTGGACATGATGAGATCAGTGAGAGGCTGGGAGAGGAAGACACCGGCTTCAGATGCGTCCCTGCCTTGTGTGATGCAGCTGGACAAAGTGAGAGTTTAACCCCACACCAAGCACAAACATCGAATCCCTTGGCCAATGTTAGTGGTGGGAACAATATTTCAGGGGGTGGGATTGTTCATCGTGAAGTTAGGAGGCAAGTTAGTAGTGTGGGGAATGTCGGAGTTTATATGGGAGCACAGTGTTTTTTATCGCGCTAGCCAGCTAGCTTCTATGCCTTCTGACCGTGCCTCTCCACAATCCGACAGTAACGTGGTGGAGGCTGGAGGTTTTGTCTAATGCCACTGGGGATGTTACGAGGTCATAGTGTTCATAGGAGAGTTAGGGTACAACATAGGTGGGGAGTGTGGAGTCGACAATGATGATGAGCCTTCGTGCAGGAGTGTATCCACTTTGAGTGCGGCAAGGCGGACCAGCCATGCAGCGCGCATGTGTCGTAGGCGCTGTGCCAGGCATGTATAGCTCACCAGCAATGACCCTAAATGTCATTGCCTCGAGTACTATATCAAGTGCGAGTCGAGTTGTCTTTCCGCCAGATCAACCAATTGGCTGATCAAACGGAAGGCTACTGACCCTGCATTTGCCAAGTACTCAATACGCCGGCATTTCCATTATCTTGAACTAAACATTGCCGGTGGTACAGCGCCTTTGACCCTGACACATGCGCGCTGCATGGCGAGGTCCGCCTTGCGCGCACGCAAGTGGACGACTTCTGCACGACTGTTATTATCATTGTCCCCGCACTCCCCACCCTGCCTATGTTGTACCCTAACTCTCCTATGAACACTATGACCTCGTAACATCCCCAGTGGCATTAGTCAAAACCTCCAGCCTCCACGTTACTGTCGGATTGTGGAGAGGCACAGTCAGAAGGCATAGAAGCTAGCTGGCTAGCGCGATAAAAACACTGTGCTCCCATATAAACTCCGGCATTCCCCACACTACTAACTTGCCTCCTAACTTCACGATGAACAATCCGACCCCCTGAAATATTGTTACCACCACTAACATTGGCCAAGGGATTCGATGTTTGTGCTTGGTGTGGGGCTAAACTCTCACTTTGTCCAGCTGCATCATAACAAGGCAGGGACGCATCTGAAGCGGGTGGCACGCTCTCCCAGCCTCTCACTGATCTCATTCATGTCCACTGACCACCGGCGAATATCACTTCCGCCCGCCTTCTACATATTTCTGACTTTTTTTCTCGAAAATTTTGACTTTGAATCTCAAAACTTTCGACTTTGTATCTCAAAACTTTCGACTTTATTTCTCGAAAGTTTCGACTTTCTAAAGTTTCGACTTTTAAATTTTCGACTTTTTTCTCAGAACTTTTGACTTTATTTCTCGAAAATTCCGACTTTTTACTCGAAAATTCGGAGTTTATTTCTCAGAGATTAGCAAAATATATATCTCCTACTGACCCTAATGCTCTTCCGTACCATAGGGCGTACAACTGTCCAACAAGAAATTTTAAGTTTCCCTAACTTTTTGTTCATGACACGCCTCCTGCTGCGGGGTTTCATCATTTCTCCACGGGCTTGGCGTCATCCCTTTCGCTTCAAGTTTGCAAACGAGACACGAGGCGGACTTCAGAGTTTCACATCAGGTAATTATTGTTATTTCTCAAAAGTACAACTTAATTGAAGGCATACGTGGGAAGAAGTAAAGATATATTTGGTCGGTGAACTAACAAGTGTCGCGTATCTCATGTATTTCAACCGAAATACCGAAGTTATTAGCTGTTTTTTAGCTTGCTAACTGCTAATTTCTGAAGGTGTTCTGACATGTTTTAGGCAGAATAGAATCACTAAAATGTTCAGCTTGATTAGAAATATGTTCTAAAAGGATAGCGAGTGATGCTGATGGCTTTATTGAGCATTTTCGAGCCGGAGGGAAATATGGAGTATTACCTAGCTGGTGCAGGGAAATTATCGTGTTTAAACAACCGGTCTGGTAACATTAGCAACTAACGTTAGCTATTGATAGTATGTTAACGCCAGCGTCAGTGGGGTAGGGGGAGAGTTCGCCACGATGGAGACTAGCACCAGAGA
>JAODXP020000017.1:26580972-26651237 GCA_027497455.2 Sardinella longiceps | reverse complement strand
ACTTTGAATGCCAGAAACGTAATATGCCGTTATTACTTGTCATGCGTTGAGTGCCAAAAACGTAATGTTACGTTTTTGCCTTTTTTTTAATTTACGAAAATAGAAACCCTCACACAGGTTATATATGATTTTTGGAACTCTGTGATAAATAGAACTGAAATAAATTACGATCGGAAACTCATAAAAACTCACGATCTGCACATTTTGTCTGGACATTTTCACATCACAAGGCAGCATTTGATTACTATTGCAGCATTCGTGTCAAATAATGCACGTCATGTCATGTTGTCCTTTCGCGGGTTCGTCACTAGGTGGCAGTCTCACCACAGGCATGATTCGGCTTGTGTCACTCCTCGAAACTTGACAGAGAACACGCCATCATAATCATAAAAGAAGCGATATCTCCTTTTCTAGAAAAAAACAAGGATTTTGATGAAAACTACCCACTGTTTAGCTTGGGATTTCTCAGGAACGGAGGCATGTAGAAATAAACGGTTTTCACTCACTGAGAGCTCAGAGTCTTACCTTTCAAATGACCCATAGTATGTGTCCATAGCTATAACACAGAATACGCTGTGGCTCTATAAAAATAGGCAACAGTGGCCTGGATTGCTGGCACTCTGGGCCAAAGCTTGTTAAAAACACCTGGCATTCAAACTGTTAACTAAGGTAACATAAACTATTTTTTATAACTATTGTGATTCAATAGGTATATGTTTAGCAAACAGAGGTTGTAGGTTGAAGAGTCTGCACACTAAAAATCCGTTTTTCTTTTTATTTACTCCATGGAAAGTTTAGGTTTTGACTCTAGTAAACAGTAATCTAATAAACAGAGGTTAACATATGATTTTTCAGCACATGGCCTGCAAGCAAAATATTATTATATTGCTTAAATACATTATGCATTTGGTATGACATAGTGCATAACAATGTATAATGTTGGTTTGTATGTTTGTTTGTTCGTGCATGCCGGAGAAAACCACTTGCTAGTTGTAGCTTCCAGGGGCACCCAGCCAGGTGTTAATGGCCAAATCGCTTGCAAAAAGCCCCACACTTTGATTGGTATAATGACAGGTCTAACATTTAAAACTAGGCATTGAAAACTTACTAACTGTAAAGATAGCTCCTTACCCCCTAGCTGGATGCCTCCGGAAGCTACAACTAAGTGTTTTTCTCCAGCCTGCATGAATGTGTCCAAATTCTAACTTCATGATGTTGCAATTTACTTTGGGTCCTTATCAGTATTTAAAGTCGGATTTGGCACGCTCAAAATTTGTGTTGGCACAAACAAAGAAAAAATTATTGAAGGAAAATGGGGTGATACTCTTTATTTATCTGAGGTTCCGGTACTGCGTTCCCCCGCGTTCCACTCCACTTAATCCCTGGTCCTTTATCACACCGAACTTCTCCTTCATAGTCTTTTCAGAAGACATACACAGCCCACTTATTTTATTTTATTCATAAAAATTACAAACATAGACTTCTTAGACTTGCACTTCCACAAAGAATGACTACAAACAGTCAGACTCATTCCGTATCATGATATTAACATCGCCATGAGCTGTGTATGTTAGGGAATTCCAGTTGATAACATTCCCTGGGAAAATTTCATGTGCCATATTGTCCGGATGTGACATATACTTCTTGATCTCGCACGCGTCAAGTACATAGTCCCACATGTGGAGGTCTGTCAACTCGCCAACAAAATACTTACGTCTTCCCAAAGTGTCCTTGTCATAATCAAGCTTTACCCTGCCTAGTGTCACCCGTGGAGGCCGAGGGCTCGACCCAGAGAGCGACCCGGGTCCTTTTTGAGAACGCTTGATGGTACTGCGGCCCTCATTCAGCCACACCTGTCCTAGGCCCTTCCCGGCATCCCAGGTAACACAGATGGAGTTCCAGGCGCTACGTTTCTCCGGCAACTTCCCGAAACGCACAGGGTTGCCAGTGGTGTTAAAGTACATGGCATAGTGGCCCTCCATCTCTCGAGTCAGCGTGAAGGCTTCAGAGACCACCGGCGTCATCATGGAGAATAACAAGCACTCGTGCATACGCATGTCAGTGAAGAAGCGGAGGCAAACGGTTGCAGAATCTATGTTCTGCGGAAGCAGGATATCAACATAGGTGTCCTTATCTTGAGAGAGGATCTCCATGAGCTTTCCTGACAAATCTTCAGAGGGAACATAACACACAAAGATCGAAATCAATTGAAAAGTACTGTTCTATATTTACTGGAATGCCATGACAACATTCTCACTTGCAATGCAGTATAATTTATTTGATCAATTTTAAATTAATTTTACTTTACCAAAGTTAATTTTTATTTTTAATTCATTTGAAACATAGACATTATGTGCACAATATGCCCCAGGCATATTACTGTAGCCTATGTTGTGCAAATGAAATGAATGTGGTTCTTTAAACAACTTAGCCCTAAGTTAAAGTAATTTCCTGTGTAATCATTATAAATTATATAAAATTATTTTTTAATCAGCATCATTTAGTTCAAATCTCATATTACTGTACCTGTAGGATTAGCATAGTGACCATGCATCAGCAGAAACAGTAGAAGGATCCTCATTTTGTCCTGTTGTACAAAAATTAGGTGACTGTTACAGTAGGTCAAACACATAAAGAATTTTTCACATTCCAGGGAAAGAATTTAAGGAATAAATCTGAGTTGATGATGATAAGCATGTGCAGTAGAGGAAAGCGTAGTCTAAATAATGAATGTTTGTATACAAACTTGCACAGAGAAAATTTAGTCTACAGATGTTGTGGGCACTGGCCTCTCCTCTCCAAAAAGGATAAACATACACGAATGCAATGTATCCTTATAAGATGGCTTAGACTTAAACCTAAACTTGTTGACTTATTGTCATTCACCCAACACCATCAGTGCACATATCAAACGAGATATCGATGCATTTGAGCTCATATTAGTAAATAAAAAAGTGTAAAAAAAATATTCACAGAATACAGTATCATATGCTTCAATTTTAGTTGTTAAAATCTGGGATTCTGGAGAATGCCTGTTAAAGTGATAAAAAGTGCATAAAGTAAAAAACTAAGATGGCTACAGCGATCATACAGCAGTACAATCAACGCAAGTTCTCAAGGTTTTGTAATAAGGCCTACATCAACGCAAACCCCCACTAAAAAAAATTAAATCAAACATAGTTACTATTGATTTCAATTGGACTGTCACTTTTCTTCTGACAACAAGTTTTTGGTTTGTTTTTAATTTTAAGTTTTTCGCTTTTCTTACCTTGGTCGGTCTGTCACACCGCGATGGCCCCTGTGTGTTTGTGTGTGTTTGTGTGTGTGTTTAAAGCATTAGCTGCAGGACAGTATACTGTAGACACGCTTTACACAAGAGGTTATGTACACACACCAAAAGTTCAGTTTTAAAAATGCTTCATGTCAGGTTAAAACTAGACAGGAGGCAGAGGAGATAGGAGATGATGTCCTAACCATATAAACACTGCAAAACACAGGGATAGGTAGGTTAAACGGCATCGTGAATCTGTGTAAATAACAAAGGTCAAAAATCTGCAGTGCACAAAGGGTTTGAAATGCATAACAAGCCAGAGAAAAGATGTACAAATCCATTGAATATCTGACAGCGATAACACAATGCTGAGCTATCATAGAAGCACAGACCAACACATCTAGAGTGATTGACATTGTATTGTCGGAGCATAACCTATTATAAACATATACCGTCCTACATGCAAAATATTCAAAGATAATCAGAATTGCAGCAAAGTGTTTTTATGACATTGTTTACTTCAGTAAACATGGACAGCAATTCATTTGCTTAGTCAATATTTATTCAATTCCCTCCTCATACTGCCCAGTCATTTTTAATTGGTCCATGGTTATTGGCGATATACTATTAATTAGCTGATATAGACTTCTGACTGGCTTCTGAATTTGGCTAGATAGCCAATCACTGACAGGAAATCCAAATTTGTTTGCTGTGCTTCCACACTCCCAGACTGGAGTGTTGGATCAGAGGTGGGGCTAGTTTGTTATTGGTCTTTGTAGAGAAAGAGGGGGGGTAATTTAGGCTCTCTAAACCACTCATTCTTAGTGCAGTGCTTGCGATCTGTTTGGGGTAAGCATTAATGTTAGGCTACTATTTGGGTAGCTTTTTTCATCATGTGATTTACTCTTGCCTTTATATTAGCCAGTGTAGTCCAATACAAGAGCATGTTGTATAGATGAATCTGTTGAATGAGTGACTGATTGACTGACCATTGTGTAAAATCTTCAATTTCAGTTTTTGACACGTGCAGTCTATTTCAATGAACTATAAAGATCTGTTTCAGATGTTAAAGAAAAGATAAAGAAAAGATACATGTTAAAGAAAAGATATATGTTGCAAGACACGTTGTGTGTGTGCTAGTGTATGCATGTGTGTGATAGTGTATACTGTACATTGCAGTCTAGATTGTGTGTGGGTGTGGGTTTGTGTGTGTGCAAGCCTGCATGTGTGTGCCCGCACGTATGTGTCAGATTTACGAGGGATGACTGTACAGGTCCGCAGTACTTATCATGACCTAAAGAGGAAAGCTCATGAATTCATGAATTACTGTACATGATGCAGAGACTAGTTTCTCTATGTTTGTTGGATGAAATATTCTGTTTGCATTCTAATTTATAAAGTAGCTTTCCATTCATTTCACTGTAAACTGTATGTTAACCCTCATAAAATGAGAATAGAATTCTAAAAAAAAAACCTTACTGTATAGCCTATTGATCACGGTAACTGACTGTCCTGTTTTTTTTTTGTTTGTTTGTTTTCTTTTCAGTCTAAGGATTTTGTTGGAGACAATGAGGGCCCTGCTGCTTTTGACTGCTTTCCTCTGTGTCTCATACGCCAAACCAGAAGGTAGTTTAATTGGCTAAAATTTAAATGTCAAATTAAATTCAAAGGAATTTTTTCATGATAGCCTGTTACCGCCATTATTTTCTAAACTGAAATGATCATTTGAGCCTAATTTGCTTTCAGATCTGTCCGGAAAATACATGGCCTTTTTGTATGGTCCTCATTTTACCCTAGATGATGATGACAACACCCATGTCACCATTCTAATGGAGAAGAATGCAGATTCTGCCACAGTGTGTCTCCGATATCTCATAGACAGCTCTGATAAGACTCTTATTTCAATTTCTAACGGGCACTCCCTCTCTGGCGTGTACCTTTCAAAATCAGACAGAGGCAATTATGACATTTTCGTCAATGGCAGTTACGAAATGTCATTCCCTGTGAAGGGGGAGAAATTGGGAGCTTGGGATTCACTCTGTGTGACCTGGAATGCGGAGAGTGGAGCTCGGCAATTGTGGTTGAACGGTAACGAGAGCAGTGAGGTGAAGTCTGGTGTGCCAGGGTCGTTGACAGGAGGAGTAGCGGTTCCTAAAATTACACTTGGTCGACGGTACAGCTCAGTGGACTATTTAATAGATCTGGGTCAGTTTAATGGAGAGCTGAAGGACATTCATGTTTGGGATTCTGTTCTGCCATCAGCTGAAATTCAGAAATACATGGACTTCAACACAAACAGTGAGACTTTTGTCCCAGGCAATGTTGTGAACTGGAAAGCATTGAACTATGAAGTCAAGGGCAGACATTATTTGTTGAGGGAAGAGAGTAAATGTGAGTAGACTTTAGACAGAGTAATAATTGAATAGCAGCAATTGTAACCTACAATCTGGAACCAATTGATTATTGTTTATGGATGTCAGAAAATGGAAAATAAATGTCAATTTTAAATGTCAAGGTGTTTCTATTCATTGGTGTAACATCTCATCAAGGCCAACAGTTGAATGACCTGCTACCTTGGTGACCAGTTGATCAACACATGGTGTAAGGAATGCAGTCAAATTATTGTGTGGTGTCAGCCTATTGTGTGTGTGGGGACGGGTATGCTGTCAGTTTATCTGAGGCGGAAAGATACGGATAAAAAATGATACAATCTTTGTTTCTCATGACGCAACGCCCGATTCACACACAAACTGCACGTTCACAGTCCGGGAGCTGTGCCTGTGTGCTTGTGCATTTGCACCAGAAATTGTCTCTGTGGAGTACTGCGCTGGAAACGCTTCGAAAAATAGAACTCATTCAAAAGAGCAGCGCGGTTCACCACTCAGAATGCAGACAGGAGCCGCGCAGAACTAGCCTGACATAGCCCACCCATAATACTACTGTTCATCCGTGTTCATGGTCTGGAGGTTCTTTAACCTGACGCGATTTTTCTTTCTTCACATTATTGGATGGGGACACCTCATGAAGCAGAACATTTTCAAGGACCCCTACTAAACACCAGAGGGCACAACAATTTACATTTCTTCTAACGACCAATTCAGACCAAAACCTGAGCCTGAGCAGGGGGTAAGTGTCGCAAGCACAGTTTTGGTCCGTTATCGTTTATAACGTTTATATATCGTTCAGACCATTGAAATAGAAATAGAAATTCTATTCTTGTTTTCAGCGCAGTAAGCGTGCCTTGCGCGGTCTCCATAGATTTTAAATGCAGAGCTCGGGTGGCCAGTTCGTGCAGAACTCTGCAGAGACAATTTCTGGTGTGGATGCACAAGCCCCCTGGCAGCACTCACAGACAGCCCCGCTCCTGCACCGCAAACACGCAGTTTGTGTGTGAATTGGGCCTAAGCCTTTCAGTTGCAATGGAGGTCACATTCTAATAGTGATATTACGACCCTGGGAAAAGTTATACTGACAGACTTCAATGTGTGACTTCAATATACACTATGCCTCTACCACACATAGTCCATGTGCCATTCCCCATAAGAAATGAAAAGGTCTGAAGACATGGTAATGGCATCAAAGGACAAGCAATTTTATTTCAGAGATTATCTGGATTAGTTAGAAATGCAATGCCATAGAATGGTTTAGTTAGAAAAGCAATTCGTGAAAATGCAATGGCATAAATGTATCTTTCTATTAAAAATAATTTTACAAAATTACAGAACTTTAGTTACACAACATTATTAAAGTTTTAAAACGTATTCCTTTGTATCGCTTCTAAGGTATTCTAACAGTCCAAAAGTTATAAACTGAATTTTACCGCATTTTGACATCTTAAAAGTATGACATATCAACAATAAAAGAGAAGCCATTAATAAGTCCATTACAGCCTATAGGTTTGTCATTCTGTCATTCGGATGTCCTCTTCTCCTACATCATTATCCTCTACTGATCCAAGTCCAGAGGTTGTTGTTCTCCAGTTTAATACTTTTTCTCTCGATTGTTCTATCTCGATATCATCTGGTTCAGAAGGAGCAACTGAAAGACAAGAAATCAGGGAAATACCAAACTAATACTCAAGACACCTAGCAGGTGGTTAGAACTGGCCTAAATGATCATGATGCAGTGACAAAAAAGCTGCATTGTGTCTTTCTTTTTATTTACACTTTTCAACCAATACACTTATATATCATATTTCCCCATAACTCACCTTTTGACTGTGAGGATATCACTGACATAATGCCCTGGGCTTTCTCCATGACAACAGCTTCATGATGAACCCATTCTTGTGCAATCTCCTGCATACTCATGTCCTTACCCTGGTCAGAAGATTCATATGTAGCCGGTCCGGCTACATCTGGTACAAAACGTCCACAAAAATGCAATCAATACAAAGCTTGGAAGTCTATAATAAAAATGTAAAAATATTTTCATGTCTTTACAGGTTGAGTGTCCAGGAGATGTTAGTGATGGGCTCACCACATGATGTGTAGAGCTGACGGTATATATAGGCCCAGATTTTGTCCAAAATGACTGCTTTATACCGTATCCATTCCCTTTCAAATTTTTCTTCAGTGTCCTGATGGACATCATGGTGTTGTTGATAATCCCCTGTCAGAAAAAAGGTGATAATTAATCATTGAATAATTAAAATAAAAGTGTAGGGTATGTATGGTTTGTAATAAATAAATAAATAGAGAAGGTGGTGGTGGTAATAACCTGACGACATCGGCATGGGAGAGCATTGCGTCTGAGGCAAATGTAGTTGAAATTTATTTTCTGTTTGTGCTGGTACCTCTTTCGGCACTGAAATGTAAACATTTAAAAGTAGAATGAAAATTTTGAACACAGAAGCACAATAGAAAATAATATGTTGTACATGTCCATGTTCAACAGCTGTGACCTAATGTCACTGTCTCACAATTGATTGTCTCACAGCAGACACAGTAATAATTAATTTGAATAACTGTGTCTGCTAAGTGAATACATCTCAGTGTAGCTGATACCTACAGAAAATGATGCGGTCCAAGCTGTTACTGCTCTTTGCTGAGCTGAATGTTTCTTGCCACATTGTTTTAATATTTTCCTCCAGTTCCTTGTCCCTTCTGCTCCACTCTTTTTCCAAGTACTTGGCCATATCTGGTCTCACTTCTTCAGTTTGTTTATGACTCTGTGTAGTCTCTGGAGCTTTATGGACCAGGCCACAAGAACTAGCGCTGGCCTCCATTTCATCAATCTTTTCTAGCAGTTCATAGACCTGTGAGCCATCCCCTCTGTTGATGTTATTGAAGACATGATATCTGTTTCCACATTTTTCTACAAGCCTTGTTAGAGGTTCTCCTTCATTCTCAATGTGCTCCTCAATACTTGTGTTCCCCAAACTATCACCCCAAGTGAAGAGCACTAAGGTGTGTCTCCAAGCCATCTCACCAAACATCTTCATGTTGTCTTCAATTGTCTTTCTTTGTTCCTCTAAGAATGAAACATCTGCTGGAACCACCAACAGCAGAGCATGGGGAGCCTTAGAACCGAGGGTTATGCTTTGAGCAAGCTCTGTCTTCACCCGCTCGGGAGTGTACAGTTCAGAGAAATATTTCCACCAGCCAGGAGTGTCCACAACAGTGACAAGCCTATCACAAACGGATGCTGTTTCTTTTGTGCATTGAGCAGTTCTGTTTTTGATGCCTGGATCTTCTTGGTTCAAGATGATGTTTTTGGCAAATGTTTTTCCACATACCACCCACCCCAAGATAACGATTCGTACCTCTGACAGAAGCTGAATCTGACCTGAATAAATACAAAAAGAAGTATACATGTTAAAGGCGAATGCCAGTGTGATATGGTATATTGCAACATCAGTATATTGCAACATCATGAAAAGTTGGAATGTTTGCTAGTTGTAGCATCCAGGGTCATCAGGCTAGGTGGTAAGTGACAAAATTGTCGTTTTAAACTATTGAAAGGTTCAAAGACCCCAAATGTCGTTCATAGTATATTGACGGTTGCAACATTTAAAACGAGGCATTGAAAATTTGTACAGATACCTACAAGTACTTACCACCTATAGCTCAGTGACCCCGAGAGCTACAGCAAATGGTCTTCTCCAGCCTTAAAGTGACATTCCACCATTTTGGGAAATATGCTCATTTTCCACCTCCCCTCGAGTTAAACAGTTGAGTTGTATCTCTCTCCAGTTCATCCTGCCATTCTCTGCGTCTGGTGTTAGGACTTTTAGCTGTAGTTTAGCATAGATCACTGAATCAGGTTAGACCATTAGCTTCTCTCATATTGTCTCTCCTACAAGTGTGCTACTGTCTTGTTCAAAAGTCACTATGAATTCTGGTAGTTTTGCTGACTCTTATAGTTGCAATGTGTACTAAGACCACCAATATGTGATTCTGCAGCCGGCTATGGCATGGACCTAATCTCATTCAGCATATGGGGGGACTATTTTCTTCAGAAAATCAACAACTTTCATTTTGGGTTGGTGTTTGGAAAAGTTGCAACTACAGAAGAGTCAGGTTTTCAATTTGTGAAAATCTCAGAATACTCAGTCACTTTTACAAGACTAAAATAGGAGAGATGCTAATGGTCTAATTTGATTTAATGATCTATGCTAAGCTGGAGCTAAAAGTTCTAGCATATTTAGAGAATGGCTGGGTGAACTGAAGAAAGATAAGAAAGGTGACTTGTAAGGTATGTGTTAGGCAACATTAATCATTTGTTAGGCATGTACATGTATTCACAAATTTCTTGTTCATGACTAATTAGGCCTTTATTAGAGTGCATCTACTGTTCTTCCTTTTCCTCTTCTTCTTCTTCTTCTTATTTTTCTTCAACAACACTTAATTCAGCTCGAACTGCTTAAAGTAGAAACTTCATTCAAACGGCATTTTGTAGGTCTCACTCGTGTGTGGTGTGCAATGTAACTTTCAACTTTGTAACTTTTATACTTTTAAAACTATGACTTATAAACTATCTTAAAACTTTCCCCATAGACTTCAACATTGAGCTGGTTAGGGTGAGCCAGAGTGGGTGATGTCATAAAGATGCCTTAGCCAATCATCTTAGTGATATGCAAATATTCAGCAAGTGATAACCAATCAGACTCTGTATAATGCTTAGAATGTTTTCCCATAGACTTACATTGGGCTGATTCCAGGCAGCTGGCTCATTAATTAGACTGATTAGCCAGGTGTCTCTGGCCACCTGGAGCTGTCCCTTTCTCAGGCTAGGCTAGAATAGACTACAATTAACTCTCTTTAAACTACAGATCCTGTTCAACTTCCAGTTGTCATCAACTTTGACCCCCGCCAACTTTTCCTCTGTCCACAACTGTTTCAAAATAAAAGTCCTCACTATAATAACTGATTTTCAATGATTTTACTATTTAAACTACTCAACTATTTAACTGTTCAACCATTTAACTGATAATAACTGATTTTCCATGATTGTTTGGTTTTTAATGCTGATGCAACTGCAGTTTGCATTTTCATGCACTCTCTAGTTATTCTTGATATAATCTTAATAATACCCTTATAAGCCTTGATTTCTACTTACTAACTAGTAGTACCTACCAAAATAGAACATGTATAACCCACTAGTATACTGTCTGAATAAATCCAGAATAGTGGAAGAACATTTGTAGAATAAGTTGTGAAGAGCTGTTTGACACAGAAATCTGGGCAGTTAAATACAAAAATGACAATGTTCCTAACAAATGATTAATGCTGCCTAACACATGCCTTCCAAGTCACTTATACAGGCATTAATTAGGTAGGCTATGTATTAGTGGCTAATATGTGAACCTTAAAATAAAGTACCAAACTCAGTTGTTTAACTTGAGGAGAGGTGGAAAACAATAGCCTGACACGCCAGACTATATCATATAGAATGTATAGTCTGAAGACCACCGATAGACTGTACTGCAATGGAGGGGCGGGTGATTGTGTTGTCTTTCAAACTGCCTCTCCACGTAATAGGCTAGCGTTCCGGCCACTGGTACCAGCTGGTATATCAAACTTTTTCCCGTAGCCCGTCGGTAACACAGCAAAGACATCTTTTTCAAAACGAAAAACTTCAGTGCACTTTCTTGTTTCACTTTCAAAGAAAACGACAAGTGCAATTCGTCCAAAACTAAAGCCAAAGACGATTCTGCTCTGATTTGAGCAGGGCTGTCGTCATCGTACAAGGCCCGCCTTGAGGTTTCCTGTACACATACCGCACTGTGATTGGTTATCCGCCGCCAGAGGAAGGATACAACGGGTTTCTATCAGTGGCCTCTAGACGTACCTGCTGTGCAAATTAAAATTCTAGGCTAGGAAAATAAGGGTATTTCCCCAAATGGTGGAATGTCGCTTTATTCTGTTTCAAGTTTTTATGATATTGCAATATACTGGCATTCCTTATCACACCTGTATTCTCCTTTAACACACAACTGTGATAATACATTGTTTTTTTTTTTTATCATGCACCACATAACTTACCTGTCTCTCTGAGTTGTGTTCTTGCCTCTTTAACATTTTGCTGTCGTTCTTTTGCTCTCTCCTGAGCAGCTCTCTTCTTCTCTTCCACCTGCCTTAAAGTTTCCTCATCAAGCTCAAAATGTCTGCCACTGTTGCCATCTATAATGCTGTCTATTCTTCCCAGCAACTGGGCAATGAAGTTATTCTGCTTATCAAACGTACAATACCTATTCCCACATTTCTCTATTATCTTCTTTAGATGCTTTCCCTCACTCTCAATGTGCTGCTCTATGCTTTTACCCTTCAGAGATTCTGCTCTAGTGAACAATACTACAGTGTGTTCCCACACTTTCTCCTTAAAGAGCCCCAAGTGTTCCTCAACAGATCTCCTGTTCTTCTCTCTAAAACTGTTCACCTCAATAGTAAGGATGAAGGCATGAGGTCCCGGAGGACAGTGTCGTACACTCAGCTGTAGCTCCTGTTTGATTCGCTCTGCCGTGTCAATCAGAGGGTAGTCCTTCCACCAACCAGGGGTATCTACTACTGTCAACTTCTCACCTCTCAGCTGGCCCTCACGTTTTACACAAGTAACAGTTTTTTGACCTTGTTGAGTGTCTACTTGACCTGACAGTGCACTACACACAGACGTCTTGTCTGACTCTCTTCCTCCCACTACTATCAAAGACAATCCTGTTGAGAAAATAGAGGACTGATTTATACAGGTAAATCAAACAGTGGTTATGGACCTTTTTCACCTACGTCACTATGAGGCACTTGAACGAGGCTTGGGTGGTAAAACTTCCCGGAAGTAGCTTCTGGGGATGGGATACCCTTACCTCACTCACGTCAGATCATGCGCTACGTAACTTTCGTAAGGCACTTCCGCGCAACGATCTGATGTTGAAGCCCATCAGAGAGATTTCAAGCCATTATTCTCTAACCGGACCAATCAGGGCCGCTGGCTGCTGTAGAGGGTGTGACATAGCGAAGAAGCAACTGTTTTGAATCCAACCAATCCAACAAACGTATCGAGCGTCATCGGTTGGTTTCGATGTGGTTGGCTGCAGTGTACGTCAATTAATTTGATGGACAAGCCGTTTGCCCAGTTAGATTCAAGGATTTCTGGCTCCTGAAATAATTCGTCTATCGCTGAATATCAGATGAACGCGCGTAGCGCTACATCTGACGTGAGTGAGGTAAGGGATACCCCTCATCTGCCCAACTTTCCACCTGACCAACAGTAAGAGAGGGGACCAGCAATAGATTTTCTGACCGGTATCTGTAAGAAATTATTAATTATTATATTTATAAAGCGAGGGGAGTTTTTCCTTGCCCCTGTTTCTCACGGATGCTTCCCGTACTGTAAAGCGCCGCGAGACAATGCACTGTATTTGAGCGCTCTACAAATAAAATTTAATTGAATTAAATTAATGTTTCGTCGGCACTTCCTCTAGTTTACCACCCGAGCCTCATTTTCGTTCGGAACATGGCGGCCAGGTGAAAAAGGTGAATAGGTTTACACAGTTTTTCAGGATCAGATTATACTTGGTCTGATCAGTTCAGATGGGATATTTATTTAAACCACATTTACATACCTCCAAGATCTAAATGGATTGTCAGCTTTGACACATGCGCTATGTTTTCCCATGCATCATTTGTTTAAAGGTATAATCCGGTGTGAATAAACACCTAGCCCTGCTGTTTTATACTGCTAAGCACTACTGAACGCCACCTCAATGATAAAATTTTGTGCCGAGTTTGCGAAACGGCAGCTTACACTAACTGAATGAGGAATGTCAAAAAGGAAACCTAATCGATTTGCTTTCGTTTTGAAATGCCCCATTCTGTTAACGTTATCTGCCGTTTCGCTATCTCAGTCTGCCTTGCATAAAATCCAGTGATTGAGGTGGCTAACAATAGCGCTTGGCACTACAAAACAGTAGGACTACGTGTTGATTCACGCCGCCTTTCTCCTTTAAATCCATCTGACATGCCTTAGCTAGCAGCGTTAGCCTACTGCCAGTTCACAATTGACACTTATAAAACAACTTTGTGTTGTTCACCTATTCTTCTTCAATTAGACATATATAGTCTGTATTGGATCCTGTTACATTAATGAGACCGCAGTTTGCATTATCATGATAATTACGTTCACTTTCACCCTCTTGGCTAGCTAACGTGAATGTAGCAAAGTATGTGCTAGGTAATAATAAACTTAACAGCATATGGAGTATGTTATTTACTTGTTAGCATGCTAGTGTAGCAGGATAGACAACAGACAGCAGTGAGGGTCCTGGCCTGAGCCATGTTTGCATGCCAGAGTCCTCCATCAGGTAGACCACTGTTTAATGTTTGTTTTGTTCTTGATTTTGTGTCCTTCAGTTATATTTTGTTTTGTTTGTAGCTCCACTGTCTGGTGCCGTCCTGTCTGCCTCATGGCAGATCTAAGGTTGCCTCTGCAGGCTACTAGGGCTGGTAGGTAGCCTAACCAGTCACTGTTTAGCTACAAGCTAAATGTTTGTTTGTTTGTTTGTTGTTTAATTTGTTTTGTTTTACAGGTAGCATGACTCAACCCCCATAACTGCTGTGAGTTGTGCTGCTGTCTTGTCTTAATGGGGGGTTCAGAATTTTTGATGTTAAACCTCATTTCCAAGTAAGCCTGAGTGATATCTGTCATTGGAGACCGTTTTCAACTCATTGGGACTACTTTCTCCGCAGCAGCGGAATATTACCTTGCTCAGATTAGTTGTTTGACTGTTTTGATGTCCAAGCCAAAGATTATCCTTTCGCGATCTCGGACTGGAAATTTATGAAAACTTTTAGTTTCCCATCTGCGGCGTTTACTTTCACAGCTTTTCACAGCACACCTGATCGGCATATTGCTTAATTCCTTGACATCCAGTGACTCAATCTATAGCGTTTTGCCTTATCCCACTAACGTTAGGCTCTGTCTATCGTCATATTAGTCAAACAACTAACCTGAGCAAGGTAATATTCCGCTGCTGCTGAGAAATTAGTCCCTCAAAATGTAATGTTATCATGGCGATTCAAGGGTAGTTTTTCTTTTACAATGTTTTTTTAATCAACACCGATGACCTGGCATATTAATGTATTTGCCTAAAGGAGACTGCAGAGTGGGTAAGACTGTTTTTATTGCCAGGCTAGCCGTGCCCACTCACTTGCGTTAGCCTAGCACCAGCGAACTCAGCTGATAGAAGGACTGGATGAAATTAGTTGAAAACGGTCTCCAATGACAGATATCACTCAGGCTTACTTGGAAATGAGGTTTAACATCGAAAATTCTGAACCACCCCTTTAAGTAGTTAGTTTTGTTGCTTCTTGTTTTACTTCTCCTGTCTTTTATTTGATTTTCTGTCTTATTGTTTGTTTAGTGTGGTGGCGGCTCTGAGGGTGTGCCTAGTCTAAGCACACGTGTGCTGTGTATTAGAGCTTTGCTGTGTAGCCTTTCTGTGTCTTTCTTAACACTTGAATGCCTGATATTGATGTGAGTAAAGCATGTTTCTATAGTGTCAGCTCTCCACCACCATTCTCTATGTATTTAATAAATATATATATTTTTTTAATTCATGCCTCCTTGTACTTAATTTGAACCTGATGTTGGTAATGGCTCTACAATTCTGTCTACCTCTAAAAGGTGCCCTAAAGTACTAGGCCTTAGGGTGGCATAGTCTGGTTACTCTCACTCCACCCCACTTTGCTACACAAGCTTGGTTTTTATGATAAGATAAGTGAAGACAAACTTGTTTGTGGTACTTTTTACAACTTTTTTGTATAGCTTCTAGGTTTAAGTGTGCTCACCACGCTTTAATCCCTACACATGCGCAATCACGAAAAGCTATTCCTGAAACTGATTGTACTGAATACATGCATTCTGATCGGTTTATCAAAAAGTGTACACCACTTCTTTCAATCCAAATCAAATTGTAATCTAGTCACAGTCGGTTCAAATAGTGTGTGTGTGTGTGTGTAGCCTCCATGATGTGTTTTCAATCACATACTGTTGTGAACCGATTACGGTGCATGTAAACCTAACCAATGACTCACAAGTTCATGTTGGGCTACAGTAATCCACAAAACTAAAATATAATGGTCTCCGAAACCATGTGACATCTCCCTGGACTAGGCAGAAACCAACTCCTACCAGAGATAAGATATATCAATGAAAGCCTCTCTTGTCGCTGTGTTTTGGAAATTAATCCAAGATTAAGGACAGCTATTTCCCCCAGATTACAGTGAAAAATAAACTACTTGACGATTGTGACTCACCATGCTGTCTAGGGTGTCCTTCATCTGCCATATTTTCATCCAACTTGGCTTTTTTTGACGGATTTAAAATCAATTAAGACATCGACATTCAAAGTCAAGTTCCAACTAGAGCAGTCATGTTATGTGACAACACAAGTGAAACTAGACAACACTGGTGAAACTGGTTTATCCACATTATATTTCCCTTAAATGACTAGAGGTGGAGCCAGGTTTTTTTTTTTTTTTTTTTTTTGAATACAAACAAACATAAAAAAAAACTTGAGTCATCTCTCACAGCAGGTCATATTTCATTTTTAATTTGATAGATTTTAAACATTTTTATTTATTTAAAATTGATTTATTTAAAATTGCATCTTGAACATGATGCACTTTACATTTACAAGTCTAGAAGAGTACTTTCTTATTGGGACAGGTAAACTAGACTCCCAAAACTTCATGGCCACAATGGAATGCGGAGCATGTCTTGCTTCATTGGTGTCCTTGATGAGGAGATAAGGACACAAGATAGACCACATGCAGCCAATGAAGTGCATGAAACAGAATAACAACATATCTTAACCCAGGAGCATGATTATTCCATTGACATTCCTTTTATGTCTGTAAGCGTAACAAGGACATCCCTCACGGCTCATCCATTTCCCCAATGTTAGCAACTTCTCTGGTGACAGTGGTGACAATTTTCCATTCCCAACCGACTTGATGGTTAGCAAATATGTTTTTGGGAAATGGGCATCAGGGGCGCAACCATGAATTAGGAGTCAAGTGCTTTAACCAGTCAATCAAAAGCCCATCAGGGCCCTCGGTAACAACGGGGCAGATATACCACTGATTTACATGAACAGGTGAACAGATGACCCTGATTTCCATGGATAGTCAAGATAAAATACACACACACAGACACACACACGCCGGCGAAAACATAACCTCCTTGGCGGAGGTAATGAATAGGCCTACATGTATAGCGCTATATCACTCTAAAATATTGTGGTCATTTAACGCAACCTTGGATTTCATATTTCAAGCGTTGACATCCAGCAGTTCGACTGAACAAGGACACCTAATTGAACTATTTTAATGTGAGCAACATTTACAGCCTACAGGCTGGTATGGGAGGTTGAGCTGGTATGGGAGTTGTTCCACCACTGCGTAGTCAGTAACTTTTGTTGAATAAAAAAAAGCAATTAATTATAGATTTTAATTTTAACAACATAGACTTGTTAATCGAGGCATGATGGTATTTTTGTAATATGCATTGGCCATCTAGAAATTGACCAACTTGGCTTGATGATGTCATCAAACACTTAATATTTCTGAAGTACAGTAAAAAATATAGCAAAGAACCTTCTAATACCCACATGACATTTTAAAAAAATAACCAAGACTGTTACAGTTGTGTTGTGTTGTACATTTGTTAGATAAATAATTTCGATAGGGATAACACGTAAGCAACTTAACTTGTTCTATTGAAATGAATAGCCAAAGTAGCTTGATTGCTTGCCTTTCACTTCAATTGTGGGATATGATACATCCTTACACATCCTTAAAAATCTCAGCCTACTGTCTCCTGATTGAACGTTTGTTTCATGATCGCCCTCATATCCCTCCTAAGGGTATCAGTTTCAAATAGATGTGTAGGTAAAATATCATCTAACTTGAGTTAGGTTACCATTTTCATTGGCTTAGGATGCACTGGGTACCTCCCACAGTGCTAGTTAAAAACCCACTATATTGACAATAAGATTGAAAGGAGAACGCGCCATAGTGCTACTTTAAACAATTAATGAGTCCAATAACAAATCTGCTTGTTAGTCCCCATCTTCTAAATTAGATGAATCTCTATCTGATCCATATCCAGAGGTTTTCCACTTCAAAACTTTTTCTCTTGCTCTCTGGATCTCGTGGTCAGCAGGTTCTGATGTCGTATCTACAAACATATTGATAAATGAACATATAGATTCAATCAACCATGTCATGCATGTTGGGATATGAGATATTCTACCATACAGTAGTTTAAAGTAACAGTTGCAGTAGTTTGTGGTAGGCCTATATTTTCCGACATGGGATTTGCTCTATGTCGTATCAGAGTCATTGTACTCAAGAAGGTCATTGGGTTACCTTTGGATATTGTGTCTTGGAATATTGCAGATGCTCTCTCTATAACAAATATCTGTCGTCTGCTGAATTCTCTCCTTACTTTCTCCAGAAGATAATTGTGCACCTCACTGGTCTGTTCTGAGAGGTGATGTGAGTCTTCTTCAGATAAAAGGTTTGCCTCTGTTAGATATGTAAATCAGACAATATTTTAGAGAGTGGGATGTAGGATGTAGCTGAAGTTGTTTGTTTTGTAAGCACTGACACCTTTACTTGTTGTTACCCCTAGGGGGAGCCAAAGAGTTGGTGAATGATTAGGCAACATCAGGCAACATAACTTTCATGAATTTCTCTTGCATGGTGGCCATGCCAGAATGGTACTAAAGTAATAGCCATATATTATATCACACTAACTGATCATGGATTTCATACCAAGACACTGAATAGTCACAGAACAGACTTCAGAACTCCCCCTAGCTGCACCAACAAGTGACATATCCTATAACACCACATGCAAGCACAGGATAGATACAGACGGCAAGTACGGTTAACGCCCCCAAAATGCGAGGGTGGAGTCAGCGTGGGGGAAAACAGAGGCCAAATTAACATTATAGTGAATGGACAAGGTAGAGAAAGGTGCTTAACAATAATAGATCGCTTTGTAAAATTGAACAAAGTCAATATTAGGTATTTTGTCTAATCATGACCTGTTTGCCTGCTTGGGTTTAGACCAAAAAAAAACTTTCCATGGTTTGTTTATTGCAGTAACACGGACAGAAATGTCATGAGCTGTCTAACTGTCATAACTGAGGCAACTTTCAATCACAAGTCTGATTAGCTCTGTTTAGCAAGCAAAAGTACATTTACTATAGTGATGAATGAGGTTGGCTAGTTAGCAAGCTAATGAAGCTAACAAGCATCAACTAAATTGTCCTCAGTATCGCGTTTGGAGGTGTGTCAAGTTCAGAATTCACATTGGACCATCTGAACATCATTACTACTTTAAGGCATTGCCCTCAAAAATGTGTCAAGGTCCTTGTAGATGGTGCTCAGTGTAACTTCTAGCTTAGCATCTCATTGACTTCCACACTGTGTGACCCTGCTTCTTCCCCCATGAGGGACTATTTTTCTCTACTTCCCCCACGGCGGAGCTACATTTGTGGGCGTGGTCAGACTTGCCGTCTGTACTGTAACTCCATGCTTTTCTTTACAACATGGTGCAACATGTTGTTGACAGAACTGTAGTGTTGATGAAGAATAGTCAATTTAACACTGTTAGGTCAACTGCCTCATCTCCAACTGTATCATTACCATTTCAAAGGCTTGAGTATTCAGCACAGACATTTTAAGTGCATACTGGGTAAAATATGAATGAATTGAAAGATGACCTAATATGGAAATCTCCTTCCTGGGACTTGAGGTGTCAGGACTCCTTAGGGCCTCATTCACCTTAACTGGTAAAAGAACACAAACAAACTGTGAAATAAAGTGTTGGGAACATAAACATGTGTGTGTGTGCACGCACATGTGCATGAGTGAGTGAGTGTGTCTGTGTAATGCCCTGATGACATTTTCTATCAAGAAATCCTCTGGCAGTGCCAGTAATATACTCACAATTCAAAATAAAATCCACACTCTGGCTTCCTTCTCCTACAAATTCTATACATAGTTTTTTCATTTTCTCCTCCATCTTTTTATCCAATGCATTCCACTCTTTATCCACCATCATTCCCATCTTCTCCAGATCCAACCCTTCTGGTTCTTCTTCTTTGGTCTGCTCCACCTCTGCAGTCTGGATATCGGTTGAAAATGAGCTGTTTCCCGCTACCATCTCCTTGATCTTCTCGAGCAATTCTGTAACCTGAGATCTGTCTTCTCTGTGGGTGTTATCAAAGACATGATATCGATTCCCACATTTCTCTACCAGCCATTGCAAAGGCTCGCCTTCACTCTCAATGTGTTCTTCTATACTTGTGTCTCCCAAGAGATCTCCACAGGTGAAGAGAACTATGGTGTGTCTCCAGACCTGATCACCAAATATCTTCATGTTATCTTCAGTGATTTTCCTTTGTTCCTCTAAGATGGTTGTGTCTGCTGGAACTGTGAGCAGAATGGCATGGGGTGGTTTAGAACTCAGGGTCAGACTGCTCAGGAGCTGTCTCTTCACCCATTCTGGAGTGCTTTTGGCAGGAAAGTACTTCCACCAGCCAGGTGTGTCCACCACAGAGACCTGCAATCCTGAGGCTTCTCCAGTTTGTATGTAAGATGAAATGGTCCTCTTGGTGACATTCTCGTGAATGTCCAAAATAGTATTTTTTACTGAAGTTTTCCTGGAGGTCACCCACCCCACCAGAAGCACCCTAATTTCAGGAAGACACTGAATGTGTGCTGTAGAGATAAAGAGGTTTTATAGGTGATCTTACGAAAAAAAATTTCTAATTTTGTATTGCAGGATCATACTTTTCATGAAATGGGACAAAAAATAATAAAAAAATGGATAGACTATTTCAATCAGAATTCCACACTTGTACGTATATAACTTCAAATATGAATGCTATTTTCACAGATAGAAAACAAGTAAACATTGCAATGCCCACCAATTATACCATGTGAGTGAGGCTTACTGTTAATTAGATTAAAGGAACTAAAATATGTATTATTTATTTTACTGTACTTACCTTCTTCTTTCAGTTTTTCTCTTTTCTCCATCATTCTCTTGAATCTGCAAGTTGCCTTTTCCTTCACAAGCCTTGCCTTCTCTTCAACCTCCGTGACACATTTCTCATCAGGTTTAAAATACTCTCCTCTATTAATCTCAGTAACATTATCTATCTTTTCCAGCAGTTCTTTCACCTGGCTACCCTCACTGTGCTGCTTGTAATAGACACAGTACCTGTTTCCACATTTCTTAAGTATGCTCTTCAGAGCATCTCCCTCACTTTCAATGTATTGCTCTATGCTTTTATCTCTGAGAGATTCGGCTTTAGTGAACACCACTACGGTGTGATCCCAAATCCTCCCCCCAAAAGCCCCATGTGTTCCTCTATGGCACTGCTATTCTCCTCATCAAATAACAAATCAACCCTTATAGTCAGGACAAAGGCATGAGGTCCTGGATGACACTGAGACAAACTCTGTATAAGATTCCGTTTGATGTATTCCGCTGTGTCAATCAACTGGAAGTTTCTCCACCATCCAAGGGTATCAACTATGAGAACTGATCTGCCATTCAGCAAACCCTGTCTTTTCATAACTGCTCCCCTGGATGAAGATTCTTCAAGACTAAATATGTCGCTGATCATGGATGTCTTGCCAGACTGGTTCCCTCCCAGCACAACAATTCGCAACTCTGAAGGCACAAGAACAATATTGAATCGTTAGCCTAAACAATTGAATCGTTACCCTGTATGTTTACAGTTAGTCATAATTTTAACCGCGTAGAGCGAGCATGCAAAAGACGTCAACCATTAAAAAATTTTATTATCACAAATTCTAATCTGTAGCACTATGCTGGTTCTCGTCACTGACAGATTCTTGTATGCCAAGGTTGCGATAACTCTGGATGTTGACAGCTCTCGCACATGCGTAGTACTATGGAGAACTACTCCAACTACTTCCAGTTAAAATACATGGCTCTGACATCAGTCAAGTCCCATCATATAAATACCTGGGTGTCATGATTGACCGAAACCTGACTTGGACTGACCACATTGATTTAACATGCAAAAAAATACAACAACGTATATACTTCCTCCGTAGATTAAGATCTTTTGGTGCTAGTGCCCAGATAATCTTTTTATTTTTTACATCTGTGATCCAGAGTGTTATGCTTTACTGCAGTACAGCTTGGTATAACAGCCTCTCTGTCAAAGACAAAGCTAAACTCCAACACCAAATCAAAATCTGCTCTAAGATTATTGGACTGCCCATATCAAACCTTTTCCCGGAAGCTCACAACAAGAGTATGCTCCGACTAGCCACATGCATCTCCACTGACATCACACACATTCTTCACCGAGAATATCAGCTTTACCCTCCAACAGGCGGTTCAGAGTGCCCTCCTTTAACCGCAACAGACTCAAACATTCCTTCATACATCAATCAATTCTCCTGCTGAACCAGTCTTTTCAGTCAGTCAGACTGTATGTTTAGTGCCATCTTCCATGATGGTAATGTCTTGAAGTTATGTGGGTTATATATGTACTGTATGTAAGTATGCATGTATGTCTGTATGTATGTCTGTACTTGAGCCTGTGTCCTATGTCTACCACATGTGCAATAGTCTTTGATGTTATGTGTATGTCTGTATCTTAAACGAGCTAAATGAGCCTTGCTCAGGAACGCAAAAAGAATTTCAGTGCAAACTGACAAATAAAGTATTATCGTATCGTTATCGTATCGTAATGGGTCATTCCGTGTGAAATCAACCAGTGACGGACCGGTCACCCTCTCTGAAAAATCTGAAAAAAATTACAGTTGTTTGTATGCTCAACCTATGCTTGAATCTGAAATAGTAAGTCTGTATCACTAATGGTTGCAAAAGTACAGCCATTTGAAATTTCAAGTATTTTTAAGCATTTTGGTGAACAAGCCTTTTGTTCAACTTCCAACATTGCTGGCTCTTTCAGTATTTCACACACAATTGTGAAACCATGTGAATAGAAACACATTTTCCTGTAGAATTCAAAAATCAGCTCAGATCAGATGTATCTGGTTTTATTTTCCCCTCCAAAGCTTTGAAAATGGCAATAAATTCTATACTTGTTTGGACACCTCCACCTTTCAGGGCTTCTTGTGCAAAAACTAAGTGAGACAAATTTATCGGAGTATTTTTCCTATTCACATATGGATTTTGCAGTCCTGTTTGTGCATTAACTTTTGTTGATATTGTTATCATACTGTCAGAGCATTTTTTTAAAAACAGGTATGATTTTTACAAAGGCCATATTCATCCTCTCATTTCACCACGTGGACAGTTAGCAAGATTTTTTTAAAATTTTACTATGAGTCATTCAGTATCTGAGGAACACCTATCCAAAATTTGGTGTTGTTGCTGAGTCTCGTTATTTAGATATGATTTTTGGAAAATATTGTCAGTAAATCCACTGAATTAAAGGAGAAATCCTACCCAACAACTTACTTTCATTTCTATTTAATTCTGCCCCATTCACTCAGCATTAGTTTGTTTGTTATTTGGTCTATAATCAATTTTTATGTTCTTTTTCTGAAAGACAGCATTCAGGTAATTGGAACAATGGGCCTATTGGCTTTATGCTGGATTTCTCCTTGCTTATCTGCAGTACCACATTGCGCCATATGTGGTGCACTTTCAATACAATGGAAGTCAATGTAAATCAGTGGAGTTACTGACAATATTTTCAAAAAATCATATCACAATAACGAGACTCAGCAACAACACAAAATTTTGGACAGATGTTCCTCAGATACTGAATGAGTCATGGTAAAATTTAAAAAAATCTTGCAAACTGTCCACATGGTAAAATAAGAGGATGAAAACAGCATCTTCCAAAATTGGAACCATGTTTGAAGAAATGCTCTGACAGTATGATAACATTATCAACAAAAGTTAATGCATAAACAGGACCGCAAAATCCATATTTGAGTGTGAAAAAAACTCGGATAAATTTGTCTCACTTCCTTTTTGAACAAGAAGCCCTGAAAGGTGGTGGTGTGAAATCACACATAGAATTTACAGCCATCTTCAGAGCTCTGGAGAGGGGAAACTACACAAGATACATCTGATCTGAGTAGATTTTTGAACTCTACAGGAAAATGTGTTTCTATGCACATGGTTTCATCATTGTGTGTGAAATACTAAAAGAGCCAGTTATGTTGGAAGTTGGACAAAAGGCTTGTTCACCAAAATGCTTAAAATTACTTGAACTTTCAAATGGCTGTACTTTTGCAACCATTAGTGATACAGACTTACTATTTCAGATTCAAGCATAGGTTGAGTATACAAACAACTGTCATTTTTTTTCAGATTTTTCAGAGAGGGTGACCGGTCCATCACTGGTTGATTTCACACGGAATGACCCTAATGTTCTTAGCAAATCTAAAGCGATTTTAAAAGTGATAATAATAAAATAGTAATAGAAACCAAGTGAAAAACATTTTCAAAAAAGTGTAATTCATGCTGTCATGTTATATGTCATTTTTATGTGAACAGTCCTTGAGTGTTGTGGAAGAGGATGTACACTGTAATGGCTCTTTAACACAATAACAGAAAGGATTCAAGCAGAGTATTCCATGATCTTTGACAATAATCTTCAAGCCAATATACCGTATACAATAACATTCACACAGACACATCCCAAAAGTTTAAGTATATAAATGCTACTCTAACCACACACACACAGTTGTCTTACCATTCTGACTTTCATGTTCCTCTTGGGCCATTTTTAGTGTCTTCTGTCTTGTCCTGACTAACAGACAGAGGTGTCAAAAGTATTCACTTTCATTACTTAAGTAGAAGTATAGATACTAGTGTTTGAAAAGACTTCAGTAAAAGTTGAAGTATCAACTCAAACTTGTTACTTAAGTAAAAGTATAAAAGTACTAGTTTTAAAACTACTTAAAGTATAAAAGTAAAAGTAATTTTAGAGAAAAAATGCCATATAAGGCAAAAAGGCTTAGGCCGTGCTGCATGGGCCTACAGCGCATTGGCAGGCCTTCATGTCTAGATACATAGCCTAGTGATAGGCCATGCATCCTTTTGTGGTATGAGATAATGATACATGTTCTATGGCAGGCCAGGGGTTCTCAACCCCCTAAAGCGGGTTAATTGCACTTGCCCCCCCCCCCCTTTCCGGCCCCTTCCCCACTACATTACCTTGGATGGATGGATGGATGGATGGATGGATGGATGGAGAGGTCGATGAATGGATAGATAGATAGATAGATACTGTAGAATCTTAACTTAACTTAATTTTGTGTTTTAAACAGCAATATCAATAGCCTAGTACAGTGCTCCTTAATTGGAACAGTCTTGGGACCCACCATTTTCCACTGTCATTAGCTCGCGACCCAATTTTTTAGCGTTCAAGTCATTCAATGTAATTCTCAAAATATAACCATAATAGGCCTGCGTAATAACATTATTATTTTTAAAATAGATTATTATTATTAATATTATTATCATTATTATTATTCCTACAAGTATACCTACTACCTACTAATTAATTTTTAATTCATTTAATCAGGACGTGAACATTTTCCTACAAACTCTTGCTCTTAAAAGATCTTTAAAGACGAAAACCAACACTGACCATCTTATTTACACTGCTTTAAGGAACAAAGTAGTGTCTGAGCTACGGAAAGCAAAGACTACCTACTTTCAGAAACTCATTGAAGAAGCCAATGGGAATAGTTCCAAATTATGGCAACACATAAATAGACTAACCAACTCAAGTAAACAGAAACATTCAAAAATAAATAGCCTTAAAATAGGTGACATATCCACTAATAGTAACGAGTCAATTGCCAATGGCTTTAACAATTTCTTTATTGAGTCAGTGACAGAACTGGCTAGTCATTTCAAATCCATGGAGCTACATTCTGATGAACTTCATGACGACACAAATTCCTTCTTCTTAAAAGAAATTTCCCAGGACAAAGTCAAAAAAGTGATTGCAAATTTGAGCAACTCCATGGCAAAGGACAATCATAGCCTAAACACTGCCTTCATTAAGAAACATTACAGTTGCTTGTTGGAACCAATCACTTACTTAGTTAATTTATCAATCCGAACAAATAGGTTCCCATAGAGCTGGAAAACAGCAATAATAACTCCAGTCTTCAAATCAGGAGATAAGGATGTAGCAAGTAACTACAGGCCTATTGCCATTCTCCTGGTAGTCTCAAAGGTTTTAGAGAAGATTGTAGCGGAACAACTAATGGAGCATTTAGAATCAAACCAACTGCTTTATCCACAACAGTTTGGTTTTAGACAAAAGTGTTCTATAGAATTAGCTAATTGTTACTTGATTGAGAAGATCAAAGCCTCTCTGGACAAAGGACATGTTGTAGGGGCAGTGTTCTTGGACTTAAAAAAGGCCTTTGATACTGTGAATCACAGTGTCCTACTAAACAAGCTAACTCAATTTAAAATGTCACCTGGAGCACTGAAATGGTTTAAATCATATCTGGAAGGGAGGCAGCAGTGTGTCAGGGTCAATGGGGTTAAATCCGATACACGTCCAAATAGCATGGGTGTACCACAAGGGTCTGTACTTGGCCCGTTGCTATTCTCACTGTATATAAATGACTTACCAAGCTGCTGTCCAGGTATCAATTGTCAGATGTATGCTGATGACACCATTATTTATGTGTCCACTAAAACACCTACACTGGCAGGCGAGCATCTGACACATGCATTACTAAATGTCTCTAAATAGCTTGAAACATCTCATTTGACTCTTAATGTTGAAAAACTGTGTCCATATGCTTCTCCATACATAACAGGCCTGATCATGACACTTTTGTGGTCAAAATCAAAGAAGATATCACTGAAGTAGTAACTAAAGTGAAGTACTTAGGCATTATCCTGGATAGACACCTAAAATTTCAGTCCCCCAGGATTTCGCGGGCCTTTTTTGTGATTGTTGCGATCAAAAATGCTTGATTTCGCGGCAGGTTTTCTGAAAAGTTGCAGCAGAAGTTGCGCTGATTTTAGGCATTTTATTGCGAGAAAATTGCGGGGGCCAGGGAAAATTGCGGGGGCCAGGGAAAATTGCGGAAAGTTGCTTTTTTTTTGTTGTTGTTGTTAAAGCAGCACATTTTCATGTGTTTGATGATGGTAGGTGGTTATAGCTATGCAATGAACAATGCCATATTGCAACTATAGGTTTTCTTTTATCTTGAGGTTGTTTACCATCTAGAACTGCAGAATGCACATCATGGATGGCTGATGGCAATTATGGTTTTAGTTATCAACCCTTTATATGACTACATGCCATCCAAGTTCATCTGTAAACCAGAACAAAATATATTAAAAATATATATCTGAAATAGTGATGAAAGTGCTGTTTTAAAGCAAAGAAGGAGGGAGTGGTTGTTGCATGTCATCATCTTCCGCTTCATCATATACATCACCATAACCTTAATCATATTGGGCTTGATTGATTGCACTAGTAGACTGTGACTAAGCATTAGTAAAACTGTGGTATACCTAATGTGAAGCCATTGCCAGGGAGCTAACACTCTTTATATATTTAGAAGCTACAAGTGAAGTAGTTCCATAGCAAGAAGCAAGGCATGAGCTGTACTGTTTGTCATACAATAAATAACTGTGTGGCAATCACTTGTCTGAAAAAAAATCTGCTTAATTTTAATGCAAAAATATAAAAGCCATCTAATTAGCTTTGTACTTCATACAAGCCAAAACAGGGTTTGATATCTTAAAACATGGAAAAGATGCAGGCTAGCTTACACAAACCGAAAATAATTGACTGCTCTGAATTCTGATAGACCTAAGAATGGGAACCAGCTTAATGTGCATTTAGTGTCCTATGGCAAAGGGGGCTGGATGAAAATCAATTTGGTCGAATTCTTCTTGGAGATAGTTCTACAGTAGCCTACATTAGCAATAACTTTCAACTCCGCTTGAATTCGTCATTTACATAACTTGTGATTTTGGAATCCACACGCGCGCGCACACATGGAGGGAGAGAGAGAGAGACGCGCACAACGGAAGAGAGCTCATTCAGTCCAATGCGTAATTTAAGGTAACACTTGCCTCATAACATAAACGTAACGTAAATGGCAATAGCCTAAATGATCAAGAATATTGTGATTAGCAGCTGTTTTGAACAGTAATATTTGCACCGCAAAACAAGGAGCAGGAAAAGCTCTGCACCTGTTGATCTTTCACTCGCGAATGATTGGTGATATTTCGAGAAACCTTCCAGGAAGTTGCGGGAAAGGTGCGGTGATTCCTCAAAATTGCATGGCCGCGATAAGTGCCGGGGATTGGTTGAAGTTGCATTGAAGTTGCAAATCGCAACATCGCGAAATCCTGGAGGGTCTGAAATTTGAAAGTCAGGTTAAGTACATCTGTAATAAGGTCAGACCAAACCTAAATTGTTGTCGCTTTATTAGAAGGAATTTGTCACACCAAGCTGCAAAGCTATACATACATGCTATGATTCTGTCTCATCTCTCATACTGTATTACATCATGGTCACAGGCTTCCCCAACCACAATAAAACCTATAGTCTTGATATACGCAAGCAATAGAAATCTTAGACCAGAAACCAATGAAATGGCATCACTGTCACATTTTAAGAAAATATAACCTTCTCACCTTTGAAAATTTTATAAATTTCAGCAATCTTACTTTCTTTTTTAAATGTCATCATGTGTCTTGTCTGTTTTCTAAAATGGCTACTAGATGTCAAAGCTCAAATATGAGCAACCACAAGAGCATCTACCTGTGGTGATTGTCTTATCCCAAGATGTAAGACATCCTTCTGTCAGACTGCTATCTCTGTAAAGGGGGCCAAACTCTGAAACTCCTTACCAACTGAATTAAAACTAGAGACTAGCAAGAATGTATTTAGTAAAAGACTTAAAATATGGCTAAAGCCTAAACAACAATGCCTACATTAATTGTCTAATTTTTGTCTTTTTGTTTTTCCTTTTTGTCCCCCTCATTTACCTATTCTCTTATATAAATATAATCTTTTTTATTTTATTTTACTTTTTCTTTTGGCTGTGTTTTTTTTCTTTTTCTTAGTTTATGTGTTTTTTCCCTCTGAAAAGCTGCCTATGGACTGGTGTTGAGAATTAGCACCTGTGCTAAAACACTTAAACAATGCATCTGGTTTTGTCCAATGTAATTGCTATGTCCATATCAAATAAAGTAAACTATAGTATACTATTTAACAAAGTGGGCTGTATGAACATTGCAACATGAATTTGAGCAACAACTATTTCTTGACATTAATAAAAACATCATTAGGCTTTCAAGATCTGGGAATAACAGTAGGCTGAGGAGCACCTTTAATGGGAGAGTTGGGAATGTTTTTTACTAATTACAAGGGCTTCGAAATCTAGTAACGTTAGGACGATAGACAGAACAACTTGTAGATAGTGTTCAGTGACCCAACCTGTTCCTCTGTTTCGATTTGAGTTTGACAAGAGTGGAGAAGCAACTTTCATAAAGATATGTGGTGCTGAAAGGTAATAAGATTTTAATTGCCCGTCTTGATAACGTGGAATACTCGGCTGTGACATCGCACCAGAACTGAGGCTCTCACATGAGGCTCGGAGGCAAGATGGCGCAGGTGAATGTGTCGCAGGTGTCAGAGACATACACTGGTAAGCGTGGTTTGTTGGGCTCCGCGCTGGAAGTTGTGTTTCTAATTGCCAACATTCTACATAATATCAACGTTCTACGACTATGTAAGAATAACAACCCGCCGCCTCGACCCAGAGTGAGTAGCCGTAAAAGGTTTGGGCAGACCTCTGGCAAACGCCGTCACCATCAGAGGTTATGTATCATTCCAATACCACTAACGTTACTACTCACTTGTGCTTACCTGACGCTGGTGCCTCTGTTTAAAAGACAATGTTTTCCTACCAATGACACAAGTTCGGACCTAATGTCACTGACTCCAATTAACCCCAGCCTACAATCGTTTGGATTCGGTAGTCATGTTACCTTCACCTGCATACTAAACAATGGCCAGGCCCGATCATGCAAGCCAGGTCACAACAAAACCATCATCAACACCGGGAGCAACAAACGCGCTTGGATAAAGACTGTCTTGACTCACGCTTTGCTGCTCTTGCTGGCAGGCGATATCCAATTGAATCCGGGACCAAGCGACACCCACCCGAGTCTCATATGCGGGCTCACATCGCCCGAGCTGCACGCCGTGGGTGAGCATACCAAGAGCGAAAACCTGATCGTGGGCAGCGTTACCAATACTTCTATCATGGCCCCAGACCATGCGACGGGAACCTTGGACCTCAAGGTGGAAACAAACTATCTCGCGAAGCAGGGTACTGGATTGGTGGCTGGAGACGACATTCGACCTGTGGAATCGGCTTGGTCAGTGCCGATGGAGAGTGGATGTAACAGCACAATCCACACAGGCGCCGGAATCAATTGGAAAACATATAAGAACTGCACAACGTACACAATTAACAAACCAATGATTAAACGAACAAATATTTTCCATACAGTCCATCATGCCAAAGTCGTATGGGACCCTTCTGCCAAACCAAGGGGGGTATTTGGGGGACATCTAAACATTAGAAGCCTCCTCCCCAAATGCGACGAAATTAAAACATTATTGTTGGACTCAAACTTGGACTTTTTATGTCTCACTGAAAGCTGGCTTCATAGCAAGATTTTAACTTCATTTATTGATGTGCCCGGATATAATTGTTTTAGAAAGGACAGGAAAGTTGGAAGAGGGGGTGGTGTGGTTGTCTATATTAGGGATTCCTTCAGATGCGCTGAAATCAAATTTGACCCTGACACGCAACTTGAATGCCTTGGACTAAATGTTTACTTATCAGCGGAGATGCATTTTCGCATCTTGGTTCTATATAATCCGCCAACACATGATGTTACTTTTTATGATAAATTAGAGAAACTGCTAAAGGGCATTGCTTACAAATCAGAGGTTATAATATTCGGGGATTTTAATGTTAATTGGGCTGATAAGAAAGCCAGAGGTAAACTGAAAAGCACCATGTCAAAACTCGACTTCACTCAAATAATCAAAGGGCCGACAAGAATTACGAGATCGACTCAATCACAGATAGACTTAATATTTACAAATAGGACTGAGCGAATAACAAAAACTTTCAATCTTATAACGGGCCTGTCAGATCATAACATGATCTTGACAGCTAGGAAGTTAACCAAAAAACGCTTTGCCAATTATACTTTAAATATAGGCCTACCTAACGCTGGAAAACTTACAATATCTAAACAAGATCTGCCAATTCTGAAACAGCAACTAAGCGAAACAACCTGGGACGATGTGATGAAGAATACAGACCCGAACATATGCTGTCATGAATTTATGAATGGCATCAACAAAATTATGTCAAAATTTCTCAAGCCAGCTAAAAAATCCAAAAGGAAAAATTCCCTTCCGTGGGTGAACTCATCCATCAGACAGCTCATGAAACAACGCGATCATGCCCTTAAGGCTTGCCTAAAGACCCGGACAAATACTGCTCTCATTAAATATAAAGGACTCCGTAATCGAGTCACTAAAGAACTGCGCGCAGCGAAAGCAACATATTACATCATACTTTTAATGGAGGCAAAAGGCAATAGTTCACTTATTTGGAAACAAATGAAAAACTTAGTACAACCGCAGAAAGCTCAAAATATCATACATGAACTAAAAACAGGGAATAAAATTATAACAGACAGCGGAGAAATTGCGCAAGCCCTGAACAACTATTTTGTTGAGTCAGTTGATGACATAGCCAGAACTTTTAAGTCAAGTGTCTGGCCTGGCTCAATTACAGCTACACAGACAGGCCAAATGTTAGAACTCAAACACATATCAAAAAGTCAAGTAGTACAAATAATAACAAAGTTAAAAACTACCTATTCCAAAGACCTTTTTAATTTAGACATAGCTTTTATAAAAACACATGTTGATGCAATAGCTGAACCACTGACCCACTTGGTAAACACCTCTATAGCGAGTGGGACGTTTCCAGAGACTTGGAAACAAGCAAAGATTGTTCCTATATTTAAATGTGGAACAACAGACCAGGTGACAAACTATAGGCCAATCAGCATCCTGCCTGCCCTATCCAAGATCCTTGAAAAGGCAGTTGCCACACAACTGATGGAACATCTAGAGGGCAATAAATACTTACACCCACTACAATTTGGTTTTCGAACAAATTTCTCCACAGAAAGTGCTAACTGCTTTCTCTTGGAGCAACTGAAATCATCAATAGATAAAGGCAACCTGGTGGGGGCTGTGTTCTTAGATTTAAAAAAAGCATTTGACACAGTAAATCATAACATTTTATTGTCTAAACTTATAAATTTTAATTTCACAGAAAAGACAGTGGCCTGGTTCAAATCATATCTCACAAACCGAGAACAATGTGTGGCAATCAGCAATGCTAAGTCCTCATTTAAAACAATCAAAACAGGCATTCCACAGGGTTCAGTATTGGGACCGATACTATTTAGTATGTTCATAAATGATCTCCCGGACTCCTGCCAAGACATAGGCTTTCAAATGTATGCAGATGATGCAGTTTTGTACACTCATGGAAAAACAGCTGCTGCAGTCTCACAAAAACTAAATGAACAACTAGAGACCGTAGCTGAATGGCTGAACAGGTCATGTCTAGCTCTTAATGTAAACAAAACCGTGTGTATGTGCTTTTCCTCTGGGAGGCGATCCACACCAACTACCTTAAACATCAGTATCTCTAATAAACCAATAAGCCAGGTTACAGAGGTTAAATACTTAGGACTGATACTGGATGAACACCTCAGATTTGACAAACACATTAAGAAGATCAGCAAAACAGTTAGACTGAACTTGTACACTTTCAGACTAATAAGAGATTGTTTATCATTTGAAGCAGCCAATATCTTTCTGCATTCAATGATTCTCTCTCACCTTGGCTACTGCATAACTGCTTGGTCACAGGCAGGTCTTTCCATTATAAGACCTCTGGAGAGACTCTACAACCGTGCCTTAAAAACACTGGGTAAAAGGCCATTCAGAGCCCATCACTGTGATGTTCAGCGAGACCTGAACATGATGAGTTTTAACAATTACATTGCTTGGTCAAATATTAACTTGATATATAAATGCCTGCATGGCCGAGCCCCTCAGGTGCTCTGTGACCTTACTCAACCAATGCAGGTTGTAGGGAGGTCCACAAGGGGTGCTGTATCAGGGAATTGCAGGATACCACACCGTAAAACTTCCTTTGGTCAGTCCTCATTTCTAATTAAAGGACTACATTTATGGAACAGTCTGCCCCCTGAAATCAAGACCATTCATAGTCATGGGAGGTTCAGAGGTCAGTTGAAGGAGTTCCTAAAAAACAACCAGGTATGTAGCCATATGTGAACGTGTGTGGGACAGGGGACGCTGTCTATGTGTGTGCGTGTGTGTGGGAGTGAGTATGTGTTGTGTGCCATGATATCAAGTGTACTGGTGGGTTGGGGGTGGGATAGTTAATTCTTGTGTGTGTGTGTGTGTGTGTGTGTGTGTGTGTGTGTTGGAGCCAGTGTGTGTGTGTGTGTGTGTGTGTGTGTGTGTGTCCATAATGGTATGTGTATAATGTACTGTAGGTCAGGTGCAAAGATAGGTAGGTAGAGTTTGTATAATTTTATATCTATGTATTTTATTTTAAAAGCCCTTCTAGGGACGGGCATTGGAAATTAGCCCTTGGCTATAAATGCTATGATGCCTCTCTGTTAGGTTGTTGTACAGCCTACATGATGTGTATCTGTCCCTATCAAATAAAACATAGCTAACTAACACAGAGTGACTTTGCCGAATGCTGCTTTCATTGACGGGTCACACGACAGTTCCATCAGCTGGTTCCCTTCCTCACTACGCAGCACAGCGCTTCCAACATCGGTTTCAAAGGGATTGCGCACCCATTCTTCTTCTCTGCCCTGTGTGCTCTCCGGGTCCGGGAAGTAGTCATTAAACCGCATTTGCAGTTTTGTTGAGATATGCAGAGATAGTGCTCTTTAGGGCATTTTTGTCCACGAAAATAAGAGTTGCAAATTGTCGCAGGAAAAAGTTAGGCGTGGGTTTGTTGTTGCAGGGATCCTAAATTTAAATGGGACCATTTGGTAGGAAGATACTTATTCTAGACAGGTGCTTGCTTTCAAAGCAGCAAAGCCTGCAACATGACTCTTCCTAGTAGCTTGGAGAGGAAAGATAGAAAAGCATTGCGGGCGATTCTGCTCAAGGAGGGTAGCTGCGCTAGCCTGGGCGAAAGCGACTGTTGACTGTCATACAGTCTGGACCAACGCAATTGGAATAGGTTTCCGTTTGAATATGACGTATTCCCTCGCTTGGCTCTCACGCCTACAACTTTCGCTTTCAGTATTAACAGATCCCTCGCAAGTTCTGATCTATTTTGACATCGTAGTGGCAATAAATCCTCAAGATCATGGATGCTAATGTCATGTACCAATTTTGTGAATGTAATTCGAAAGTGGGGGAGAGAATAACAAACGCGTCCCTATCACTGACCATAAAAAAAGACTACAACATTTTGAGACATCGCTCTAAACTGTGTGCTGATTGGCTAAACCGTAGAGTAACCGAGGGAAAGGCGGGAAGGGGGGTTTATTCCAGACTACGTGCGGAGATAAATGTTTAGTGGAGGTACGTAGGATGGCATCGCCAGGCTATAGCTGTGCTGCATCTAACATGCACACAGTGCGTGCACAGCACCTAACGAGCAATTGAAGATCCCAAAAGAAAAGTTTGAACGATGACGAGACGAAATAAAAACATGGCGAAAGAAATAGCAGTAACAAGGCGATTTTTAAAATGTAAGGAGTAGAAAGTACCGATACTTGCATGAAAATGTAAGAAGTAGAAGTAGAAAGTAGGCAGAAAAATAAGTAGTGGAGTAAAGTATAGATACCTATAAAATGTACCTAAGTACAGTAATGAAGTATTTGTACTTCGTTACTTGACACCTCTGCTAACAGACAACAGTAAACTTTGATAGACTCTTATGCTGAACGTCTGCTTCCAAAGTGAACAACAAGCATACTTGTGAACAGCATTAACAGGTCAGTAAATACCTTCTTCAAATGCGGGCATATAACTCAGTCTGACAATAATGAGCCTCTGCCTTGCTTATTGAACAGCGAAAACCAGGAAACCTGCATTTTTTTCATTGGACCGTAGCACACAGCAACATTCTCACACAAAGAAAACAAAGGTTCTTGACGGAAAGCTCAGTATACAAAAAGTAAACAATACTTTTCATTAATGAGCTATATTTGCTAACATTAATACTACAACCATTTTAAATACTGGTGTTCTCTAGCCTGACACGCCAGACTAGCAACTAACAAGTCCACCCAAAAACTCCCTGTCCAGATACAACGTTGTGATTAGCTAAACACCATGATGTCTGAATACAACCAAGAGGGTAAACAGCTCAGAAACAGCTCAGACGCAATCAAGGTCTGAGCTATGGTTGGTGCCTAGACCCACTCACTGAGCACATTCAATTTGCTACCACTAGAGTGTGTCTAGAGTTCTAGGCTAGGTGTTCTCACCATTTGAACCATAATGACCATTTCAGCTATTATAGCACTATATATTAATGAATTAATAAATTGAATTAATAAAATAATAAATTAATTAAAGTGATAACTTTTAAGAGCTGTGATACCTGGGAGGAAAAGGAAGTTACAGTATTAGTTGGGGCCAATGGGCCTGATGTTGGAGTCCATTAACTTAGTGATTTTTGAAGACCATTGCTTTAGGGGGTCTAACAAATGAAAAAAAAAACATGTCTCCAATATTATTAAATTTCAATATGCCCCGGTGTTCATGTGTTCCAGTGTTATGGTGTCCCGGAATCGTTGACCAAAAATTCAGGAAGTAAATGATGGGAGAAAAACTTTGACAATTACTATGTGACCGCTACGCTAGCTAGAATCAATGCTGTGTGTATTGCTTAATATAGCTGAGTGCTTTGCTGGGGTAATCAATTTGCATTCTTTCATGTTTGCATGTATGTAAACCTGATCACGGTTTCATAGTTGCCACCGTCAGACCCCCACTTCCTTTTTTGTTAATAAACCTTTTGTCTTGGAATTCATGTCTCATAGTATTATTGAACCTATTAAGATCTCCTATCTAATCCCTTAAAGATTCCTTGAGGCCTTAGGCCTCAGGTGGCATAGTCTGGCTACCATGTTTGGGCTTTTAGCCTTGTAACCAGAGGTGTCAAGTAACGAAGTACAAATACTTCGTTACTGTACTTAAGTAAATTTTTTAGGTATCTATACTTTACTCCATTACTTATTTTTCTGCCTACTTTTTACTTCTACTCCTCACATTTTCACGCAATTATCAGTACTTTCTACTCCTTACATTTTAAAAATCGCCTCGTTACTGCAACTTCTTTCGGCATGTTTTTATTTAGTCTCGTCATCGTTCAATCTTTGAGATTTTCAAGAGTTTCAATTACTTGCTATGTCCTGTGCATGTACTGGGTGCGTGTCAGATGCAGCGCAGCACAAACTTGAGCAGAATCGCCCGCAATGCTTTTCTATCTTTCCTCTACAAACTACTAGGAAGAGTCATGTGGCATGCCTGTCTAGAATAAGTATCTCCCTACCAAGTCGTCTCTATTAGATTTAGGATCCCTGCAACATAGCTTATACTGTCAAGAAGACGATTCTTTGGATATTAACGCAGCCTATTTTCATTTTACATCTAAGTGATCGTTAAGCTTACCTTTGAAATGCTGTTGCAGGACATTACAAAAGTTGCAGGACCATTTTCAGCATAACATAAAGACGTGTTTGCCTAGAACTCTAGACGTACTCTAGCGGTCATGTCTAGTTTGTTTATTAGGCTATATCCCGCAGTTGTTGGCTATTCCCAGTGATGAAAGTTGGTTTACTATGGCGTTGTGCATAGCCAGAGATAGGCTTCAAAATAAAAGTTGGAGGCTATGTTTTTCCAACATAAATCAGCTGATAAGACCCTTGCAGAACACTTGAGCAGGTACTGTATGCATTACTATCTTTAGTCAATAGAAAAGTCTGGGATCAGTTTGTTGTAACTAAAGCATTTGAAAGGCTGTTTTTTTCTTTTTGGGATAAAAGTAACTTTCTTTTTTGTCAGGAATAATAGCCAATGGGTTTATAATTTTATGGCATACTATTGATATAGCTGTTTAAAACACAAAAATGAAGTTTTATCAGATTCTATCCATCCATCCTTCAAGGAAGCTTGCAAAAGGTTGAGAACCCCTGCCATAGAACATGTAGCATTATCCCATACCACCAAAGGATGCATGGCCTATCTATCACTAGTCTATATGTATCTAGAAAGTAAGGCCTGCTAACGTGCTGTAGGCCCATTTGGCATGGCCTAAGCCTTTTCGTCTTTTATGGCATTTTTTCTCAAATTACTTTTACTTTTATACTTCAAGTAGTTTTAAAACTAGTACTTTTATACTTTTACTTGAGTAACAAGTAACAATCTTGAGTTGATACTTTTTAAACTTTGTAAACACTAGTATGTATACTTCTACTTGAGTAATGAAAGTGAATACTTTTGACACCTCTGCTTGTAACAGAGCACCCTGTTACACTAGCTTGGTTTTTATGGTAAGATAAGTGCAAACAAACTTGTCTGTGGTACTTTTTGCAACTCTGTTGTACAGCTTCTAGGTATTAAGTGTGTTCACCACGCTTTGATCCTTACACATGCGCAATCACAAAAAGCTATTTCTGAAACTGATTGTGCTGAATACATGCATTCTGAAAAAGCGAAATGGAAAATTGGACAGAATTTTCTTAAATTGCGTTTTTTGTCGTTATGTAAATTCATAATTGCACTTTTTGGAGCCGTTTTTTCAATTGTGCATTTGTGCGACTTTGTTAACACTTTGAATGCCAGAAACGTAATGTTACGTTATAACTTGCCATGCGTTGAGTGCCAAAAACGTAATGTTACGTTTTTGCCTTTTTTTTTAATTTACGAAAATAGAAACCCTCACACAGGTTATATATGATTTTTGGAACTCTGTGATAAATAGAACTGAAATAAATTACGATCGGAAACTCATAAAAACTCACGATCTGCACATTTTGTCTGGACATTTTCACATCACAAGGCAGCATTTGATTACTATTGCAGCATTTGTGTCAAATAATGCACGTCATGTCATGTTGTCCTTTCGCGGGTTCGTCACTAGGTGGCAGTCTCCCCACAGGCATGATTCGGCTTGTGTCACTCCTCGAAACTTGACAGAGAACACTCCATCATAATCATAAAAGAAGCGATATCTCCTTTTCTAGAAAAAAACAAGGATTTTGATGAAAACTACCCACTGTTTAGCTTGGGATTTCTCAGGAACGGAGGCATGTAGAAATAAACGGTTTTCACCCACTGAGAGCTCAGAGTCTTACCTTTCAAATGACCCATAGTATGTGTCCATAGCTATAACACAGAATACGCTGTGGCTCTATAAAAATAGGCAACAGTGGCCTGGATTGCTGGCACTCTGGGCCAAAGCTTGTTAAAAACACCTGGCAACCAAACTGTTAAGAGGAATGGGTAAAAGAAATATAGGAAATCGGAGAAAAGTTGTTTCTGGACGTGGAGGGGCCAGGGTCGCGCACCTGTCAAATTAACCTCATTGGCCGGATAGATCTGGCTTTTCAAAGCCATGATACATGGCCTGCGTTGTGTGAGATCGAAGGGAATTTTTTTTTTTTTTTGCAAAGCTTACCCTTTGCATGAATCTCCATATACGAGGGAGCTGATATATAGTCATACAATCATTGTGCACTCGTTTGACACACCTGTGGGGTTCCCTGTATGTAGCAGCACAATAGGAGACTTGGCCTATCACATGGTTATTATGAAGCCTCTCCTTTAAAGATCTGTGTATGTTGACTTCTGCATGTAACAAAATCGTGAATTAGAAATACTCCTAGGCTATATTGTCCCTGGGTAGCCTACACACAACACGGCAGAGGTGAACAGTGGGGCGTGCTCATGGGCTCCGTGGTCCACTGCTGACATGCACAAAATACGGGATGTTTCAACCAAAATATCACACAGTTTAATATGGGCAAGATGCTGGCCGGGCACGCCTGCAAACGTCATGAACTTACTCGGTTGTTTACCCCGGGTAAATAGTTTGAGACTGTAAAACTATAGGCTACACATAGCCTATTTCATAAAGCATTTGTGTCGTCTTTAAAATCTGCAATCCCCTAACCCGATCAGGCTCTGATAGACAGCCTGCCAATCAGCCACATTGGTCCTGCCCCTTAGGCAACCAAGGGGAGAAACAAGTTATTACTGATTTTCAATGTTTCAATAATCAAATCTTCTCTCAATTGCCAAGATTTGGAAAAACGAGGCTAATTGTAGCTATTGTAGATGTACACAAAGGCAAAAAACTCGATTTTTGAAAACTGAATCCAATTTTCACTTTCTAAATAGAAAATTGAACTGATAAGTGTTACACGGACCGTACACCACCTCTTTCAATCCGATTCAAATTGTAATCTGGTAACAATCTGTTCAGATAGAGTGTGTGTGTGTGTGTGTGTGTGTAGCCTCCATGAGGTGTTTTTAATCACATACTGTTGTAAACCGATTACGGTGCATGTAAACCTACCCAATGACGTTGTTCATGTTGGGCTACAGTAATCCACAAAGCTAAAAGATAATTGTCTCCGAAAACATGTGACATCTCCCTGGACTAGGTAGAAACCAACTCCTACCAGAGTTAAGATATCTCAATGATGGCCCCTTTTGTCGCTGTGGTTTGGAAATTAATCCAAGATTAAGGACCGCTATTTCCCCCAGATTACAGTAAAAAATAAACTACTTGATGATTGTGACTCACCATGCTGTCTGGGGTGTCCTTCGTCTGCCATATTTTCATCCAACTTGCCTTTTTTTTGTCGGATTTAAAATCAATTAAGACATCGACATTCAAAGTCAAGTTCCAACTAGAGCAGTCATGTTATGTGATGTGGGCCTGGTTGAATACAACAACACAAGTGAAACTGGTTTATCCACTTCATATTTCCCTGAGATGAGTAGAGGTGGAGCCAGGATTTTTGTTTTGTTTTGTTTTGTTTTGAAAACAAGCAAAAAAAAAAAAAAAAAAAACTTGAGTCATCTCTCACAGCAGGTCATATTTTATTTATTAATTTGATATATTTTAAACATCGATATTTATTTAAAATTTCTTTATTTAAAATTGCATCTTGAAGCATTTATTCTTGTCTGAAGCATACAGAACATGATGCACTTTACATTTATAAGTCTAGAAAACTACTTTCTTATTGGGACTGGTAAACTAGACTCCCGAAACGTCATGGCCACAATGGAATGCGGAACATGGTCATGCTGCTTTGGTGTCCTTGATGAGGAGATAAGGACACAAGATGTACCACATGCAGTCAATGAAGTGCATAAAACAGAATAACAACATATCTTAACCCAGGAGCATGATTATTCTATTGACATTCCTTTATGTCTGTAAGCGTAACAATGACATCCCTCACGGCTCATCCATTTCCCCTATGTTAGCAACTTTTCTGGTTACAGTGCAATTTCCCATTGCCAACCGACTTGATGGTTCGCAAATATGTTTTTGGGGAATGGGCATCAGGGGCGCAACCATGAATTAGGAGTCAAGTGCTTTAACCAGTCAATCAAAAGCCCATCAGGGCCCTTGGTAACTACGGGGTTTCATGATCGCCCTGATATCCCTCCTAAGGGTATCAGTTTCAAATAGATCTGTGCGTAACATATCATCTGACTTGAGTGAGGTTACCATTTTCATTGGCTTAGGATGCACTGGGTACCTCCTACATTGCTAGTTAAATACCCACAATAACAATAAGATTGAAAGGAGAATGCACCATAGTGCTGCTTTAAACAAATAATAAGTCCAACAACAAATCTGCATGTTAGTCCCCATCTTCTAAATCAGGTAAATCTTCTAATTCTGATCCATATCCAGAGGTTTTCCACTTCAAAACTTTTTCTCTTGCTCTCTGAATCTCGTGCTCAGCAGGTTCTGATGTCGTATCTACAAAAATATTGATAAATGAACCATGTCATGCATGTTGGGATATGAGATATTGACATTCTACCATAGGTTAAAGTAACAGTTGCAATAGCTGATAATGTATTTTTCGACATGAGAGTTCTGCTCTATGCCTACACCGTATCAGAGTAGTTGTTCTCATGAAGGTAATTGGCTTACCTTTTAATATTGTGTCTTGGAATAGTGCACATGCTCTATCTATTACAAATATATCTCGTCTGCGGAATTCTCTCCTTACTTTCTCCATATGAACGTGCACCTCACTGGTCTGTTCTGAGAGGTGATGTGAGTCTTCTTCTGATAAAAGGTTTGCCTCTGTTAGTTATGTAAATCAGACAATATTTTAGAGAGAGGGATGAAATTGTTTGTTTTATAAGCACTGACACAAAAGAGTTGGTGACTATATATAGATAGTATATAGACACACTAACTAACTGATTTTGGATTTCATACCAAAGACACTGAATAGTCACAGAACAGACTTCAGAACTCTTCCCAGCTGCACCAACAAGTGACATATATAACACCACATGCAAGCATGGCCGTAGCTACAATAGAGGACACCGAGGTCCAGACCTCGGTAATTTTTTCGAGCCGAAAATAAGTTAAACATTGCGCCAATTAATTAATCCTATTGCGCGCGTTAGTGCTGCAAAACATATATCCGGTTTTGCTTCATTGTCTTTCTGAAGCTTTATATGGGCATGATACCTCTTACAATCGAGGTATTTGGTATTGAATTAAAGGTGCCATGCCACACCACTACAGGGTATTTAAATTGTTCTTTGAGGTCTACAAATAGGGTATGCGACTTCACTTGGACTGAGAACGGCCCAAAGAGACCGTAATTAGATCGTTTGCAGAGTGTAGGAATAGCCTTCGAAAATTTCATGCGGTTCTTCCGTTTTTTTTCCACTGTGATAATGGGCTGCGCTCTGATTCGCTGCTGAAGCTCGACGTTGTAAAGCACATGGGCTGAATATTTACATTAGTTTTAATTGCGAATTGCGAGGTATGAAAAAAAAAACCTTGGAATATTATCATGAAACCGAGAAAGAGGATATCTGCACCAACCTAGCTTGCAGATTGTAAACAGCCACTTTGCAAAGGTAAGCTTACTACATAGTCAGGATGTCACAGTAGCCAACATAATCAGATACTTATTGCAAGAGTAGCCGACTGTTTGCCTATCCAGTCAGATTAACGTTAACCGTTACACTTACCAAGACTGTTGAATTCGCCAAGTTGACAAGTTCTTCTCAAAATATACAGGACACTGAATAAATGATGGACTAGCAGGTAGATGAGTTAACAGTTTGCTAAACTCATAGCCAAAGCTAAACTCACTAACGTCTTGATATTCAGTTAAAACTAAAAATAGTTGCCTGTTACCATTTCATGGATATTCCTTCTTTTTCGCGAGTATTTCAAGGGGCGGGATTTAGTCAAATACAGGAGAGCATGGATTGGGCGATAATTCTCCTCAGTCAGCCAATGGCTGTAACGTTGTCTATACTACGTAGCACAGACCATGGATTCAAATTGACCTAATTTCTCCGCTATTTCTTTTAATGGGCTATTGCCGATAGCGAAGACAGTATTACATTTTCACATGCACGGTGTAACTCGAGGTCATATAGACCTATTCTATACCAAAAGCAACAGGTAAAAACGGTTTTGTGTGATGGGCACCTTTAAACTAGACAACCAGATCTATCCATTGGTATCATTGGAAACGTACTTGCTAGAGAATGAGAGGGTTTAATTTCAGTGTAAAGATCGCCTATATTTATCTAGTGTTAAAGGCTGAACTTGCTAGATCATCACACATTATAATATACACCTATAATTTGCAGAGATAAGTTTTCAAGTTTTCAATCTCATTGAAACCTGTGAAATGAACACAATTTTTAAAAGGATCCCCGGCTACTTTGGCATGTTAACGTTATAAGATTAGTAACGACGTCAATTTTAATTTACGTTACCCCAAAACATTAAAAATACGACTGTTTTAAAGAAAATGTTTATTAGAACCTGAACATCATTTCTTTGGTAAAGTTCTATTACGGTTACGCCTCAATGACTTATGGGTAAATCGTGACATCAAATGGTTGTCCAGCAAAATTCTATGGCTTTACAGGACCAGTTTAGGACGTTATTGCAAAGTAAAATACCTCTTCTGTTAAATTTGCCGTTTAAACCAACGCCACCATGAATTAAGGGAACAACGCGGAAGACAGTACACGGTGTTGGATGATGATCGGAGAGGTGAGGATACGATAGAGGACCAATATTTACGTTGTCCATGTGTAGCCCCAGCTTGACCGAAAGCAGTGCAACCATTTGTCGTCACGTTTTACCCATAAGTCATTGAGGCGTAACAACAATGGAACTTTACTAGAGAAATGAATTTCAGCTTCTAATAAACATTTTCTTTAAAACTGTCGTATTGACGCCAATGCTAGTCTTATAACGCTAACATGCCCAACTAGCCGGGGATCCTTTTAAAACTGTAATCTGTGGTGGGAGCACATTATTGTGGACTAAATGATTGGAGCACTTAAATCACACCCACTGGACACAACTCATTCACTCAAATAAAATATATTATTTTCTCCAAACACAATCAGTGGCAGGTTATACTGTTGTCACAAAATCATAAATAGCCTAAATAATTCTGTGCTAAAAAGATACAGCTGCATATTCAGCATTGCTCAGTTATGAAGCCTATAGATACAGACGGCAAGTACGGTTAACGCCCCCAAAGTGCGAGGGTGGAGTCAGCGTGGGGGATAACAGGGGCCAATTTAACATTATGGTGAATGGACAAGGTAGAGAAAGTTACTTAACAATAAAAGATCGCTAAGTAAAATTGAACAAAGTCCATATTAGATGTTTTGTCTAATCATGACCTGTTTGCCTACTTGTGTTTAGACTAAAATAATTTTTCCATCATTAGTTTATTGCAGTTACACTAACAGAAATGTCATGAGCCGTCTCTGCTCCTGTCAAAAGTAAAGCAACTTTCAATCACAAGTCTGATTAGCTCAGTTAAGCAAGCTAAAGTTAGCTACATTTACTGTGGTGATCAATGAAGTTGGCTAGTTAGCAAGCTAATGAAGCTAACAAACATCATCTAAATTGTCATCAGTATCGCGTTTGGAGGGGTGTCAAGTTCAGAATTCACATCGGACCATCTGACCATCATTACTACCTTCAGGCATTGCCCTCAAAAATGTGTCTGGCTCCTTGTAGATGGTGCTCAGTGTAACTTGTAGCTTAGCATGCCATTGACTCCTTCACTAATTTAGGGTTTGTTTTCCCCCACATGGGGGACACGAGGAGCTGATTTTATGGGCGTGCCCGGACTTGCCGTCTGTATCTATTCGGAAGGAAGGAGGAGCTGTCTCATTGACTTTCAGTGGGTGTAATTTCTGTGTTTCCATCAGAAAAAAAGTCTATCATGATGTGCTCCCACCATTGCATTTTTAAGAATTGTGTTCAGTTCACAGATTCCTGTGAGATCACTTTGAGGTTTTCTATCACCCAATTTCAGAAATGGAGCACCCTCATTTTAGGTGGTGCTGAAGTCTCACACAACTGATGGGAGAATGCAAAGGGAGAGATGGTTTGGAGTGTCTCAGACCTTTCCCTTTACTGTGGCAGCTATGCATACAATAGTGTATCTAATACAATAAGTGAGTTTAGCAAAGTCAGTATGAGCAGGGGAAGTTCAAAGATTAGTTCAAACACTATTTCAGTAGATCTCTTATGTTGAAAAATTTTCGCCGCGCATCTAGGACCTCGTTAATTTCAAAATGCTGGCTACGGCCATGCATGCAAGCACAGGATTGTTAGAGACAAAATCAATGAGTACTTTTTTTTTCTTCTGGAATGTCCACACGTCACTCTGTGACATGATGCAACAACATGGTGCAATATTGTTGACAGAACTGTAGTGTTGATGAAGAATGGTCATTTTAACACTGTTGGGTCAACTGCCTCACCCTCAATTGTATTATTATCATTTCAAAGGCTTGAGTATTCAGCACAGAAGATTTAAGTGCATACTGGGTAAAATAGAAAGATTGAAAGATGACCTAATGTGGAAATCTTCTCCCTGGGAGTTGAGGTGTCAGGATTCCTTGGGGCCTCATTCTCCTTAACTGGTAAAAGAACACCAACAAACTGTGAAATAAAGTTTAGGGAACATAAACGTGTGTGTGTGTGCCCGTGTGTGCGTGAATGAGTGAGTCTGTGGAATGACCTGATGACATTTTCTTTCAAGGAATCCTCTGGCAGTTCTAGTAATCAGACGTGGGAAAAGTACAGGAAAATTGTAACTAAGTAAAAATATCTTTACTTTGCTTAAATTCTACTCAAGTAAAAGTAAAAGTAGCCATCAAAACATCTACTCCAGTAAAAGTAAAAATTACTTAATTTTAAATTTACTGAAATTACAAGTTACTAGTTACTTTCAAAACCAGTGCTTTAGAGTTGCTTGGTTTATTTAGCAACCCCAATAAACCACCTGCTCAGCAACCACGATCAAACTTGTTGTTGTTGATCAAACAACGTTCCTTGGGTGAATATGACCAAGGATTTCCTTTGCTTTTAGATTAAACTCTTCCACAGGTTTCTTGGCTATTCTCAACATTCACAGTAGGCCTACAGGAAGCAGTAGCATCTAGGCTACAGTAAATAGTTTGAATTTACTTTCAGTTCAAGCCAAATGTATTTTTTCCCCCCACATTGATTTTTTCTACTCAGTAATCAGGGAGGTTTTAAAAAAGTAGTGAAGTACAAAGTACAATACTTGCCTCAAAATGTACTCAAGTAAAAGTAAAATGACCTGTTTGAAAACTACTTTAAAAATTACGAATTACCCTAAAAAACGAATTAATTACGGTAACTTGAGTAAATGTAATTAGTTACTTTCCACCTCTGCCAGTAATATACTCACAATTCAAAGGACACTCCACGCTACGGTCTCCCTCTCCTACAAATTGTATCCATAGTTTTTTTATTTTCTCCTCCATGTTTTTATCCAATGCTTTCCACTCTTTATCCACCATCATTCCCATCTTCTCCAGATCCAACCCTTCTGGTTCTTCTTCTTTGGTCTGCTCCACCTCTGCAGTCTGGATATCGGTTGAAAATGAGCTGTTTCCCGCTACCATCTCCTTGATCTTCTCGAACAATTCTGTAACCTGAGTTCTGTCTTCTCTGTGGGTGTTATCAAAGACGTGATATCGATTCCCACATTTCTCTACCAGCCACTGCAAAGGCTCTCCTTCACTCTCAATGTGTTCTTCTATACTAGTGTCTCCTAGGAGATCTCCACAGGTGAAGAGAACTATGGTGTGTCTCCAGACCTGATCACCAAACATCTTCATGTTGTCTTCAGTGATTTTCCTCTGTTCCTCTAAGAAGGTTGTGTCTGCTGGAACTGTGAGCAGAATGGCATGGGGTGGTTTGGAACTCAGGGTCAGACTTTTCAGGAGCTGTCTCCTCACCCATTCTGGAGTGCTTTTGGCAGGAAGGTACTTCCACCAGCCAGGTGTGTCCACCACAGAGACCTGCAATCCTGAGGCTTCTCCAGTTTGTATGTAAGTTGAAATGGTGTTCTTGATGACATTCTCGTGAATGTCCAAAATAGTATTTTTTACTGAAGTTTTTCTGGAGATCACCCACCCCACCAGAAGCACCCAAATTTCAGGAAGACACTGAATCTGTGCTGTAGAGATAAAGAGGTTTTATAGGTGATCTTGCGAAAAATGTTCTAATTTTATATTGCAGGATCATACTTTTCATGAAATGGGACTAAATAAATAAATAAATAAAATGGATAGCCTATTTCAATCAGAATTCCACACTTATACGTATATAATTTTATTCAAATATGAATGCTATTTTCACAGATAGAAAACAAGTAAACACTGCAATGGCCACAATTATACGTTGTGAGTGAGCCTTACTGTTACTAAATTAACTATTAGGATTAAAGGAACTAAAATATGTATTATTTACTTACCTTCTTCTTTAAGTTTTTCTCTTTTCTCCATCATTGTCTTGAATCTGCAAATTGCCTTTTCCTTCACAAGCCTTGCCTTCTCTTCAACCTCCGTGACACATTTCTCATCAGGTTTAAAATACTCTCCTCTATTAATCTCAGTAACATTATCTATCTTTTCCAGCAGTTCTTTCACCTGGCTACCCTCACTGTGCTGCTTGTAATAGACACAGTACCTGTTTCCACATTTCTTAAGTATGCTCTTCAGAGCATCTCCCTCACTTTCAATGTATTGCTCTATGCTTTTATCTCTGAGAGATTCGGCTTTAGTGAACACCACTACGGTGTGATCCCAAATCCTCCCCCCCAAAAGCCCCATGTGTTCCTCTATGGCACTGCTATTCTCCTCATCAAATAACAAATCAACCCTTATAGTCAGGACAAAGGCATGAGGTCCTGGATGACACTGAGACAAACTCTGTATAAGATTCCGTTTGATGTATTCCGCTGTGTCAATCAACTGGAAGTTTCTCCACCATCCAAGGGTATCAACTATGAGAACTGATCTGCCATTCAGCAAACCCTGTCTTTTCATAACTGCTCCCCTGGATGAAGATTCTTCAAGACTAAATATGTCGCTGATCATGGATGTCTTGCCAGACTGGTTCCCTCCCAGCACAACAATTCGCAACTCTGAAGGCACAAGAACAATATTGAATCGTTAGCCTAAACAATTGAATCGTTACCCTGTATGTTTACAGTTAGTCATAATTTTAACCGCGTAGAGCGAGCATGCAAAGGACGTCAACCATTAAAAAATTTTATTATCACAAATTCTAATCTGTAGCACTATGCTGGTTCTCGTCACTGACAGATTTAAATCTTGAATGCCAAGGTTGCGATAACTCTGGATGTTGACAGCTCTCGCACATGCGTAGTACTATGGAGAATGGTCTTTACAAATCTAAAGCGCTATGTTAGTTATTGTATCTGGTCCAGTTTAGCTGCAAGATTCCTACATCAATCAAATTAGAAGAAAGGTCTAAACCACCTCTTTTGATTTGGTTCAAAATGTAATCGTTTTCAGTCTAATCTCATTATTTAACTGTTTACATGAGACATTCTTAATTGGTTTCTGTATGTAATCAGCTTAAAAGTGATAAAATAGAAATAAAAACCAAGTGAAAAGATGTACACTGTAATGGCTCTTTAACACAACAATCTTCAAGCCAATATACTATATACAATAACATTCACAGAGACACATCCCAAAAGTTTATGCAATCAAAGTATATAAATGCTACTCTAACCACACACACACAAAAAAAAATCAACAGTTGTCCTACCATTCTGACTTTCATGTTCCTCTTGGGCCATTTTTAGCGTCTTTTCTCTGTTGTCTCCTGACTAACATCAGACAACAGTAAACTTTGATAGACTCTTAAGCTATTTAGAAACGTCTGCTACCAAAGTGAACAACAAGCATACTTGTGAACAGCATTAACAGGTCAGTAAATACCTTCTTCAAATGCGGGCATATAACTCAGTCTGACAACAAGTATGCCTCTGCCTTGCTCATTGAACAGCGAAAACCAGGAAACCTGCATTTTTTCACTGGACCATAGCACACAGCATCATTCTCACACAAAGAGAACAATGGTTATCTATGCCCGCATTTGAAGAAGGTGACATGTTAATGCTGTTCACAAGTATGCTTGTTGTTCACTTTGGTAGCAGACGTTTCTAAACAGCGTAAGAGTCTATCAAAGTTTACTGTTGTCTGATGTTTGTCAGGACGACAAAAAATGGCATAAGTTTATAATGATATAATAGCTGAAATGGTCATGGTTCAGATGGTGAGAACAACCGTATTTAAAATGGTTGTACTATTAATGTTGCCAAATATAACTCATTAATGAAAAGTATTGTTTACTTTTTGTATACTATGCTTTCTGTCAGCTCTGGCCCTAGCCTTTGTATTGTGATGAGCAGAAATGGTGGTAGGTGATGGGAAATGGAAGAACTCAGTCTGACAACAAGTCTGCTTCGCTCATTGAACAGTGAAAACCAGTAAACCTGCATTTTTTTTCATTGGACCGTAGCACACAGCAACTTTGTCACACAAAGAGAACAAAGGTTCTTGACAGAAAATCTCAGTATACAAAAAGTAAACAATACTTTTCATTAATGAGCTAGGCCTATATTTGCCAACATTAATACTACAACCATTTTAAATAATGATGTTCTCACCATTTGAACCATAATGACCATTTCAGCTATTATAGCACTATATATTAATAAATTAATAAATTGAATTAATAAAATAATAAATTAAGTGATAAAAAAGTGATAACTTTCAAGAGCAGTGATACCTGGGAGGAAAGGGAAGAGGTTACAGTATTAGTTGGGGCAATGGGCCTGATGTTGGAGTTCGAATCCCACAAAAACCCATTGGCCCCCCTATAGGCTAAGTAAGGATTCTGCTGGGTGTCATCCTCTTTAAGAGCTATCAGTGATCTTAATGACTTATTGTTTACAAAGTATAGTGAACATTTACATTTACTTTTTACATTTATGCATTTAGCAGACGCTTTTAGCATTGCTGTAAAATGTTATCCAACGGTAATTTATATCACAGTAAACCTCATACTTTGTGCTGTAAAAATTGTACTTTGTGCTGTTACCTTAACTTATGATGTCTCTTTCTGAAATTAATGTGCTTGACTTAATTAATGTATATGGCAAGATTGATTGTGATTGTAACTTATTGCTGTGTACATTATTTATTGTCAATTTGGATTGTGATCTATCAGGTCAGGTGTTTTGTGTCATGTGATCACTTTGTCATATGTGAACCATGATTGACAATAGGCGCGTTTGGGACGAGGCAGCAGCTTGCTGCTACGCAGTCTGCCGCGCAGCCTGCGCTACACGTGGTACAATTTTAGTGAAAAGCTGTCCGACATGAGGAGAGTGGGCGTTCTTTCTGCTCAGCAGTTGTTGTCACATGGCATTAAGATATCGCGGGAGCAAGTCTACTGCTGCGCAGCAGAGCAGCAGTTCAAACCTCGCTGCATTCTGCTGCTCCTGCATGGAAACACCTCCATGACAATAAACCTCACCCTGATTGGCTTGAATCTCCTTTGCAAAAATGACGCATTTCTCGCTGTGGTTCCTTGCATAAACATTTTCCCAAAATTAAGGAATACTAACACAAATAATGTAGCTCTGTTCTTTGATATTATTTTGTGACCATATGGCAAACATATAGAAACTTCAGAGTAATTCTGAATGAGCAACAAATATGTTTCGTATGCAAACATTTATTTAAAAAATCATAAAATTTATTTCAGCCAATTTCATGATTATTTTGATGAATATAAAGGTAATTCAAGCTTAATTTAATGCAAACAAAATTTGGCGACATCTCGTCCTTCTGTCACGCAGTGTTAACTGCAGGTACGTGTGTCCAGCTTCTCCTGCAGAGGTCTGTAGCTCCTCCCTTTGATCAAGCAGATCTCGGGAGTCAAATGGCTTTTGCAAAGCTCATGTCGTACGCGCCTTTTGTTTGAGAGAGTGGCAAACACGTTGTCCTGATGAAGGCCTTTGAGGAGAAACACGTAGACAATCTTTGTAGCCTAATAGTTCAATTTGTAGATCAGTGGACTGTCTCTTTTCATTCAACATACCAGGGAGTGTTAGTCTATCTATATCATCTTTCACCATCCAACTATTAATAGGGCATAAATTCAGTAGACCAACAGTATATGAATTAAAGTTTGTCATTATCAATGAGGAGGTAAAGGTTATTTACCTTAGCATAAAACATAATGCCAGAACTCATAATAATCTTGTCTGCGTATTGTATGATGAATATTTCAGAATGATGAAACAAAAACTTAGGCCTTGTGGTAGTTGCCAGGAACCCAACCAGGCAAATCGGAAGACATGCTTAAAATGTTATGCGATATTAAAACGCCAAAAAGCAAGTGGGACTAAGGGAGCGCCTGACTCCAGAGTGGGTGGATGGTCATGGAATAATCAAAAACAGGAATGCAGCAAGGGAAGTGACAAATGTCCAAATTCCTGTAAAGTGAAATGCTCATGTTTCAGAATTTGACATGTTTGCTCATGTCACTTTGTCAACATAGAGCCAACGGAGGATAACTCACACCCAACTTTGCGGTTGGGCTATGAACGACCACCGGAGAAAAGGCGTTGGATCCTCACCCAGAATGACAACACTTCAGGTAAGGTAACGAGAAGACAAGAAATTAAGATTTGAATATTATATGTTTGAGGGACGTAGTCTAGGCTGGAATGATGAAGATTATCTTTTTTTTTTTTTTTTGTAATTTAATATTTTTATTATTTTCACTGACATCTCACAAGACAAAGACAAAGACAATTTATCATAAAACAAAACAAAACAAAACACAACACAACAAAGCAACCACATACAGATAAAACAGGGGGGGGGGGGGGGGGGTACTGCTACAGTGATAAACATTTAGGTTTGTGTACATGTTATAGCTTTCATAAAATCCAGGGGTCCCTGCAAATTGCTAGGCCTATCTGGTGGATTAAGTGCTAGGGCAGCCTGTTCCATAGCAAGAACATCCATGAATTCATTTCTCCAATGGTCTATATTAAAACAGTTGTTTTTACGTTCCTTCCAATTAATAACAATGACCCTTTTAGCTACCATAAAGGCAAGTGAAAGGATACGCTGTACATTTCTTGATTGTATACCATCCGTATCCACTCCAAACAGACAAACAATTGGACAAATGGAAAACCCAGTATTAAGTCAACGCCTGGAGTGCTGGACGACATCCTGAGATATATATTGGATCTTAACAGCGGCGAACCGACTCCGGAGGTTGAGAACCAGCGGCGTACCCCGCGACCCCAACCGGATCCCGATGAAGTTCCGCGCCCGTATATCGTGCGTATTCTGAGATGGAACGACAGGCAGAGAATTCTACAGTCAGCAGCCAAGAAAAAGAAGCTATCTTGGGAAGGGAAAGCATTTTGGATACAACAGGACCTACCGATGGATCTCAGAAAAAAACGAGCCCAATATGACAACATCAGAAAGGTGCTCCAAACGGATAAGTCTGTGCGTTATGGCATCTTGCACCCTGCACGCCTCATTGTCACCATCAAGGGAGAGACATGTGTATACAAGAATGCGGTGGAGGCTGTTCAAGACCTAAAAACAAAACTTCCCGATGCCTTCAAAGATTGGTCCTAGGTCCGCCATGAAATAAGATGGCCTTTTCAACTGCACCAGTGACAGTAAGCCCCCTCTCCATCTTATAACTCTGGTACTTATCAATCACCCTATAAAAGGGGATGGGGATATGTGTGGGGTTGACTTGGGTCTCCATAAAGGAGGCCCACATCGAACAATGAACACTGGTGTTGAAGCGGTTTTCCGCATGTTAGAATTTGAGGATTGAGCGCAATGGGTTGGAGAGCTTGTAATGCCCTCTTGTTTATGTTCACGGTCTGGTAATGGAATCAATGCCCATTACGTCTTTTCTTTTTTGTTTATTGCCTTATGGCAATTGTGGTGTCTGTATGTATTTTTTGTTTATGTCTATGTTTTTTTCACTTATCCCTTTATGTAGCTGCAGTAGTGACTTAGCAGTTATAAAAGTAGACAAATAATGGGTTCTAATGGTGTCCAATTAATTAGTTGGAACGTAAATGGCTTATCCAATAAAACCAAAAGAAATGCTATTCTGTCGCACTTGAAATGTATGTCATGCGACCTGGCGTTGATTCAGGAGACTCACGTGAATGCATCTGAATCCGCCAAACTGAGACAAGGATGGGTAGGCCAGGTCTATTCTGCTCCTGGCAATGGCGCATCCAGAGGAGTATCGATTTTGATATCTAAAAGAATATCTTTCCAACTAATAAAGCAAATATCTGATAAGGATGGAAGATATTTGATTCTATTATGCTCGTTGCAAAACGAAAAGTGTGTTTTGGCAAATATTTATGCCCCGAACACGGGTCAAAGTATATTCTTCTCTAAACTTAACCTATTACTGGCTGAATTTGCAAAATACCCCATACTTATGGCTGGAGATTTTAATTTGGTTAGTAACGCTGTGGTTGATAGGTCTAGTCGTCCTCTCCCTAATGACGGATCTTTGTCTAATGCAATGAAAGAGTTACAAGAATCATATGCACTAATGGATGTATGGCGCACAGTCAACCCTAACACACGTGAATACACCTTTTACTCATCAGCACATCACTCATACTCGAGGATTGATTATATTTTATTTTCACAATGTCTGGTTGGTAATGTGATTGATTGTAAGATCCATTCCATCATTTTATCTGATCATGCTCCTTTGAGCGCACTTTTTGTACCTAATGTAACTTACAGCAAAATGAAACAATGGAGGTTTAACAATTCTCTATTAAGAGAGCAGGATTTCATTTCCATGATTGAGGAAAGAACGCAAGAGTTTCTCAATTTGAATCTCATATCAGTTGATTCTATCCAGACTGTTTGGGAGGCCTATAAGGCAACGTGCAGGGGATGGATTATAGGCTATGCCTCAGCCAAGAAAAAAGATAAAATTGCTAAGAAACAGTGTTTAATGAATAAGATAAAAGATACAGAATCTAAACATATGTTGGATCCCACTAATAATCAGCTTAAAAAAATGGTTGATGGCTATAAAACAGAACTCAAAGCTATTCAACATGAAGAAAATGCATACGCATTATTCCAGTTGAGACGTAAATATTATGAATCTGGTGATAAAGCAGGCAAAATGCTTGCACTTAGATTAAAACAACAAGAAAATCGCCAGGCAATATCAAGCATTTACGACTCTGATGGTGTATTAGTTAGCGATCAGCATAGCATTAATAAAGCTTTTACTGACTTTTACAATAAACTATATCAAACAGAATGCTGTGTGAATGAAGAGGAAATGGAGCACTTTTTTAAAAGTATTGAACTTCCAGCTCTCAATACATATGAAAAAGAATCATTAGATATTTCAATATCAGAAAATGAAATCCAACTGGCTATTAAAGCTCTAGCAACTGGGAAATGTTGCGGGGATGATGGTTATAGTAGCGAATTTTTTAAGTGTTTCCATGGTGCTCTAACTCCGATCTTGACACTATTATTTAACGACATTGTAGCAAATAAATCTATGCCCCTAACAATGCGACAGGCATCTATATCCCTGATACCAAAACCAGGCAAAGACCATCTCCAAATGGGTAACTTCAGACCATTGAGTAATTTAAACACCGATTACAAAGTTTTTGCCAAAGTACTTGCCATGAGAATTGAAAAGGTCATTACCAAACTTATACATGTAGACCAAACCGGCTTCATAAAAGGCCGCCTTGCGTCCAACAATATGAGGAGACTGTTCCAGATCATGCACTCGGCGGAGACCTCTCGGCATCCGGCTATAGCTGTATCGCTGGATGCCGAGAAGGCCTTTGACCGAGTGGAATGGAAATATTTGTTTCACACTTTGCCCAAGTATGGCTTTGGCCCGATGATTATCAATTGGGTTAGGGCATTATATTTTAAGCCTACCGCTATAGTAAAAGTAAATGGCATTAAGTCCGCCCCTTTTGAACTTAAGCGTTCTACTCGTCAAGGCTGTCCTGTGAGCCCCTTGATATTTATTTTGGCTCTTGAACCTTTAGCGTGCGCAATACGTTCACAAAAGGGAATAAATGGCATTAAGATCTGTGGCCACGAATATAAAGCCAATCTTTTTGCTGATGATATTTTATTGACTTTATCAAAACCAAGTCAGTCAATCCCAGAGGTGCTAAAAACCATAGATTATTTTGGTAAATTGTCTGGCTACAAAGTAAATTATGGTAAAAGTGAAGCAATCCCCCTAAACAATTTAACTTTCCAATCTCACCTAGGTACAGCCCCATTTAGTTGGAAATTAAAAGGAATGAAATACTTGGGAATTAAGATTCAAGCCCCTATTAATAAAATGGTTGAGCTTAATGCTCCAGATTTATTAAAGACCATGAGGGAGGACACCAAGAGATGGACGGTGTTGCCACTATCCCTATGGGGCAGAGCGGAAATAATTAAGATGAATTTTTTACCTAGACTGACTTTCTTAATATCTTCTATCCCATTGAAGTTCCCCTCTAGTTGGTTTAAGGAAGTTAATAAAATACTTTCTGGATTCCTTTGGAATTATAAAAAACCTAGGATTAGTAAGAAAAAATTGATTAAGTCACGGTCTAGGGGTGGAATAAATTTACCTGACATCTACCAATATTACATTGCATTTAACTCACGTTATCCTTTACAGTGGGCATACAATACAGAGAGACAATTGGGAAGTTGGGAATGGCTAGAAGAACAGTTAATATCCGAACACAATAAGCAGCTGACCCTAACAAACGTATGGTACAATCCCTCTAAAATTAGACTTAAGAACCCAGTGTTAAAGTTTTCATGTGAAATAGTAACCATCTTACATAAGCGCCTGTTTTTCAATGGATATTCACTACCCTCTTGCCCATTATGGCATAACCCCCTATTACAAGCAGGTGGCAAGACCCTTAATGATAGTACATGGCAACAACACAATGTTAACCAGTTGGGACAAATTGTTGATAATGGTAAAATAACAACTTTTAACAATCTAAAAATACAATATGGGTTAACAGACTCAAACTTTTTGATGTATAACCAACTCTATTCCATTATTAAGTCATTGCAGACTAAGGGTCTATGCATGGGTACATGTGGAGAGCTAGAAAACAAACTAATAGCAGCTATAAAAGGAAAAGGCACTGTATCTACCATGTATAGACTACTGTCTGCAATGAACCCATGTACAAACATGTTAACTAAATCTCAATGGGAACGTGATATGGGTGTTCCCATCCCTGAACCACAATGGAATGCAGCGCTTAGAAATAGCACAACCATTTCAAAATGTGTGAGATATAAAATGATTCAGTTAAAAGTAATTCACAGGGCATACATGACCCCTGAAACTATGAGTAAAATAAACCCCTCTGTGTCAAATATGTGCTGGCATGGATGTGGTTCAGTGGGAACCCTCATGCACATGTTATGGAATTGCCCTGCTGTTAATCAATTCTGGCAAGATATTGCCAATGAACTATCTCATGTACTTAATACTGGGTTTTCCATTTGATGAAGATTATCGTAATCTTAATCTGTAACAGTGGACCAGATCAGCGTTTAGTAGCTCTACCCTAAATGGGGGAGGTTTAGGTCTGGCCTAACGTTAAGGTGGGTGGTGTTTTGTTGTAAAGTACTGAAGATACTAAATCGGTACACTTAATTAAAGGACAAATCCGGTGTGATAAGGACTGAGAGTACATTGGAACATCATAAAAAGTTGGCACATTTGCTGGGAAGCAGAATTTTGATATGTTTGTGCAGGCCGGAGAAGACCACTTGCTGGTTGTAGTTTAACAATAATGAAACATAGGCAAAACTTTGTCTTGGCAGACTTTGCATAGCTATAAGATGTCTCAAGGGCAAATAAGTAAAACCATTTCAATGTGGATCAACATAATGGCAAAGCACACAAAAGACCTTGTTATATGGTTACCCCATGACACAACAAAGAGGACCTTGCCCAACACAACTTGTGTAATTGATTGTTCAGAGACAACCTTACAGAAACCATAAAACCTAGACTGTAGAAGTGAGTCATATAGTCACTATTACGCCAACAGCACAGAAAAAAAAGGGTTCTGGAATTATTATGTTTATCTGATGCTTTAGGGGGTAAATTTAGTGACCGCTTCATTACACAGAATTCTACATTTCTAGACTGTTTGCTTGCTGGCGATGAAGTGATGGGTGACAGAGGCTTCACAATGAGAGACTTGCTGGAGGAACGTAGAGTGAACTTTCTCCGGCCTGCAAAAACATATCAAAATTCTGTTCCCGCCAAGTGTTCCAACTTCTTACGATGTTACAGTATACCTTATCACACTTATTCAAGTGCCATTTTCTTCATCAACAAATGTCAGGGCCATGGCACTGGAATTACTCATACAGAGTAATTTAGTCCCAGACCACATTTCATTAGCTGCACCATACTGTAGGGAAGTGAATGGTGGCTTCATTTGTGCTTTACTCAGCCAGCATCAGCTGGAGGAAATACATTTGGCAGAGGATGTAAACTGTGAATGAATAAATACTACATTTGTTGTTTTTGTGGTGTCAACTGAATATCCCAGGCCAGCGTTTGAAGTGAGGTGTACACAAAAATGGACTACATGATTAGCCTACTATTCTACAGCCAACATGTTCAATTACCCATCCTTAGGCCTTTTCATTTCCACTGTTCTGCTCTGTTCTTTCTCTCTTGCTGTAAAATGTTATGTTGCAATACCGTCCCACTTTGAATGACTGGAAATGCACATGGAACAATTCACTTACTGTAAGGTTACTAAAGGCGAAGATAAAAAAAGAGCTATGCGCCTCCTTTTCCTTCTACTTGGTTAATAATTAAGCTTGTTCGGTCATTAGTATCACACTAACGCCATAAAACGTCTTTGGCCCCATATATGCTTTGAGAACCGTGGGATACACTAGCGTCTTCCTGAGTGAAAAGGTGTACGTTAAGCATTTAAAGTGAAACTGTCACAAGAATGGAGATTTTTCCCCGTGTCTGGATTGCAATCTTCTCAACTTGTTTAGTAACAGACTTCAGCCACAGTCTCCCAGTTAGTAAGTATACAGAGAACAGACAGAAACAAATATATTCTCATTCAGTCATACAGTTATTTGTGCTACCCTCATATGGCTTTACCTGTTTTCACAGCCGGAAAAATGTGTTTATTTGTGCGCAGAGACAGAGATTTTAAGGTTCAATCTCGGAAATGTAGGCTACTTTTTACAGTAAACATTCGAAGATAACTGAGTGCCATACGGCATAATTTTGTGGTAACAAATGACTAATGTAACAACGCAACATGACACACACACACACACACACACACACACACACACACAAAAAAAAAAAATGTGAGTTGTGCTTGTTGTCACACACACAAAATGTTAAATGTCATCTAGATTTCAAACCAAACATCCTTGAAATTTTCTGAATATGACGGGAAGATCAGCTATTGAGATCGAAAGCTATTGAGGCCTAGCCTGACATAGCCCGACCATAATACTGCTGTTCATCCGTATTCATGGTCTGGAAGTTCTTCAACCTGACGTGATTATAGGGCGGGGGGGACGGCATTCAGTTCTGGTTTGAAACGATTGGACAGCTCGTCTAATCAGCTTCGCTTATTGCCCGGTAGTCTCTCTACCGATGTAAACACGCCCCAGAAGACCGTCCCCAGACCATGGATACGGATGAACATTTGTATTATGGCCGGGCTATGTCAGGCTAATTGAGGCCTACCTGACACCTTTTTTAATTAACAGCAACAACTATAGATTGTGGAACAGGTTCTACTCTGCAACTGGGAGAAATAGATGAAGGATTCACGGGTAAGATACAATAATTTTCCATTATCCACCATCAAAAATTCTCGCTTTTGAATGGTAAACTAAATGTATTTGAAATTAAAGAACTTTGCTAAATTGAGAATGAGATTCTGAATCACTAGTCAGAATGCGCTCCCTCCCTCATGGATGACTGAGTGATTTGCTGATGTTGCTTGTTGTTGTTGTTGTTGTTACTGTGCCATCCTATTACCATTACTATTACCATAACAAGATCATCTGATAAAATCATCCCTCAATGCAAATCAGCTTTTATGACCCTGACACAACCACATGAACTACATTCTCTTCATGCTGGATATCAACAGGTTTCATAGAACACATTGTCAGTGTTCCAGATGCTGGGCTTAAGATGGAAGGTCCACATTTTCTAGAATTCATCTCTGACAGCTCAGCCAGGATGATCTCAGTGAAAACGAAGACTCCGCTGGATTCAGATTCAATTAGAGCAGTAAGGCAATCCAAAGTTATATCACCCAGTTCCAATGTGATTCTAATAAGAGGATGGAGAATGAATGAATGAACATGTAGGCATGTATGTACAGTATGTGTATCTACTGTATCTATCTATCTGTTTTTTTTTATTAATATTATTTCCTGACCCTTTGGTCACACGAGAGGGCGACTGGGCGATTTGAACAAGCAACTCGGTCACCAAGGAGCCGTTGACTCGTTTGAAGTTTGTTGCTACCAGCAAACGCTAATGTGTGTCTGGTAGCGAGAATGTATATCGCCACAGATGTAATTTTGTGTTATAAAACCTGTGTTTTCAGATTTATCTTACCTCATTTGCCGTCTCGTTTTACAAAATATCAAGTCATATATCCTTAACTTTTTAGTTTGTTACAGATATGCGTTTTTGGAGTTAGCTCGACCATTTTGGATATCTGATCCAAATTCTTTTTGAAAGTATGTCATCACGCATGGCTTCACTCTGATTGGCGTTTATGAAAAATAGCCACGTGTTATCGCCCAACTTTTGCAGAAAATAGCCTGCATTTCTATTTTTTCCCCGCCCACCAGGCGATCTGTTGCCCAGTTGACTATACCTGTCGCCCGTTGCCTGCTGTCGTTAAAGAAGAATGGGAGCTGGTTGCCCAACAGCAGTGTTTTTATTGCATGTGTGACCATGGGGTTAAATTGAAAAGTCAATACACTTTATTCACTCATCTGTATATTTCTTTCTCATGTCAGACAGATGGTGTTTTGTCCTACTCTGTCATTTGTGCACACAATGGGGTAAACATTACAAATTATACACACTTATGACATTAATTATCTTTTTACTCATCTGTTACGCATATTTTTGCACAGCCTATTGTTTGTCTATCTTTTTTTTGAAGGTCACATATCGTCGAATGGTAGCGATCAGAGATCTAAATGACAATGACAAGGTATTTGAAAAAGGCTCAAATACATTGAAGGTATAAGGCACGAATGACACAACAAATGTTTTGATGTTCTAATGTTTTGTTTGCTACACCAAACAGCAAAGCCACACGCCCAGAACTGAGGTCCTCATTATTATACAGTAACGGTATATTAGCATCTTGTCAATGCAGAAAGTAAGATGGATGTAACATGGCAGGCTCAAGTGCTGTCTTACTGTAAAACAGGCATTGCAATACATTGTAGCACCATATGAAAAAGCAAAATGTCACACCACCACTATGTCACACTTTATATACTCCATGTCTATAGCTGCTTGTACATGTAACTCTATTTTTAACATGAGGTGCTCTCAACAGGATGCTGGCAGTTTGTCTCAGGAAATAAGAGCGATACAGAGCCTACCCAAGACACCACTTCAGTTTGAGTATGACCATTATGACACCTCCATACCTGAAAACCAGGTGAGCTGAGTCCGTCCGTCCGTCCGTCCACCCCCCCCCCCCCCCCCCCCACCCCACATCCAGTACAGTACGTACTGTAGTACCGTGGACTACTTTGGTTTGCTGCATTTGATTCTGCAGCTGATTCACCTTGTTTCTGTTCCGCTAGGAGGGACCTTTAGATACTTACCCAGCAGCCATTAGAGCCAACACCACTGACAACAACAGCACAATAATCTACAGCATACTTTCAGGTACAAAATTGCTCCTCCAAAGTGATCTTTGGTATTTGTTGCCCTCAATGGTACCTTCCAGACAGCGCTGCCTCAAAGGCACTACTCCCCTCTGTTTGGGGTTGGGATGAGGGTTGAGGGGGCAGGTAGAGAAACAAGGTAAAGGCTGTGCTGCTTGGAAGGGGGAGGTCGGTGTAAAAGAGAGAAAAACATCATTGAGCAAAGTACATAAGGCATAAAATCTGAATTATTTTTGGATGAAAAAAATGTGTTAATACTACCACACAGTACTAAGTCCTGGTGTATCAATAATGTGGAATCAGTATTGGAAGAAAGATGTAAGTATGTGACTCTGAGGGGTTAAAGTGAAGAGGAACACAGTTCCGGCACCTCAGATAAATTAAAAAAATGGATAGATTTATATCATAAAGTGAAATATCTGCAAAAATTACTATATATCTATATCTATCTACCTGTATATACTGTATATGACTAAATGATGATTAAACTAGGCCTAATGGAACATCAGTGACATACAATATGCCTTAGCGTGTTGTTTTGTGTGTCTGTGTGTGTGTGTGTGTCAGGGTGTCCGCGGGTTTGTAAAAAGTTGTAAAAGGTAGTAAATGAAATCAGGTCAAATTAAGGCCAGTAAAAAGTAGTAAAAAGTAAGAAGTGTCATCTGACGAGGTAGTAAATTTTTGAGCCCCCATCCAAATGACGCTATGAATTTTTCAATGTTTAACTTACATCCATCCTAACTCCTTAAATTACTAAACTTCTGTGGACTTCGCCTACTGTATTATTTTGCGTTGCGAGTGGAACCTGAGTGATAAACTGCAGATGATGTCACGCCTGGCTCAATGGTGTTTTTTGCCCCCAACGGCACCTTCCAGGCAGCACAGCCTAAAAGGCATTATCTTAACCCTATTCCTAACCCTAACCCCCTCAACCCTCATCCTAACCCTTAACTGTGTGGAGTAGTGCCTTGAAGGCAGCGCTGCTACCTGCCAGATCTTGCTATTCGCTATTAGTTAATTTAAAATAAAGGAACAGTAACAGAGGCTATGAAGATTAGACGACTTGAGGTAAAAGGCTATGAGTGAAACTGCCTTTTTTTGTTGTCTGTCACGTCATTAAGGACTTAAAACACCCATGAGGATAAATGTAGCACGAGAGACAGTGGGTGAAGCAGGTCATTGCGGATGAGAATATCCATCGAGACTATCTATCCTTTCGCTAAACCCCTACAGCCTAATTATTGTCAAACCGTTCTGCCGAAGCGCAAGAGGGGAGTCACAAAACATTTTAAATTTTGATGTTGAATTTGTCTGTCATCTGTTAAAAAGTTCCCATTTAGATGTCTAAATTACTTCCACTCTGTCTTTTGAGGCATAGCCTTCATGTATTCATATCCGCTAACTAGTCTTTGCCTCGTAATGCCATACATTTCGGCTACATTATCCGTCAAAGCCCCGTAGGGATCAAAACGATTTCAAATGAACCGTCATTTTTGCTAGCTATAGCTTGACTTTGCAAATCACCAGTGCTATGAATGAGGCTAGATTTAAGAAAATATAGCCAAATAGCACGTCAGTAATTTTTTCAAACATACAGTGATTTTGAGTATTTCAAAGAAATGTGGGAAGATCACTGAAGCTATTGTCAGCATGCGCCTGCCTGTGCGCTGAATTGCGCATAGGACTTAATTGAATGGGGAAAGGCCAGACGGCTCTCACCCAATCCTGTTCTCTTATGATGAGCCCCGTGTAACCTTATAGGCCTATGTCCACATGAGTGATAAATATAAAGGTAAATAATAAACATATTCAGAACAGTAATGATCCTGAAAGTTAAAGTGTTGAGCCTAATACGGTGTCCTGACACAAGTAAGCGGTATCATAAGCAAGAATTTACAGTAATTTAGGGGTGCTGTGAATGCAAAAAATGTTGATGGGGTGCCTTGAGCTCAAAAAGTTTGAGAACCACTGGACTAAAGCAAAAATAGATATTTCAGATTTTAGTTGCATTTTTGTCATGTGTCAAGTGTCCCCGAACATGTACAGTAGGTTGCATAAGGAAAGAGAGAGGGTGGGGAGGATCCGATCCAGGCTCCTGTAATTTAGGGTATCTACTTCTACTGTATGTACTGTAACCAGAAAGAATCATTGTGGGTTTTCAAACTTTGGCAGTGGCATAGCCTAATATTGACAAACTAGAAAAGCACTGAGAGCGCGCAGACCTCCGCCAAGGCAATGTGGACAAAGACACAACATAAATTCCAGATTGTGTTCTGGATCACTGATTGTACCAAAATTGTCGGAATATGTAGGATGCCACCGCCCCCAAAGAAAAAAAAAGTGCGCTGGTAGATGTTGTGGAGGTAGTAAAAATATTGTAAAAGGTAGGAAAAAAGGTAGTAAATGGTAGTAAATTCAGCACCAGGATTCCTGTATATACCCTGGTGTGTGTGTGTGTGTGTGTGTGTGTGTGTGTGTGTGTGTGTGTGTGTGTGTGTGTGGTCTTAACTGATTAAATCAAGAAATGTGGCCACAGGTCTCGTCACGTATATTTCACATGTTGTTCTGTCATAGTATTTCCTAGCGATTTTACCTACTACTTCCTTGTTAACCCGACCACTGGAGTAATAACAGTTGATTACCGACTGGACTTCGAGAGAACAGGAGACAAAGTTACCATCCTCTTAGGGGTAGGTAAAAAAAAACATTAAAAAATAAATAAATAAATAAGTACATGTAACATCTTTACTCTACTTTGTTTTTGGTTTTGACTTATCTGTACTATCCTGCATTGTCTTTGAATTCCTCACTGAAATGTTACGTTTGACCATCTTGCACATTGTTACAGGCTTCACTGGAATCTGACAGCAATCTGACAGTGACCACTAACACCACGGTAAAGGACAAATAATTTGAGTCTGTACACATCAGTTAAGCACAAACAGTTACAGTCTCTATTGGGTTCGTACTGTCAAAGCTAAGCAAGAAAAACCAACGTGACTGCATTGATAAGTCAGCATGAACTGTGTTTATTCTCTTCTTTGCTCCTGTATATTGCAACACTCCCATGTTACTCCCTGCTACTGCACCCTAGTGGTGGCTCCATATAACTGCAGGATGCAACAGTCTCTACAGTGTGTGAATGTGTATAGAGTACATACAGTAAATGTAAAAAAGGTTATTGTGGCTTAGGCCTACCATCTTTTGCTTTAATGATGAGGACCTTCAGAAAATATCCATTGAAAATGTAGAATTTTTCTACCCTAGAAATTTACACATAGGCCTACACTAGCGGTAGCACATCATTTTGCTCAGTTAGTACATCTAGTGGTAGGCCATATTAGGATTGTGATTGGTCAGTCTTTGGTGATGGGGGACCAATCAGAACTCTCTCTCATGATGCAACTTCTGTTTGTAAAGGTGACTGTTCAGGTTATGAATGTGAATGAATCCCCTAAACTCTCCGACTGGTATCGAGCCGTAGTCAACAATGATGCCCGACTTAACTTTGTGGTGAAAAGTCTTGAGGTAATGTTACTTTGATGATTTCTTTCTTCTTCTTCTTCTTCATCATCTTCTTCTTTTTCCACTCATTTTCATATTATTATCAGTGCTTGAAGTGATAGGAAACGCACCGGAACGCACTAAAAATAATGATGGAATTAACGACTGACTTAGCAACTGTACATTAGAACTAGTAACAGCAGTTTATCTTGGTAAGTTTTGATTGAGACGATTTGTGGCGGACAGAAGTGGCAAGATTTCCACAGATTTCAGTAGGTTATTGTTTTCTTCACATTCACCCACTCGACCCCATTCTGACTAATTCCTCTCCCCAGGCCTGGGATCCTGAGCAGGAGCCTTTGCAGTACTCTCTGGAGCTATACAACCCATATTTTGATGTGACGTCTACTACGGGTGAGGTGTATGTGAAAAATTCATTGACTTTGGCGCCTAGAAGTCATACTGTGACTGTGAGAGTGGAAGACCCACATGGACTCTCTGCCGTAACAAGAGTAGAGGTGAGTGGCAGAATGGAAATCATTAATAAAAGAAAATATTTATCAAACATACCATAATTTCCCGACTATTAGCCGCGGCTTATACATTGATTTTACAAAATTTCTACCGCTATGAGGTATGAGATTAAAACAGGGGGGCAGTTAATATGGTGTTAATATGGTTTTGTCTTTTTAACTTTAACACTGTCCTGCAGCTTATATGCAGGAAATTACTGTAAACAAGAACACTACCAAAAAAAAACTATAGAAAAAAAAAACTTGGACATTATAGATATTTATTTCAAATAATTTCATTTGTATCTTCGCAAAAAAAAAAAAAAAAATTCATTCACATCATACCAGCAATTTAACCAGAAGACTATGAGCAGGGGTGATAATAGTTTACATTTCTTACTGGTACTACAACTTTATCAACACTCTTTCAGAAAAAAAGGAAATACAAAATCTAGGGACCAACAGTACATGTTAGGGGCCTACTGTATATGTAGGCCCTATGTAATGGAGCATGGTTAGCAGCCAACCTTCTAAAACCCATTTCAGAGCAGGGGGCTGCAATAACAGTTGCTGCAGAGTAAATTTTGGCTTGACTTAGGCGTTCGATGGGCAGAATATTACTCATTTCTAGTGCCTTATTTTTGGTAAATGTGTTTTTACTTAATCAGTGCATGTGGCCTATTTTTAATATGGGTTTCTGTTGGCAGAAACCTTCTTCTCTTACCACTACTACGTACCACCTGCCAATCTTATACCTATACTTAGTATAGGTGCGTTTAGGCTTACTTTCACCTCTGACTATTGTGACGCCCACCTGAGTGAAGAACCATGACCCCTATTGGTTGAGTAAAGCCAGTGCACGGGCAGTGCTTGACCTGGGCATAGTTTTCACCTGCACTCAGGGGGTTGGGTTATAAAAGGTTTTCTCTCTCTGTTTCAGTTAGGCACTCTTTTCTTTCATGCAGGCACTATTTGACTCGCTTCTCACACCGCCACTTTCTCTTTCTTTATCATCTCACTCTCTTTAACTTTGATCTTCCTTTTACAGCTAACATTCTTATACTGACCCACTAGACACTCACTACATCCATACATGCACCACACCGCATTCAACATCCCCTAGACATTTAGCTTAACATTGATTTTGGAACCTGGTTTTGATTATATTCTTATTCAATAAATTATATTTATTTAGTATGTCCGGTGTCTTGTCCCTTATTATGTTACGGTGTGTGAATAAGCCCATGCCGTAACACTATGAGGCTGTACCCTGACCATAACCAGCCCCTCAGTCTATGCTTCTCTTCGTACTAGGGTCTGGGATCCCGGCTATTGAGAAATTATTGCTTGCTGGAGGTGTTTATATTCAAATTGATTGGATCACGCTTTGACTGATAACTTATCATATTCTCGCGCTGCATTCTTCTCAATGGTTAGGCTAATGAAGCTGCTAATTTAACTAATGTGTTAAATACAGTATGTGCGTAGTGTACCCTCAGAATATAAGCCTATATTTTAGAACTTGCCTAAACATAAAATGTAAGTCACTCTGTGTATGTGTTTGAATAGGTGACAATTCGTTACAAGCCCATGTTTGAGGAACGTTTTTACACAGCTGAAATCTTCAATGATGCACCATATGGGTCTCCAGTGATAAAAGTCAAGGTAACATTATACTGTCAGAAAAACAAGTGGGATGCCAAGGCACTCTTCTTAGAATAAAACCGCTTTAATAAATAAGGCTAGTTCATGTTTGAACTTAAAAACAATGCCAACATGTTTCAGCCTCAATCCAGGCCTTCATCAGGGCACCAACATTATACTGTATCTACACTGTAGTCTCACTGTAGTCTCAATCTCACTGCACAGTCCATGTATGTGAAAAAAATCTACTAACTTACCTTTCTCCACATAGGCCCAAGACTGGGACCCGTATGACAGGGTTTCATATCACTTGAGCCACGTCTATGAGTTTGATGTGGAGAGTGATACTGGTTTGGTTTATGTGAACTCTGAACCCCATCTGAACTGGTATTCAGATGGGCTCACGACAATTACAATTCAAGCAAAGGACAGGCACGGTCTCAGCGACTACACAACTGTGAGGGTAAGGAGACTTTGGCAGGGATTTATTTAAAAAAAAAAAAAGAAAAGAAAAGCCACATTGGTCATTTTTATTTAACATCTAGCCTTTTATTAAAGGTTAATTCTGGTTTTTAGCTCCGTTTATGAGATATCTAGGGTCAATCATCCACATTTCAGTGCCAACCATTCTATTTCCCCCGAGGTCGGGGTTCTATTTCTAGACATCCAATAAAAGGAGCTAAAAGTGATAAATACAGAAATTAACCTTTAATTGTTTTGTTGAACACTTAAAAAAAAGAATGTGATGTAATCTAATGTTACTGTTTGGGTCAATAGTTTTCTCGCTCAGAAATCTCCTCAAGTCTTCCTTTAATGAGGCTGAGAGTGACTCTCTAACTGTTTTGTTACTCTTTAGGTGACAATAAAGAAGAGTCACAAGACTACAATGCTCCTTTCAACATTTATACCACTAGCAGTCATTGCTTTTGTTTGTGTTGTAGTGGTTGTCGTTCATGTGTAAGTATGGTTTATCCCACAATTCATGCATACTGTATATAAGCTTTCATGTTATACACAAAGCATGCATGTCAGTACAATAATGTGACGTTTTTATACTTACAAGCTGTACCCATGGCTACAATAGAGGTCACCGAGGTCTGGACCTCTGTAATTTTTTGAGTCAAAAACGTATTAGATATTAAGAAGGAGAGAGCGTCGGTGCAACACAGATGACTTATACATTTTTTACTTTTATTCAATGGTGCAAAAACATAATGACTAACGTTTCGATGTTCTTACATCTTCATCAGAGTCCTTCATCAGAGTCAAGGACTCTGATGAAGATGTAAGAACATCGAAACGTTAGTCATTATGTTTTTGCACCATTGAATAAAAGTAAAAAATGTATAAGTCATCTGTGTTGCACCGACGCTCTCTCCTTCTTAACAATTCGTCCTGCTCTGGTTGCACCGGATCTGACTATACCACAGAAGCGCGAAAGAACACTTCTCTTTGTTACGTATTAGATATTCATATGGAAACTCTAGGTTTTTGCGCACACCAGCGCCACTTAGGAAATCACGGGTGACGTGGTTTTGCTTTAATGTCTTTCTGAAAGCTTTTCATACGTCTATCTGCTCTTACAATATTGGTGTCTTCAGAATTAGGGGGGACAATTTCAGAGCAAAGATCGCCCACATCCAAGCGAGGGAAACATCTTTATTTGGTGTTATAAACTTGCTTAGTTGGCTGGAGTTCCACCACACTTTATGACATAGGCCTAGCTAGACCTATAATTTGCACAGATGGGTTTTCTGTCCATTTGGGGGGATTCAGAGGGATCATCCCAGCTCAATTTAGGAGTGTGAATAGAGTTCTTTTAATACAGTAAAAAATCAGTGCATGAAATTTCAGTAGACCTTTTGTGTCACAATTCACCTTCACTCATTTAAATGTTGAAAAATCTTCAGTAATTTCAGAATGCTTCTGTAATTTCATACTGCTGGCTACCACCCTGACTGTACCTTTCTGTTTTTCCCCAAGGAAAAGACAAAAGATGCCTACAGGGAATGTTGTCAGCACTTCCATGTAGTCCCGGAGATTATTGTGGCAGGATTCTTACAGCATGTTGGCAGAATTGCTGTTTGCTTCTTTAACTCACAAAGCTTGTCATGACCATACTGTATAGTGTGTAAAATTCCTTCAGGCAAATGGAGGCAACATGATTGACTGTGAAATATGACTTAACAGTAATATTTCTGTACTTTTTTGTATGCATTTGTATTTGTAAGAGTGTATATGTAACAGTATAGATATGTTACCTAGTATCCATAAGTAACAAGAACTCTACATACTGGATATAGACACTAGCAAAGTAGGACAGCTCTAAAGTAACAAGTGCCCTACATATGGGTAATAGACACTATTAAAGGAAGTACCCTTCATACAGGGTATACACTTCTAAAGTAACAAGTGGCGTACATACAAGATATAGACACTGCCAAAGGAACAAGTACCCTACATAGGCCTACAGGATATAGACACTACAGTCATCCCTGCAGTCACCTTTCTTGCACTACAGTATATGAATGTTTAATATCCATATTTAATATGTTTAATAATATAGTATTGTTTAATACTGTTATCATAATTTTTTCACCTCTTTCTATCCACATTTTCTGGAAATGTCATTGTAAACTAAATACAATAAAACATTATTTTGAAACACATTAATGCTAGCAGGATTCATTTTTTTTTGTTACAAAACAATTTGCAGCTTGAATTTAAGAACAAATTGAACCATTTATAAGACCAACGATTAGAGAAACTCTGAGGTTTTATTGCAGCTGTTTACTCAGCTGTTTAAATAAGCATGTTGACTAACTACTACAGCCAATAATGGAGATGTCTTCATCATTAGAATTGTAGAGCAACTTTGAAATTGTCCGGTGGTGTGTGCAGGCCAAAAGTGCCCCCTACTGTAATGGAAAATTACTGCATAGGGCAGGGAGTCAAGAGTGTGCAGATTAGCAGAGGCACGTTTTCAAGTATATGGCATTGCATGGAGCGTTTTGGTAGTATAGCCTACCTGTGCTTGGCAGAACATGCATGAAAGAGTTGGACACAAGCACTCCACGTTCACACGTTGATGAGTGACTACCTGTCCGGCACCTACAGTTACACGTTAAGCAAAGACTTGAAAGTTTTTGCCAAAAATAAGTTTATTTTACTCTATTGGTTTCATTAAGTCTAACGGGTGGGTGTACAGTATTAGCACTCACACTAGTAGGTCTACATGTTGTCCTTGGAAAGAGGAATAGTTGTAGGAACACTGCATTCTCCCACTAGAGCTCAATTTGACTTAAAAGCATTAAAAGCACCTGGGTCTTCATCAGGCATGAACATGGTACAGTATATGGAACACTTCAATGCCAACAACAAGTATGCAGTGGTGGAACTTACAAAGTAAATAGGTTTTAGTGGAGTGGAGTGCCCAAGAATCTTCAAAGACTTTTCAATTCACTGTGCCTGGGCAGGATGAATTTAAACTAAATCTATCAAACTTCTATCAAATGTTATGTGACAGAGCTAGAGTTATCATGAGCTCCTCTCCTTCAACCTGCTCGTTTCTCATTAGGTCCTGATTTCTCTGGGCTCTAGAGTTGAGAAAATTGTGTCCTAGGCTATACTGACTTGATTGCAAAATTTCATGCAGCGACAGGAACTAGAATTTCACACTTTGGCAAAGTATTATAAAAGTACTTTATGTTACACTGTAACTACAGTATGTAGGTACAACAACAACAAAGAAAAAAATATGCATTCACTACATGTTTTTATTACACATAGTTTGGAAGGAGCCCAAAGGATTGATTGACAGCCATCACTCTACCCAATTCTGTTTGTAGGACATTTAACCGCCATTCCCCACCTACTACGTCACACACCCAGGCGTTTCAAGCTTCCCTCCTCCTCCTCCCCTATCTCCTCCATTCATTAGTAAAACAAGGCAATTCCCTCTTATCCACAGGGGGTGCCAGCAGACATCACTTGCACATAATCTCTGCTGATGGCATCCCAG
>JAODXP020000017.1:26579778-26580872 GCA_027497455.2 Sardinella longiceps | reverse complement strand
GTGTGTGTGTGTGTGTGTGTGTGTGTGTGTGAGTGTGTGTGTGTGTGCTGTACTCACTGTTGGACCTGGTGGCTGCAGTTTGCACTAGTGAAGCTGACGATCATCTGTAGCTTGTCGGTGGCGTATGTGTGTGTGTGTGTGTGTGTGTGTGTTGTACTCACTGTTGGACCTGGTGGCTGCAGTTTGCACTAGTGAAGCTGACGATCATCTGTAGCTTGTCGGTGGCGTAGTGTGTGTGTGTGTGTGTGTGTGTGTGTGTGTGTGTGTGTGTGTGTGTGTGTGTGTTGTACTCACTGTTGGACCTGGTGGCTGCAGTTAGCACTAGTGAAACTGACGATCATCTGTAGCTTGTCGGTGGCGTAGTCGACAAACTGCCTCTTGAGGGCGCGCTCTTTGGCCTTAGTGGTCCAGGTCAGACGCTCATAGCAGTAGAGCAGCCCGTACAGACTCATAGACAGAGCTATCAGACGCCAGCCCACCGTCCGCCACACCTAACACACACACACACACACACACACACACACACAGGTCAGACGCTCATAGCAGTAGAGCAGCCCGTACAGACTCATAGACAGAGCTATCAGACGCCAGCCCACCGTCCGCCACACCTAACACACACACACACACACACACACACACACACACACACACACGGAGCCCAAAGTTTCTGTTAAGTGACAACTACTTTCCAGACATTAGTCATTAAGCCATTGATTAAAAAACCCAAACATTGACCCTGATGTTCTGGCTAATTACAGACCTATATCCAACCTTCCTTTTATATCCAAAATACTTGAAAAAAATTGTGTTTAAACTAATTTGTCGCTTCCTACAGGAGACCAAAATCCAGGAAGACTTCCAATCAGGATTTAGAGCTAAGCACAGCACTGAAACAGCCTTAGTTAAAGTCTTCAACGACCTCCTTCTTTCCATCGATAATGGTAATATATACATATTAATTTTACTTGATCTTAGTACAGCCTTCGACACCATTGACCACGATATCCTACTACACAGACTTGAACATACAATAGGCATCAGAAATTCAGCATTAGCCTGGTTCAAATCTTACCTCACTGATCGATACCAATTTG
>JAODXP020000017.1:26564778-26567278 GCA_027497455.2 Sardinella longiceps | reverse complement strand
TGACTGTGAGTGTGTGTGTGTGTTTTGCTAGGTCAGCGTGGGGTCAGACTGTCCAGCAGTCTTTTTAAAGCAACGGACATCAAGCCAGGCTGGAGTAGCACGTAACCCCCTTGCACACGCACTCACACACACACACACACACACACACACACACACATACACACACACACACACACACACACACACACACACACACACACACAGTCAGCCATTCCTAGCACCTTCATACCCCATGACTGTTGTTATCTACAGATATAAACCCCTCATTGACCACAGCATGCAGCCAGGCACGTGTGCCATAGAGTGTGTGTGTGTGTGTGTGTGTGTGTGTGAGTGCTCTGCTCGGGCTCCACAAGCATACCTTGGGCCCGCTGCATGCGTGCGTGTGTGTGTGTGTGATAGTGTGTGTGTGTGTGTGTGCTCCTTACCGGCCTCAGGCATACCCTGGGCCCGCTGCATGCGTGGCATAGAGTGTGTGTGTGTGTGTGTGTGTGTGTGTGTGTGTGTGTGTGCCCGTGTGTGTGTGCTCCTTACCGGCCTCAGGCATACCCTGGGCCCGCTGCATGCGTGAGTTCAGAACCTCTTTGGCCGAGACGAAGAAGATCCGATTGGGCGCCTGATCGCGATCCACCACCTTCAACTCCTCAACCAGGAAGTTCACACACCTGTCTGTGTGCTGCTTACGCACCTGCACACACACACACACACACACACACACACACACATTAGACCCTGATCGCGATCCACTTCCTTCAGCTCCTCAACCAGGAAGTTCACACACCTGTCTGTGTGCTGCTTATACACCTGTATTCTCACACACACACACACACACACACACACACACACACATCAGACCCTCAGACTCAGCTTGAGTCAGGATATCTGCACACACAAACACACACACACACACTAACTCATGTTGAGTTATCAGAATCAGGTGTGCAGTTTACATACAAAATACCACAGACAATAAGAAAGTGTCAATGGTATGTGTGTGTGTGTGTGTGTGTGTGTGTGTGTGTGTGTGTGTCCTTGCCTCGTCCATGTATTCAGGTTCGGAGGCGGATGCGTCCCAGCGGTTGTTGAGGATGAAGATGTTGGGTTTAGATAGACGCTCATTCACCTTGTGGAAGAAGTGTTTCTCCTGCATGAATACACACACACACACACACACACACACACACACACACACAAAGAGAGGGGGGAGGATCAGGCATCACTAACAAAAGCATTTGCACAAGCAATAACAACAATCCAATCTGTGTGTGTGTGTGTGTGTGTGTGTGGTGTATGATTCAGATGTTTATGATAGATTTTTCTCATTATCCTAGTAGACTGTACACGCATGGGAAAAAACAGAAGTGAGATTAAAGGTTCAAGTATACTTCTGCGTACACCTATTGCATGTCCGTCTCCGAGTCTCCGCTTGCGTGTCCAGTCATATCATACTTCTACGTCGCTTGTCCCTCAGCCAGGAGAGAAAAATACTGCCGTCGGGAATGACCGACGGCATGAGCAGCGCCAAAGTCCGCCTATTCATTAGCAACTAAAGCAGAACTCTGCTGGCTACTTCATGTACACAGTAGCCTATAGTAACCTGTGTGGGGTTGAGCTTTTGATATCTCTTGTCACAAGGAGCAGGTTATAGTGATCAGTAGGCACAAGTAAGTTGACTGAATGGAAGAAAATGAACTTTATTGCAGCCAGGTGTGTCCTGCTGTCTGCTAACTAGCTTGTTATCTAACTAAAAGCTAGAGATAGCGATAGAGTTCTCCCTGGTGTTGTGAGAAGAAACCGGGAGATTGACCAATCACAGCCCTTACCTGACCCAGTGCCCTCTCCGTTCTCGTACACGCATTGACGGATAGATAGGAAATTTTGGAGGTGCACGTCGAGCCACGGATAGGGTCTACAACAGGCTCTACGTCGTCGTAGAGGGCTTTGCGGTGCGACGCACGTATGACTATAAACCTAGCTTAAGGCTGTATTATATTTAGAGTATTTTCCTGCCTCTAAGTGTTACTGTTTGTACATGTGTGTGTCCCTGCTCCGGGGACCTCTATAAGCCTCTTCTATTCTATTCTATTCTATTCTATTCTATTAGCCTCTTCTATTCTATTCTATTCTATTCTATAAGCTTCTTCTATTCTATTCTATTCTATTCTATTCTATAAGCCTCTTCTCTTCTATTCTATTCTATTCTATTCTATTCTATTCTATTCTATTCTATAAGCCTCTTCTATTCTATTCTATTCTATTCTATTCTATTCTATAAGCCTCTTCTATTCTATTCTATTCTATTCTATTCTATTCTATAAGTCTCTTCTGTTCTATTCTATAAGCCTCTTCTATACGCTAGTTAGTCTGAGTCCCAAACCACAGCTCATCCCTTTAAGGCTGAAGGAAGAGAAGAGGCCGCCCCTTTAAAAGCCCTCAGACCCCTCTATCGACTGGAGAGACCACTGGGCAAAGTTTATTCACTCTCTCTCACACACTCTCT
>JAODXP020000017.1:26547278-26549778 GCA_027497455.2 Sardinella longiceps | reverse complement strand
TACACACACGCACACACAGACACACACACACACACACACACACACACACACACACACACACATCTATGAGTTTCCAGAAGGATGCTGATCATCAATCACATACACACACACTATCTCTCTCACTGTCTTTCTCTCTCTCGCTCACACACACACACACACACACACACACACACACACCCCGACACAAATTCTCTCTCACTCTCTCCCTCTCTCTCGGTCTCTCTCTCTCACACACACACACACACACACACACACACACACACACTCACTAATGTGTCTCCATGTCTCTCTGTGTGTGTGCAGTCTGTTCCCCAGCAGAAGAATGACAGTGACTGTGGAGTCTTTGTGTTGGAGGTGAGATCTGCTTCACACACACACACACACACACCCACACACACACACACACACACTGACACACACACACAAGCACATCATACACACACACACACACATACACACACGCGCATCATACACCAAGGGCGTTGTTAGCTGTGTAAAGGATTCTGTTTAACTGGGCTGGTTAGCTGACTAGTTAGCATATTATGGTCTGTTTGACTGCAGTATAGTATATTATGGTCTGTTTAACTGGGCTGGTTAAAGTTAGCATATTAAAGCAATATACCGGAGTAAGTTTACACTTTACATTGAGTCAATGTAACCTCAGATCTTACTTTCCGTTTCCAACAGTCAGGTCCCATTGATTCAGTGTAAAGTGCCTGTTCGCTTCCAGAGGTGTCAAGTAACGAAGTACAAATACTTCGTTACTGTACTTAAGTACAATATTTAGGTATCTATACTTTACTCCATTACTTATTTTTCTGCCTACTTTTTACTTCTACTCCTTACATTTTCACACAATTATCGGTACTTTCTACTCCTTACATTTTAAAAATCGCCTCGTTACTGCTACTTCTTTCGCCATGTTTTTATTTCGTCTCGTCATCGTTCAATCTTTTCTTTTGAGATTTTCAATGACTTGCTATGTGCTGTGCATGCACTGGGTGCGTGTCAGATGCAGCGCAATACAACCTTGAGCAGAATCGCCCGCAATGCTTTTCTATCTTTCCTCTCCAAACTACTAGGAAGAGTCATGTGGTGAGCTTTGCTGCTGTGAAAGCAAGCGCCTGTGTAGAATAAGTATCTTCCTATATGTCGTCTCTATTAGATTTAGGATCCCTGCAACATTGCCTATACTGTCAAGAAGACGATTCTTTGGATATTAACGCTATTAACGCAGCCTATTTTCATTTTACATCTAAGTAGCGATCGTTAAGCTCACCTTTGAAATGCTGTTGCAGGACATTACAAAGGTTGCAGGACAATTTTCAGCATAACATAAAGACGTGTTTGCCTAGAACTCTAGACGTACTCTAGCGGTCATGTCTAGTGTGTTTATTAGGCTATATCCCGCAGTTGTTGGCTATTCCCAGTGATGAAAGTTGGTTTACTATGGCGTTGTGCATAGCCAGAGATAGGCTTCAAAATAAAAGTTGGAGGCTATGTTTTTCCAACATAAATCAGCTGATGAGACCCTTGCAGAACATTTGAGCGGGTACTGTATGCATTACTATCTTTAGTCAACAGAAAAGTCTGGGATCAGTTTGTTGTAACTAAAGCATTTGAAAGGCTGTTTTTTTCTTTTTGGGATAAAAGTAACTGGCATACTATTGATATTGCTGTTTAAAACACAAAATAGTTTTATCAGATTCTATCCATCCATCCTTCAAGGAAGCTTGCAAAAGGTTGAGAACCCCTGCCATAGAACATGAAGCATTATCCCATACCACCAAAGGATGCATGGCCTATCTATCACTAGGCTATCTAGAAATGAAGGCCTGCCAACGTGCTGTAGGCCCATTCGGCACGGCCTAAGCCTTTTTGTCTTTTATTGTACTTTTTTCTCAAATTACTTTTACTAAACTAGTACTTTTATACTTTTACTTGAGTAACAAGCTTGAGTTGATACTTCAACTTTTACTGAAGTCTTTTTAAACACTAGTATCTATACTTCTACTTGAGTAATGAAAGTGAATACTTTTGACACCTCTGTTCGCTTCTGCGTTGTGCTGTACCAAATTATTTTGTTCCACTCGCTAACTAGCGCATTTAGCAAGCTCTTTCAACAGGGCTATGCTTGAATTCACTCCGGTACTCTCCTTAAAGGTCTCTTTGACTGCAGTATGGGATATTATGGTCTGTTTGACTGGGCTGGTTAAAGTTAGTATTGTATACAGTATTATGGTCTGTTTTACTGCAGTATGGTATATTATGGTCTGTTTGACTGCAGTATGGTATATTATGGTCTGTCTAACTGGGCTGGTTAATGCTTGTGGCTCTGGAATGGGGCATGACTAAGCAAAAGGTTTAGTCATCGATAAGGTTTGGTCATCGATAAGGTTTCGTTTTGAAAGGCCCAGTCTGTCAGCGTTGGCTACCGTTTCGCTATCTCGGTCTCCGCCTGCATTGCACACAATTTAGTCATTGTGGTGGCTATCAATAT
>JAODXP020000017.1:26537278-26542278 GCA_027497455.2 Sardinella longiceps | reverse complement strand
TCTGTGTATGTGTGTGTGTGTGTGTGTGTGAAGACTATAGACCTACACTAGTGGCAGCCAATAGATTTGCTCCGCCAGTAGGCTACATCTAGCAGTGAGCCATAAAGACTTAAGTCAAAGTTTTTTTTCCAATTCCTGAGAAACTGGGACAAATGAATATTATTAACAGGATGGTGATATTCCCCAGAGGCACAAGGGTTAGAGAGTGTGTGTGTGTGTGTGTCGTGTGTGAGGCACAAGGGTTAGAGATGGTGTCGTGTGTGAGATCAGGTGTCGGGGGTTATATGTGCGAGAGTAGCCGGGGTGACACACACACACACATACACCAGTCAGAGCTGCCTTTACACACACACACACACACACACACAGACAAACACAGTGACAGTGTCTTCACCATAGCAACCAGGAGTGCATCCTATAATAATATCTGTGTTGGTGTCGTCATCACACACACACACACACTTACCTTACTGAGTGTCTGGGACTGTCCCACCAGTATGAACATGTTGGATGTGGGTATATACACACACACACACACACACACACACACACACACACACACACAGTTAGTGTCTTCATCAAAGCACACGGGCCACAAATGATGAGTTTGAGTTTGACTGACATGTTTTATTGCAAATATTTATTAACAGCTACAGACACACACTTCTGGAATGGAACACTGTGCAAACACACACACACACACACACACACACACACACACACACACACACATCAGGAAAGTAATACTGTGCAAGCATACACACACTCCCACACATCAGGAATATAAATGTACACGTGTACACACACACACACGCACGCACACTCATACACTCCACAGGAATAAGTGTAGCTGAATGTGGTGTACATACACACACACACACACACGCTCCACAGGAATATAAGTATTGCTGAATATGGTTTGATGTGGTTGTTGTCCCTCACACACTTTAAGAATACACACTTTAGGAATGTAACGTTGTACACACACACGCACACACCACACACATACACACACACGCTTGTGTGATACTACACCTGTAGAGTCTAAGTGCTAAAGATCACAAACACACACACACACACACACACGTGTGTGATACTACGTGTCTAAGTGCTAAAGATCAAGTCCTTCATGTCTACACTGTATGTGCTACTCCTAAGGGTTCTCAAGTGCTGGGGGGGTGAGTGGGGGGGTCATGGTTCTCATGGTTCCACAGTTCTGTAAGCACCCCCGTGTGTGTGTGTGTAAGTTCCCCCCCGTGTGTGTGTAAGTTCCCCCGTGTGTGTGTGTATGTGTGTGTGTGTGTGTGTGTGTGTGTGTGTGTGTGTGTGTATGTGTGTGTGTGTGTGTGTGTGTATGTGTGTGTGTGTGTATGTGTGTGTGTGTGTGTGTGTGTGTGTATGTGTGTGTGTGTGTGTGTGTGTGTGTGTGTGTGTGTGTGTGTGTGTGTGTGTGTATGTATGTGTGTGTGTGTGTGTGTGTGTGTGTGTGTGTGTGTGTGTGTGTGTGTGTGTGTGTGTGTGTATGTGTGTGTGTGTGTGTGTGTGTGTGTGTATGTGTGTGTGTGTGTGTGTGTGTGTGTGTGTAAATTCCCCCGTGGTACCAAGGGCTTTTAGTTCCTCTATGCGTGGAGCCAGAGGGCACGGATCCAAACAACTCAGCCGGCACTGGCCCGTAACTCATCCGTAACTCAGCCGGCATTGTCCCGTAACTCAGCCGGCATTGTCCCGTAACTCAGCCGGCATTGTCCCGTAACTCAGCTGGCATTGTCCCGTAACTCATCCGTAACTCAGCCGGCATTGTCCCGTAACTCATCCGTAACTCAGCTGGCATTGTCCCGTAACTCAGCCGGCATTGTCCCGTAACTCAGCTGGCATTGTCCCGTAACTCAGCCGGCATTGTCCCGTAACTCAGCCGGCATTGTCCCGTAACTCAGCTGGCATTGTCCCGTAACTCATCCGTAACTCAGCTGGCATTGTCCCGTAACTCAGCCGGCATTGTCCCGTAACTCAGCCGGCACAGTCCCGTAACTCAGCCGGCACAGTCCCGTAACTCAGCCGGCACTGTCCCGTAACTCAGCCGGCACTGTCCCGTAACTCAGCCGGCACAGTCCCGTAACTCAGCCGGCACAGTCCCGTAACTCATCCGTGTTCAGCTGCATCAGTCATCTTTATTAGTGCCATTCATTCAGAGTTCATCTAATTAGATAGGACACACACACACACACACACACACACACACACACACACACACACAGGCTAATATGCTCACACACACACACACTCCAGTCTCTCTGTGGGAGCCAGCTGACATTCGACCTCTAACCTCTGACCTCTCCTCCGAGGCCCGCCCACTGATGATACATTGGACAGATGAGCCAATCACAGAGCTCAGGTGAAAGGGTGACTTCCTGTTCCTGTTGTGTGTGAGGATGGGGGGTGGGGGGGGGGGGGTATCAGCCCTGCACACACACACACACACACACACACACACACTTGCACTCTCTCTCTCACTGTGAGGTATCAGCCCTGCACACACACACACACACACTCTTGCACTCTCTCTCTCTCACTGTGAGGTATCAGTCCTCCACACACACACACACACACACACACACACACACACACACTCTCTCTCACTGTGAGTTTTTTTCTGTTTATCCACTATTGAACACATTTACATATTAACACACTCTCCCTCTACCACACACACACACACTCAGAATTATGTACACACACACACACACTCAGAATTATGTACACACACACACACACACTCAGAATTATGTACATCCACAGGCACACACACACACACATACACACACACACACACACACACACACACACACACACAATTAAGTACAGCATAGACAAACACACACACACACACACACCCTTCACATAAATCCAGTCACAAAAACGCACATTCACTAGAGCAGACACACATTCTCGCACACACAGAGAGACTTGGGCAGACGAGGTGTGTGTGCGTGTGTGTGTGTGTGTGTTTAGGAGGAGGAGGTGGCGATGGTCTCGCGGGGCGAGTGCTCGGGCTCCTCCTTGTTGGGGTGGGAGGAGTTATCTGATTTGCTGCGGCTGAACTCGGCTCCTATGATTGGTCGAGGGAACTTACTAGCGCCGCCCTGCAGGCGAGAGCAGATGCTGCACAGCAGCATGCGCAGGAAGGCGCGCCGCATCTCGTTACTCGTCAGCGTGTAGATGAGCGGATTCATCGCCGAATTTAACACCGCCAACGCCAAGAACCACTCGGCCTTGTAGAGGATAGGACACGCCCCCTCCCCCGTACGGCACGCCACGTCCAATAGGAGCAGGATAAACAGCGGTGCCCAGCAGGCGATGAAGCAGCTCAGAACGATGATCACCGTCTTCAGCAACGCCATCGACTTCTCCGAGCTCTTGCCCCCCCCGGCCCCCGTGCGCCCGTTTGACACCTTGCGGAAGACCAGCTTGCGGCTGCGCGTGCGCACGAGGGCGTAGATCCGCGCGTAGAGCACCACGATGGCCATGAGGATGATGCTGAAGACGGAGGTGCAGAACAGGATGTAGGCCTTGTGGTAGAGCGGGAGAACCGTGGAGCAGCTGGGCATGGCGCCGATGCAGTTCCAGCCCATCACAGGCAGCCCGCCCAGCACCGCCGCCACCATCCACACGGCGCTGATCAGCAGGAACACTCGCCACGCTCGCCCCGCGTTGTGCAGCTTCATCTTCAGCATGGTCATGTGACGCTCGATGGCGATGGCCAGGAGGCTGAACACGGACGCCGCCAACGCCACGAACATGCTGCCCTCGCGCAGGAACCACTGCGTGGGCGACAGGCGGTACGTGTTCGCGCCCGATAGGAGAATGTTGGCCGTGTACACAACCCCCGCCAGCAGGTCCGACAGAGCAAGGTTCCCGATAAAGTAGTACATGGGCTTGTGGAACTTCTTGGTTCTCCAGATGGTCAGCAGAACCAGGATGTTCTCCAGAATAATGAAGCAGCACACGATGATGAAGATCACCGAGTCCGCCTTCAGACCGGAGTCCGTCTCCTGCTTCCGGAGCTTTCCAGTGTAGTTGTAGTGCCGCGCGATCAGGTCCGAGTACATGGAGTTGGAGTCCGCCATGGCTACTCTCCGTAGCCCGGGATACCGGGGGAGAAGAGAAGAGAAGAGGCGACGACGGTCCCGGCGGGTGCAGTACACCACTTTCTCCGCTAGGCGGCGCTGCTTGACCAGCCCAACGCTCTAAAGGGCTCTTGGTGCGTTTTCGAGGGATGGATGGAGGGACGGACGGATGGTGTGTTTCAAGTTAGGAAAAAATAATCCATATTTTGAGATCTTCTGAAGTTCGTGGACCACATCATGAAGTGCCAAAAACCTACGAAATATAAGAATTTATTATTAGATTTTAACAATATTGACAACAAAGTAAAATCACAACTCCAGGAAAATGAGTCTACTTTCCTCTACAAAACAGCGGTGCAAAAAGAAAGCAAAACTTATGATCAAATAGCCAGGCTACGGGAAGGTAAGACATGTCTGAGTTAAAGTGATCAGCTAGGCTAAGGCCAAACTCAAGACACCAAAGTCTTGTCGAAAATGACAAATAATCAGAATACCGATAGTCAACGGAAAAGCATCCTTGCCAAAGTCAAAAGTATCCCCGTGGGTGGGCAACTCACGCCGACATGAAGTCATGTTAAAAGTGCCGCTGTCTTGTGTAGCATACTTGCACTCTGAATAACTATTGAGTAACTATTGAGTAACTATAAGCCCAGTAGAGTCTCTCTCTCTCTCAGCGCGGAGTAACGGAGACTGCTGGTGAATAGAGCTGCGAGGCTGATCGGTTCTCACGGACTAATTAGGTAACGGGCTGCCGGTGGTCCACAGCAACTTTTCCATTTCGGACTTATTCGCACCGGAGGAAATGTCAGGTGCAAACCGTCAACCAGTCTAAGTGTAAGTGTTTGGAATCAACACCACCAAAGAATGTCCAACTCC
>JAODXP020000017.1:26482752-26532178 GCA_027497455.2 Sardinella longiceps | reverse complement strand
GGGGGGGGGTTGTTTAGTTAATAATATTCTGTGTTGTCATCATATGTTATTTTATGTTTGTAGCCCCACTTTGTGCCTCAGGCTAAGTAGCCTATAATATATTTCTCTGATGTATCCATTTAAAGTAGTGTCCTGTGTGCACTTGTTAGTCTGCACCCTTCATGTACGCCCTTGACTTGTTTCAAGCTTTTCTTACCCAACAGACTAATAAATACATTTTCTGACCTAGGCCTAGTCCATCTCTCAGATCGTTCGCAGTCACTTCCCTTTCCCTTTCCACTGTCATATGTTCAATAAATCTGCCGTTTTGACTGGAATTCACCCCTAAACCATGTCTAGAAAGTATCTGTGCTCAAGTGTTTAAGTTTAAGAATTAAGTGGTATAATTAGTAGTTCTCTGGATGTTAAATGGGACTAACTTCCCACACCCTTATATCCCAGTCTCGTAACCTCACCCTGTAACGTGCGTACAGGAAAGCAATGCACATTTGAGGTGGTAACAAGGTTCAAGGGTGAAGCTGAGACTATACGCACCCTGCGTAGTTCAATACCCCACCAGTGTTGCCACGTCTGTGCTACCGCCTCTGTTACCACCACTTTCCAGCATAAACTGACATTAGTTCTAAATGCACCCATTGAAATCTCAATTTTTATATTAGCTACCAGTTCTGATTAAACACAGGTTTATAGCCATCATCAAGTTAAACGCCGATGTGTGGGAAGAATTGCAGAGGTTCATGGCAAAATGCACGTTTGTGTTTTTGTCTACGTGATATGTGTGAGCAAGCAGTTTTCTGTGGCAGTCAAACATCTATATATGGTGTTGAAAATGTTAGTGAGTGAAATGTCCGAGTATAAATAGTTTGTGGAGACAGTAGTAGAGTCCTTTTTGCTTTGGGTTTCCCCCCTCGTTTTTGATCAGACATGTTCTGTTCCTTTTGACATCTATTTTGTTTTTTTTTGTATATCATATTTCAAAATTTTATTTTTTTAGTAAAACTAACTCTATCTGTGGTTGAGTTAAAAAGGCAAATACGCCTGATCAGTATTTATGTTAGCCTCCTAAAGTAATCTTGACCACTTCTTTGCTCGGTGAATTAACTGTCACGCATCAGAGACCTATTCTACAGTGGAAGGTAAGTTGGCTATGATTGTCCTAGACCTAGAAGATCATAGGTTCTCAAAGTGTGGCCCCAGGAAACATTTTTGGCGGCCCACAATAACATCTGATAATATCTGTTAATCTATTAAAACTGATAATGATAATGGAGCGCCCAATAAAAGGCTGTAGACAATAGTTGGGTCTCCAGACTAAATATCACTTGTGATGAGTTTGCCATTACTCAGGTTATACCAGATACTCTGGCTGAAACTGTAAAGGGTGATAGGAGGGAGTAGCGCCTCTCAATTCTGGTTTACCTATTTAACCATGTCAACACTTTAGTTTAGAGGGCACAAACATGATGAGCTCATGAGCAACTAACCTGTAATTCATGTCACTTTCATCACTTCATTTGAGGGGCCACAAATATGATGAACACCTTAAAAAATAATGCTTAGTTGATGACATGTATGCTGCCCTTATTTTGATGTTCAAAAGAGTTCACCTGTGTAAGTGTCTGTTAGCATGAATAAAGAAATGGAAAGAGCAATTTCTTTAACATTGATAGGACCATCCAATTGTACAATTTGCAAATGTCGAACCCTGCCAATACTTTAGTTGAGGGGACACAAACATGATAAGTCATCATGATCATGCGTAATTAATCATGACTCATGATGATGTACCCAGAGTAATTAATGCTTAAGATCATGAGTTATTTCAGCAGGAGGTCATTAATGACAAACAATTAATTCATGTTAATTCCTGATGACTCATTAGACATTGAGAGATGAAGTAATGCATGAATCATGAATTAATCATGAATGATTTCATGCATGAATTAATGATAATTCATGTACCCTTATGATTAATTAATGATAATTCATGTACCCTTACCACAAAGTGTTACCCACGCAAGTCCCGCTTACCGCGCTGAAAACGCTTGTTAAAATAGAACTCGTTTCTATTTTAAAAAAGCAGCACGGCAGAACACGCGTGCAGTCTGATTGACTTAACCTGTTAACATGCATTCTAAACGAAAACGGACCAAAAGCGTGCCCTCACCGCTTACGTGCCGCTCACGCACAGGTTTGTGTGTGAATCGGCCGTTAGAAGGACTCTGGTGTCAAAGTTGACAGTTTAAGTATTCTTGATTTTTCCGTGTGTTTGTCTTCCTCCAGTTTGCCTCTGAGATTTCTGCAGAGATGTCTTCATCGGTAAGTATGATGTGCAACATATGCCCAATAACAATGGCATGAATAATATATCCAGTTTTGCTGTATAGAGAAATACAGCAATTCTTTGTCATGTCAATTAAAAGTTGGTGTACTGTATATTTGAATTTCAACAATCATATTTTTCTTGAAGTTCCGTTCTCAATAGGATTAATGTTAAAAAAAAAAAAAAAAAAAAAAAAAGTGAAATGAATGAGCTCCTCAAACTATTTACTCAATCCTGGAAACATGCTGGAAAAACAAAGGAGTTCCTGCATGGTTTTCGGAACGATTTAATTTTTATCTCCCCCTGATTCGATAGCTGTCTGCCTCCTGAATACAATGTGAAAAAGTCTGGTCTCGGGAGACGGGCTGTAAAACTCAAACAAACATTTGGTTGTGCACCTAAACAGTGGTTAAAGTGGGATTTGGCAGGAGGGGGAACTCTCAAATTTTGTGTCAGCACAAACAAAGCAAAATGTATAGAAGAAGAATGGGGTGATATTCTTCATTTATCTGAGGTGCTGGTACTGCGTTCCCCCACGTTCCCCCCCACCTTAAAGCCCCCACTTGCAACATTTAGGTAAAATTTCGACGTTTCATAATACACCTTTATGTAAATTGCCTAGAACTCACTAGAATTGATAAATGACATGTTCCGGAGTAAAATGAGCTGACCTGATTGTCCGACCCTCCTAGAGGCAGATACAGCCTATGCAAGATCAGGAAGCGCGTCCCGCTATCGTAAGTTTTGGTTTACAAGCAAGCTAGGTCACGTGACTTAGCCGGAACTTACTGTTTGAATTACAACGCGATTTGTGACTTCTCGGCACATTCAACTGTCAATATATTTTGTTAGCGGCGTTCTCCATCGACTAGGCAATTCTAAATGGAGGATTATTGGCAGAAACGCTTAATAACTGCTTTGTTTGGTTCTTAGCTTACTGAATGACGCCATCAGATCCTGCATAGGTTCTCTTTAACCCCCGCACCTAAATATAACAAGCCAGGTTCCAGCTAAAGACAGTTGGGGGAAGGATGGGAATAAGTTTGTGACTCCCAACCAATCTTGTGAATGACTTGCTAGAATATGGGTTGATATATTGTTGTTTGTGTGTTATAACACTGCTATGCTACAAACTTGTCTGTGGTACTTTTTGTACAGCTTCTCGGTTTAAGCAGCGTCTGTATTTGTGTGCGTCACCACGCTATTATCCTTACATATGCGCGAATGGGAAACCAATTGTGCTGGACAGGGGCGCCGCTAGGGGGAAAAAGTTAGGATGATTCTAAGGGTCCAGCACAGACAGGGGGCCCAGAGAAAATTTTAATATTAAAATCCATATTTGAGGGGCCCAAAAAATTGTTTTGTTATAGGGCCCAAAATTTCTAGCAGCGCCCCTGGTGCTGGATACATCTGATCGGTTTATCAAAAGGTGTACACCACCTCTTTCAATCCAATTCAAATTTGAATCTGATTGAGTACAGATGGCCTGTGCACATGAGGTGTTTTCAATCGGTTTGAGCACATAAACTGGTGCATGTTAACCTACTCAGTATTTGGAGTGTAAGTGGCATATGTGCATTTTAGAAGGGTTGAAAAACAAAGCAACGTAATTAATTTTTGGCAAATTTTAATTTATGCAAAATAAAACACAATAAGCAAGGAACCCAATTTAGATTAGACACTATTGAAAACGGTAGCCTAAAGCTTGTGTTAAAGCCAACAACTGTGTTGAGGTAAAAATTAAGAATGGTCCAGACCACCCTTATGAACATATGACTTATAGAAGATACGCTTAGTGTACGTAGCTTGGGGAATCATGCCATAATGTTAAGGAATGGGTTAAGAACTACTTAGCGATACATATGTTTTGGGGAACTAGGCCCTAGTAGGCTCATGGTCCCCCTTACAATAACAAATATCAACATCAACACTTTTGCATTTCTATTGTCAATGTCCGAAATATAATTTACCTGTGTGCCATCAACCCATTATTAACCGAGTAATGATTCATCCTTTGATAGAAATACTACACTAGACTGACACTGATGTGGACTTCATTTGAAACTAACAATAATGTCTTCATTTTCAGAATAGACTCTTTTCACACGCCACTCGCTATCCAGAGAGCTATGTGGGATCATTTGAAGAGTACAATGTGCACCCACGCAACCACTTGGAGGATGATTGTGTTAGCATTATGATATTTCTAATCATAGGCCTGTGTGTGGGGACACCTGCTGTGGCCTGGGCTCTGCGTCTGTTGCTTCTACATGTGCGCCGTGGAGGCAGAGTCTCCATCTACATCATCTTCCTTCTCCTCAGTGATGTTTTGGAACTTTTCTGCATTCCATTCATAGTAGTAGTCATAGGATCAGATCTGCAGTTAGGGGGTTGGTGGTTATGTGACCGTTTCATATTTGTAATTGCTGTATTGCCAGAATTGATGTCAAGGCTGTGTGGTTTGTGTTTCCACCAGCTGGTGGCACTCCAGAGCGCCATGTCTCTCAGACATCCCCACTGCTTCACCTGCTTCTCTTCTCCATTCTGCTCCATTCCAATTTGCCTAATTGTCTGTATTTGCAATGGAATTTGCTTAATTCAACCAGTTGTCTTCACTATCTTTTTTTTTATTTTGTTTGTAGTGGCTGTTATAGCAGCAGTCTTTACATGCGTGTTAACCATTCAAGCATCACGTTTATGTGCTAACCGAGAAGACAGCCTTGCCAATAGTGGAGCAAGACTGCATATACTTATGGTAGCAATGGGCACTCTATGGCTGCTATATGCCCCATTCATGTTGTGGCTGTGTGTGGAGCTTTGTTATTGGAGATCTGTACGTCACGTTGGTTTCATGACTGTTTGCTTGATGAGTTTTCGGGTGGTTGCAGACCCTCTGCTGTGTGTGTTGGTGTTCAAGGAGGAGATCTCCCACAGAGAATCAACACAGAAAGGGATAGAGCTAAACACTGTCCCAGCATCAGAGTAATTGCCAATATCTGTTTCTATGACATTGACACCATTGTGATTCAAATCTTCTGATGCGAGATGAAACACCGCCACAGAGCCTCTGCATCACCTGCCTTGTACCTCCATAAATTTCTCACTGCACACCAGACCTGGGCAAACCAAGGCCTGGGGGGCCACATGCAGCCTATTGAGTTATTTAATCTGGCCCGTGGAGACTTCCCAAAATAGAATAATTTCTCATTTAGCCAGAGTGACTTACAATACAAATCACCCCATTTTAATACTGCATCTCTAAAGAAAGTGGGGCTACTGGTTTGAGACTTGCCAATTTACCCGCATCAACTGGTTGACTAAACACCAAAACACAAAAATTAATTTCCCACCCCTGCTGTACACAGATGTGATGAAGGCCAAAAAGGCTCTGATTGGTCCACTCAATGTATTTTTTGACTGCCTGTATATTTTAGCAGCCCATGTAGGTACTTCGCTTAAATTGTCTGTGTGAGGGAAGTGAGCAGTGACCACTCCCCGCCACAAACTGCAGTCGCAACTTGATACTTGGAAATCTTACAGCGAGAATTTGGCTGACGTAAATCCAATCATAATTCACAATCTCCTTTTCTTGAAGGAGAATGACATATTTGGAATAACAGACAAAGTGAACAGAAAAAGTGAACCAAAGTGAGATTAGGTGCCATAGGGTGCCATTGAAATGTAACTTTGAATGACTCTTGATGTAAATATGAATTCTTTGCATGATGGAATAATAGCCCTATGACATTTTGTTGTCACTCTTTTCTATCTGCAATATGCAGCTGTGCAATGTTAATTCCTTTCCATTTCTTGATAAAGTAAAGACCAAAGCTGTATATAGGCTCTGTTAAAGACATATAGTCCATGATAACATCATACACCAACTACAGTGAAATATGCCAAGCAGTTAAATCAAAATAAAAAGCATCAGCGGAATTATTTTGTACAGTGTTGACATTGTATAAACTTCTATCACATCTATGTACTTTGTTGTGAAGCTATATCTGTCATATCTGTCATGTGAGTGATGCTACTATCCATTAGATCCAGAGGGAGAATATTGACATGACTTGGGTCAAAACAGTATCATTTTCAAGAAAGGAAGTCGACAAGAAATCAACTTCAAAGATGAAATGTCCATTGATCTTTCTATATTTGGGTTACTGCTTAATGAATAAAAACTTTCTTTCAAAATTACCTACTCATTTTATTCCTTTTAAACCATAAATAGTTCAAACCTACCACGCATCTAACTAACATTTAAAAGCAAACAGAGGAAGAAAGTAATAACATTCCTATAATTCTGTTTTCCTATAATTCCTATAATTCTTCGTTTTCTTGGTTGGTGCTCAAATTTGTACTGATAGAACTCCCCCAAACTCCACAACACTGTGCTGCCACCCGCATCTTGGATATTCCCTATTGCTGACGAGAGGAGGATTAGGATTTGTTTTGACATGCCCCATTCTGTTAATGTTAGCTGTCCTTTCGCCAACTCGGCCTGCTTTGTACAAAACTTTGTCATTGTGGTGCCAATTAATAAAACAGCAGGGCTACATGTTTTTTCACTCCGGATAATTCCTTTAAGGTGCGGCTGTGAACATGTCTGTGGTGTATAGAATGACATATTTGGTGGTGCCTTAATGTACTTCAGTGTTAGTGTTTCGCTCAATGGTGTTTTTTGCCCCCAACGGCACCTTCCAGGCAGCACAGCCTAAAAGGCACTACCCTTACCCTATTCCTATTCTAACCCCTCATCCCTCATCCTGACCCTAAACTGAGTGGAGTAGTGCCTTGAAGGCAGCTGCCTGGAAGGCACCGTTGAGGGCAAAAAATACCAAAGACCTAGTGCTTTTCCTCGAGTTTGAAGTGTTTGTCTTGAGAGGTGATATTGATACTCTTTGATTCATGCGCTTGGTCATCCTACAAGAGGTCTGCAAGTGCCTACGCCTGATATCCTGGAATTTTATTGCATCATTTTAGCCTTTATGTATGAAGAGATTGTTTGGTAACACTTTACTTGACGGGTGAGTACATACACATTCATAGCAGCTTTCATAAAACGCTCACAAAGCACTCATGACTGTTTCATAACACATGACTCCACCTTCATACCCAACCCTTCATAAATGTGGAAGATAGAATGTCAATAACCTATCAAAATAAAAGTCCAGCGGTCTCAAAGCAGCACTGCCGTTTATGTTTGTCACCCTATCATGTCACACCTGAATATTTCATGAATATCTTATGAAGTCTACTTCAAATGTCACTTTGCTATACAGGTTGCGAAGTATTCATAATCATTCATCTGAGTTTACCACTGCGAGGTAAACTACAGCCGAACTGTATTTGTGGACCCTGATGTATTTGATATTACATATTCAGTTAACAGATTTAAAAATATATATAAATGAATAAATAAGTAAATAAATAAATAAATAATGCTTGCTCCTGTCCAATGGTCTCAAAGAAGCATTGAAGTCCTTGATTTGAACCCGTTACCTGATCAAGTCAAATCAGAGTAATGGACAAATGCAGTATCAGATCATGAGCAAGCATCTAATTTAAATGTTTCATAAAAAAAATATATCACCTTGGGATAATTATAAAAATATACCTTGCCCACATTCAAAAGGGGAATGTCCACTGTTCTGAGGTCATCTCAAAGCTTTAAACCTACCTCTCAGTGTTAAACTCAGATAAGTGATTATGAATACTTCGCAACCTGTATAGTAAAGTGACATTTAAAGTAGACTTCATAAGATATTCATGAAATATTCAGATGTGACATAAAGAAGTTATCTGAAGTGATGTAATCGGGGCTCTCTCACCTTAGAATAAAACGGGAGTGGCGTAGTCACAGCTCAATTGGTCTATACATGGTCACGGTCAAATTATATTAGCTAGGCCTACCATTTCTGATTAAACATAGGTTTATAGCCATCAAGTTAAACGCAGATGTGTGGGAAGAATTGAAGAGGTTCATGGCAAAATGCACGTTTGTGTTTTTGTCTACGTGATATGTGTGAGCAAGCATAGTTTTCTGTGGCAGTCAAACATCTATATATGGTGTTGAAAATGTTAGTGAGTGAAATGTCCGAGTATAAATAGTTTGTGGAGACAGTAGTAGAGTCCTTTTTGCTTTGGGTTTCCCCCTCGTTTTTGATCAGACATGTTCTGTTCCTTTGACATCTATATTATTTAATTTTGTTTTTTTTAGTAAAACCAAGTTTTAAAGGCAAATACAGTTAAAAAGGCAAATACGCCTGATCAGTATTTACGTTTTACCTCACTCACGTCAGATGTAGCGCTACGCGCGTTCATAGCCTCCTGAGTAATTTTGACCACTTCTTTTGCTTGGTGAATTAACTGTCACTCATCAGAATCCTATTCAAGAGTGGAAGGTAAGTTGGCTATGATTGTCCTGGATCATAGGTTCTCAAAGTGTGGCCCCAGGAAACACTTTTGGCGGCCAACAATAACATCTGATAATATCTGTAAATCTATTAAAACTGATAATGATAATGGAGCGTCCAATAAAAGGCTGTGGACAATAGTTGGGTCTCCAGACTAAATATCACTTGTGCTGAGTTTGCCATTACTCAGGTTATACCAGATACTCTGGCTGAAACTGTAAAGGGTGATAGGAGGGAGTAGTGCATCTCAATTCTGGTGGCTAGCCTGATTTTACCATCTGCTATCACATCGTTTTTGCAAAGTGTCTGGAACATCTCCATTAGAAATCGTTTTTGCTCAAGAGGGTGCTATGCTTTTTTCTTCAACCAATCACAATATGCTTGGTTGTCATGATGTTGGATTGGTGCTAATGTAGACCAAGGTCACAAAATTTTTAAACATTCTGCTACGGTTTGTAAAATGTGTACAACACATTTACAACCACTGTTTTCAATGTTTTGTTATCTTGAACTCGAGGCCTGTGATGTCCTTAACGTTGTGGCTTCCACATCTCACTCTGTTCGCAGATTGCTTAGGGTGACCAGACATACTCTTTTCCCTGGACATGTACTCTTTTTGAGATCTGAAAAAATGTCAGGGGGGATTTTCAAAAATGTCAGGGTTTTTGTTCTAAGACAATCTATTAATTATTTTTCTCTGTGTTGCTCAATATATGTTGCTCAGTGAGAAAGGGGGGGGGGGGCGTGGTGTACGCATGGGTGCACATACATGTATGGTCTGACAGGAGAGCTACCGTCGAATTTTTTGTGTGCCAATCACAGTCTACACCTCACGGCCAATTCACACACAAACCTGTGCGTGAGTGGCACGTAATTGGTGCGGGCGCGGTTTTGGGGCGATTTCATTTAGAATACATGTTAACAGGTTAGGTCATTCAGACTGCACGCGTGTTCTGCGTGGCTCCTGTCCGGTTTCTGAGCGGTGAACCGCGCAGCTCCCGCGCTGCTTTTTTGAAATAGAAACAAGTTCTATTTTTCCAAGCGTTTTCAGCGCGGTAAGCGGTACTTGCGCGGTGTCTATAGATTTTGCACAGGCACCGCTCACGGACCGCAACGCTCCCGCACCGCGAACGCGCAGTTTGTGTGTGATTCGGGCCTCAGTAACGCAAGCTTCCATATTTATCCAAAAGAGCGCGTAGGCATCTCTGCAGCTATGGTGTGACACAAGTGCAAGTTCACAGATGAACTAAAAAAGAAATTTCAATGTTTTCATCTTAGTCGCAATCCATATGAAGCAACGTGCAAAGCAGGCACTCCGTAGTCTGTTGATTCAATGAAGGGGATTCTGTGCACGCGGTATAATTTCAAGAACATGTCCTGCAAAGATTTCCATTCCTATTTAATCGTTAAAAGACAACTGCTGGGAAAAATTTAGTCATGTGAAAAATACACCCAATGTGAGGAGAACTGAAAAGTCATAGGCCAGTGTACCCTCCTAATTTTTAAAATGTTTTATTTTGTGCCCATACAAAAAAAAAATTTATTTTATATTTTTGAAGGTTTTGTTACCACAATTGTTTTATAGGTAGGCCTACAAAAATGTACGTTATATTTTTTATGACTTTGATGTGTACTCTTTTTCACAATCTCATATCTGGTCACCCTAGCATAGCTCATTGTCGTTGAAACCAAAAATGCATTACGCGCTCTTCCTGACTCTATCTCTATCTGGAGAGAGAAAAGAATTGAGCTGAGCCGGTAGGCGGCGTTCACATGGCTAGAAGTTACCCCTAAGAATAGTCCCCGAGAAGGGAACATAGGGATGACACCAGCTGGGAGCTAAAAGTCTTACTCAGAGAACAACTGGATGAAGTGAAAAAATGTAAAACTTAGTTGTTTAATTAGAGAAGAGGTGGAAAATAAGGGTATTTCCCAAATGGTGGCATATCACTTTAACATTCAATTATTCAGCATAACCAGACTTTTCAAAAGGGGTTGTTTGGTTTGTAGAGGTTAATGATGGAGATGAGCCCGTCTATGCCAAGACCAAATGTTTGAATGTTTGAGACAGAGTCCATTGGTTTTCAAATACAGTCTAGTCCGAGTCAAGACCAAGTCTTTGAGGAAGCAAATCCAAGACTAGACCGAGTCCTTTAGGAGTCGAGACTGAGATGAGAGCAAGACCGTACATTAAAATTGTACGGTCATGTCATTTTTGATATTCATGATTTAATATCACCCCATTTAATGATCAACAGTTAGGCCTACAGACTAAGCTATATTGTTCATAGGAGCAATCTTAACGCCTTGATAGCTTTTACTTAGCCTGATTGGCATTGACTCTCAAAACTCTTAGAGACTTTGGTCTGACCAAGAGCCCGTATTACAAACTTTCTTAAAGCGCATGGTTGACCCGCCTCCCTGAAATGCCTCGGTTTCCTACTGGTCGATGTTAGAAAATGCTGTGCCGAAGCAAAACCAATCACACTACTCTTTCCTCTGACGTATGTCACGCGAAGGGAATTGCTTGGACAGGACTGAGAGCCGTTGGAGCTACTCAAAGTTGATTGGTTCTAGACCAAGAGGGGGCAGTTCCCCCTTTTAGGGGAATTCAGATATCCTGCCCGATCAGCAGCTGGCCAGACCAGCAAAAGCAATGCCGAAGGTGTTACGTCACTTGGATGGCATGCCAGGCTAGCTTTTACTAGCCTATAATTAAAAAAAAATACCATGTGCATAATCCTCTGCCATCAACATGTTAAGCTCAACCTGACTGAATCATAGGACATGTAGAATGCTTTGTGCAAGAACTGAAGTACAGTCACTAACTGACCACACTCGCTGGCAGAATCTTTCCACTGTACCATGGGATGTCATTTTCAAATAATGCACATAATTCTATTATTGTTGATACAGTATATGTGTGCGCTTTTTTTTAATGAACATAAAACATGCGCTCGTCCAGAAACGTCTGATCGTAATGCACTCCCAGAACATGTGCATTGTTGTACCTAGTGCCTGGTCATGCAGTAAGTGCAATTAGGGCTTGGTAATAATTTCATTTTAAAGCATTTCAGGAATTGTAATGATATTAATTTTGTGCCCAGGTTGTCAATACTTAATAATGGTAATGTTTAATAATAATTTTCTCCTTTACATTTTCAGATTGAAACCTGACAGTTACAAAGGAAGAACATCAGTCTGCAATGGATGATCCTATTATTAGAGTTCAAATATTTCTCATCTTTGGCCTGTGTGTGGGGACACCTGCTGTGGCCTGGGCTCTGCGTCTGTTGCTTCTACATGTGCGCCGTGGAGGCAGAGTCTCCATCTTCATCATCTTCCTCCTCCTCAGTGATGTTTTGGAGCTTTTCCTGCATTCCATTCATGGTGATAGTCATAGGATTACATTTGCATGGCTCTCGTTGTTCTCAATCTGGGCGTTTCTCATTTCTTATTGCTATATTTACTGGGACAAGGCTGTGTGGTTTGTGTTTCCACCAGTTTGTGGCACTACAGAGCGCTCTGTCTCTCAGACATCCTCGCCACTTCAACTACTTCTCCTCTTCATTCTGCGCCATTCCAATTTGCCTAACTGTCTGGATCTGCAGTGTAACTTACTTCATTAATGAGCATGTCATAGTCGTTATTTCGTTTGTTGTGGCTGTTATTACAACAGTCTTTACATGCATATTAACCATTAAAGCATCATGTTTATATGCTAACCCAGGAGACACCAGCCTTACCAATAGAGGAAAAAGACTCCAGATACTTGTGGTGGCAATGGGGACTCTATGGCTCCTATATGTCCCATTTATCTTGTGGTTTTGTGTGGAGTTTAGTCATAAGTGGAGGCCTTCACCCAACCTTTTCTCCATGACTGCTTGCTTGATGACTTTTCGGGTGGTTACAGACCCTCTGCTGTGTGTGCTGGTGTTTAGGGAGGAGATCTCCCACAGAGAACCAACACAGACAGGGATAGAGCTCAACACTGTCCCAGCATCAGAGTAATCGCCAATATTTGTATGTTGACACCATTGTGATTCAGAGCCTCTGAGGCGACATGAACCACCTCCACAGAGTCTTTGCATCACCTGCTGTGTACCTTCATACATTTCTCACTGTACACAGAGGTGATGTAGACTCAAAGGCTCTGACTGATCAACTCTTTTATTTTAACAGTATTGACATTGTAAAAATAAACTTTCTTATCTTTATTTTATCTTTAATAAACTTTATTATCTATTTACTGTGCTGTGAAGTTTCTGCAATGCTAATATCCCTGGCTTAGACCCATTAGATGGAGAACATGACTTGGGTCAAAGCCGTGACATTTTTTAAGGGAGCAAGTCAACAAGAAATCAACCTCAAAGAGATAAAATGGTGACCTTCCAAAATCTTTCTATACTTTGAATGGGCTTCTGCATTGATGCATTGGAAGGAATATATGGAATAATTGGAAAAATATATGGAAACTATTGTATGTTTCTGTTGATAATAGCTCGTATGTATGAAGTATTTTGGCAATACAAATAAGTATCAGCTTAATGTAAATGATCAGTTGGGGCAGTTTCAAAGGGATGTCTATTTGTTAAAAGTTTTACCCTGTGAAATTTGCTTAGGATGTTGTGGGTTCTAAATGTGCTCAAGCCACTTACTCTAGGCCTTCCTCTTTTGTGGTATTAAAGTTGGCAGCTTAAATATTCTTGAATCCTCCTTGTATTTGTCATCTTCCAGTTTGATTCTTTGTGAGATATTGACACTGTTTGGTGATTTACACTCTTCAGTAACATTATCCTGTGCCATGGAGATGACTGTCTGTAAATGTAAGTAAGATAATAATTACCAAAGAGGTTATGTTCTGCTTGGTGTGTGTGTGTGTGTCTGTCTGTCTGTGTACAACATAACTCGAAAAGTACTGCATGGATTTGGATGAAATTTTCGGACAACGTGTGTACTGGGACGAGGAAGAATTGCTTCGATTTTGGTGGCGATCGGTGACCCAGAAGACCATTTGTGACCCCATTGTCTTGGCGGAGGTCTGCGCTCTCTGAGCGTTTTTCTAGTTATGTAATATAATAATGTAAGAAATAATAATTTAATATAGTAACTATTTTGTGTTGTATGGATAATTTATCCAGTTTTGCTTCACAAGAGTACAACAATTCTTTGTTGTCAGGTCATAATAAAGTTGTTGTTCATTTGAATTTCATAAATAATCCATGAAGGAAAGCACAGTTCTCAATAGGTTTAATGTTAAAAAAAAATATTAAATAAATGAGCACCTGAAATAATTCACTCAATCCTGGAAACATGTTATAAAAACAAAGGGTTTTAGTATAGCTGATCTGAAAAAGGATCTGGTAGGTTCATGGTCCTGCAAACAATAACACATATCAACATCAAACCTTTTGCATATGTACAGTATTGCCAAAGTCTGAATGCAATGTACCCAGTGTTGGGAGGGTTACTTTTAAACTGTATTCCGTTACAGATTACAGACTACATGCCCCAAAATGTATTTTGTAACGTATTCCGTTGCGTTACTCAATATGAGTAACGTATTCTGAATACTTTGGATTACTTTTAATGTTATGCCTTTTTTCAACTACATGAATGTAGCAATCATATCCTGCAAATTCTTGTTTGTTTTTATCAACAAATTGGCTGTTCAGCCCCTAGCCAATACATTAGTTTGCAGATATTAGGGTTTGTTAACGTAAGCAAGGAGAAGTTATCCTAAGGGGGCAACATGGGTAGTATGGCCTTGGCCACTAGCTGTCTTCAGATTTTGAAATCAGGAAACATAAAACTTTTTTATTAGTTAGATTAGCTTAAAGTTTGTTTCCTTCTGCATTAACAGGACCTAGCAAAATCAAAAAGCATTTTCCCAAACGTGTATTGCTTTTACGATTTTTGTGACGCTCCCTGAGTCCAATTGCAGGTGAGAGATAGATGGAAGTTTATGCAGCTGCAGCACTCATTCATGCATTTGGAGGTTTCAGCCACTGAAATGGTTTTTCAGTCAAGGTTTTCAGTCTTCAGTCTATGGACAGAATGTGTAAATGTTATTTTGCTCATTTTACTTCTAATTGTGCCATGTCCTAGGCCTACTTGGTTATGATTATGTAACAGGCATATCTGTCTTGCCGCTGAGTGGGGTGCATTTCATTTGCTAGGCGCAGTTGTATTACTGACGTCATCGTTAGGAAGATGTTTAATAGCTAGGCTATTATTTGTTTGGCTTAGTTTCTGGAAATGCGTGGAATTACCCAAATTAGAGAGGGGATAGCTAAACACGAGAAACTGTAAAATACCACTGAGTAATCCCTTGATTTTTACAAAGTAACTGTATTTTAAATACCACCCATTTAAGCTGTAACTGTAACTGAATACAGTTACTCATAATTTGTATTCTGAATACAGTATTCCGAATACATGTATTCCGTTACTCCCCAACACTGAATGTACCTGAGTGCCATCAACTTGTTATTAACTGAGTAATGGTGCTTTTGTGCTTTGATAAATAGATTCAATGATTCAATTTGGCTGCTAGTATGTAAGACTCCCATTAGTCAATAGCATGGTAGGCTATACTCGTTTTGCCCTTGACATGGTTATAGTTAATAGTTATAGTTAATAATATTCTGTGTTGTCATCATGTTATTTTATGTTTGTAGCCCCACTTTGTGCCTCAGGCTAAGTAGCCTATAATATATTGCTCTGATGTATCCATTTAAAGTAGTGTCCTGTGTGCACTTGTCAGTCTGCACCCTTCATGTACGCCCTTGACTTGTTTCAAGCTTTTCTTACCCAACAGACTAATAAATACATTTTCTGACCTATGTCCATCTCTCAGATCTTTCGCAGTCACTCCCCTTTCCCTTTCCACTGTCATATGTTCAATAAATCTGCCATTTTGACTGGAATTCACCCCTCAACCACGTCTAGAAAGTGTCTGTGCTCAAGTGTTTAAGTTTAAGAATTAAGTGGTATAATTAGTTCTCTGGATGTTAAATGGGACTAACTTCCCACACCCTTATATCCCAGTCTCGTAACCTCACCCTGTAACGTGCGTACAGGAAAGCAATGCACATTTGAGGTGGTAACAAGGCTCAAAGGTGAAGCTGAGACTATATGCACCCTGCGGAGTTCAATACCCCACCACTGTTGCCACGTCTGTGCTACCGCCTGTGTTACCACCACTTTCCAGGATAAACTGACATTAGTTCTAAATGCACCCTTTGAAATCTCAATTTTTATATTAGCTACCAGTTCTGATTAAACATAGGTTTATAGCCATCAAGTTAAACCCCGATGTGTGGGAAAAATTGGAGAGGTTCATGGCAAAATGCACGTTTGTGTTTTTGTCTACGTGATATGTGTGAGCAAGCATAGTTTTCTGTGGCAGTCAAACATCTATATATGGTGTTGAAAATGTTACTGAGTGAAATGTCCGAGTATAAATAGTTTGTGGAGACAGTAGTAGAGTCCTTTTTGCTTTGGGTTTCCCCCTCGTTTTTGATCAGACATGTTCTGTTCCTTTTGACATCTATTTTTTTTGTATATTATATTTCAAATTTTATTTTTTAAGTAAAACCAACTCTATCTGTGGTTGAGTTAAAAAGGCAAATACGCCTGATCAGTATTTACGTTAGCCTCCTGAGTAATCTTGACCACTTCTTTTGCTTGGTGAATTAACTGTCACGCATCAGAGACCTATTCTACAGTGGAAGGTAAGTTGGCTATGATTGTCCTAGAACAGGGGTCGGGAACCTTTTTGGCTGAGAGAGCCATGAACGGCTCATATTTTAAAATTTAATTCAATGAGAGTTAGACAATATAGAGGCATGTCTTTTATTTGTTTGATTATCTTGTCTTAATTCGAAAAAGTCATCAAAAAGTTCATTGGCAACATCAAGCATGAGTGTTTTGGCATATTTCCCATCTGTGAATGGTTTTCCGCTTCTCACAATTGCTAAAGCACCAGCAAAACTATTCTAGAATTCCAGTCACCTTGGACTGAAATATATAGATGAATGGATTGAAATATTTTAACGTAATCATTCTTTTTATTAAAGATTTGTCTGCGAGCCAGATGCTACCATCAAAAGAGCCACATCTGGCTCCCGAGCCATAGGTTCCCTACCCCTGTCCTAGAAGATCATAGGTTCTCAAAGTGTGGCCCCAGGAAACACTTTTGGCGGCCCACAATAACAACTGATAATATCTGTTAATCTATTAAAACTGATAATGATAATGGAGCGCCCAATAAAAGGCTGTGGACAATAGTTGGGTCTCCAGACTAAATATCACTTGTGATGAGTTTGCCATTAGCCAGGTTATACCAGATACTCTGGCTGAAACTGTAAAGGGTGATAGGAGGGAGTAGCGCCTCTCAATTCTGGTAGCTAGCCTGATTTTACCATCTGCTATCACATCGTTTTTGCAAAGTGTCTGGAACATCTCCATTAGCAATTGTTTTCGCTCTAGAAGATGCTATGCTTTTTTTCTTCAACCAATCACAATATGCTTGGTTGTCATGATGTTGGATTGGTGCTCACATGGACCATGTTCAGTGGTCCCCATCTCACTCTGTTCACAGATTGGCTTGCATAGCTCAGTGTCGCTAAAACCAAAAATGCATTACACGCTCTTCCCTGCGTTTGATTAACCTCGTCATGTCGTCTCGTAGCTCAAATTGTCACGTGACTTTCCACTAAAAGCGTTTTATTATGCAAACTCGTCCGACGAGGAAAAGCACATGGAGAAGTGAAAACAATGTTCACGTCATTGTTTGTTTTCTGTTAGCAACCCTAGGGTACATTTAGGACACTTATTTGCTACAAGTCCGTGTTCAACATTGGCCTCACTACAATACTGACTCCCACATCCATGGGTGGTTATATGGATGCAGTGTTAATATGAGTGATTGAAATAGTTATTTAAACCACTGAAACAGTCCAAACACAATGAAAACAGCAAGTGACACAGGCCGCAGCGGGCACAGCCGTCTTGGATTCGTCATTGGATTCTCATCGGAGGCGTTGCCCGTAGAGACGAGACGAGTTGATGACGAAAAGGGGCTTGGTACGCGTCATTTCCTTGGGCCATGCGAGATCCTAGGTAAATAAAATGCACCATCTATCTCTAGCTGGAGAGAGAAAAGTATTGAGCGGAGCTGGTAGGTGGTGTTCACATGTCTAGAAGTTACCCCTTAGAATAGTCCCCGAGAAGGGGGATGACCCCAGCTGGGAGCTAAAAGTCTTACTCAGAGAACAACTGGATGAAGTGAAAAAAGGTAAAACTTAGTTGTTTAATTAGAGGAGAGGTGGAAAATAAGGGTATTTCCCAAATGGTGGCAGTTAACATTCAATTATTCAGCAGACTTTTCAAAAGGGGTTGTTTGGTTTGTAGAGGTTAAAGCAAGACTGCCAATATTACCAAGCTAAAATTATTCCCGGTAGAGTCGCGGTAAATTACGGCCGTCATTTGCGGGTCTATAACAACATTCTAGGCCTACAACTACAATTTTACTTAAAGAGCTACATAACAACACAATGACATACTCACATGTTTATGAATGCACACAAGGTACAAAACAACTCAAAAACACTGTCAACAGTCGCTGTACAAACAATAACCTGCTACTTTACAGAGTAGCCTCGAATAGGCTACATGCACTTCAGAACTTGACGTTATGGAGACAGTCCACTTGTGCATGAGGAGAACACGTGCACTCTCATTGGCTGCTGACGTAGGCTACAGTAGCTACCAATTAAATGATGGAGGGCAGGTCAGTCCTTTGCTACAATAATGGTAACGTTTAATAATGATTTTTTCCTTTACATTTTCAGATTGAAACCTTACAGTTACAAAGGAAGAACATCAGTCTGCAATGGATGATGATATTATTAGAATTACAATATTTTTCATCTTTGGCCTGTGTGTAGGGATACCTGCTGTGGCCTGGGCTCTGCGTTTGTTGCTTCTACATGTGCGCCGTGGAGGCAGAGTCTCCATCTTCATCATCTTCCTCCTCCTCAGCGATGTTTTGGAGCTTTTCCTCATTCCATTCATGGTGGCCTTCATAGTTTCACAGTTGCGTAGCCCTGAATTTGTAGTCTGGCCTGGATCAGTGCGTTTCTCTTATATTGCTGTAATTGCTGTGACAAGGTTGTGTGGTTTGTGTTTCCACCAGTTTGTGGCGCTACAGAGCGCTCTGTCTCTCAGACATCCTCGCCACTTCAACTACTTCTCCTCTTCATTCTGCGCCATTCCAATTTGCCTAACTGTGTGGATCTGCAGTTTAACTTACTTAATTTCTCTGCTTTTCTTTGTTTTCATAGGCTTTATTTTGTTTGCTGTGGCTGTTATTACAGCAGTCTTTACATGCGTGTTAACCATAAAAGCGTCATGTTTATGTTCTAACCCACAAGACTCCAGCCTCACCAATAGAAGAACAAGACTATATATACTTGTGGTGGCAATGGGAACTCTATGGCTCCTATATGCCCCATTCATTTTATGGATTTGTGTGGAGCTTGGGTGGAGTCCTTCAACTTACCTTGCCTCCATGACTATTTGCTTGATGAGTTACCGGGTGGTTACAGACCCTCTGCTGTGTGTGTTGGTGTTCAAGGAGGAGATCTCCCACAGAGAATCAACACAGATAGGGAAACGCCCGAGTAATTGACACCATTCCGATTCAGAGCTTCTGAGGCGACATGAACCACCTCCACGAAGCCTCTTCATCACCTGCCGTGTACCTTCATACATTTCTCACTGTACAGAGGTGATGTAGACCCAAAGGCTCTGACTGATCAGCTCTTTTGTTAGCCTGTATATTAACCCATGTACGTACGTTTGCCTAAATTGTCTGTGTGAAGGGAGAGAGCAGTGACCACTCCTAACCTCAAACTTCAGTCGCAACTTGATACTCGGAAAGCTTACAACGAGAGTTTGGCTGACTTAATTCCAATAATATTCCTGCTTTAACTGGCAGAGTAGCCTATTCTTGAAGGATTATGTAACATTTGGAATAACAGACAGTGAACCAAAGTGAGATTAGGGGGGCCATTGATTAGTGTAAACTGTGCATTCACGTTTCGGTCTATGGTGTTCCAAATTCTTTAGCTTTCCTTGGTATCTGATCTCAGCAAGTTTTATAAGAGAGATATCGTAGTTAGAATGATCAATTTGAAGTTTGGAAAGTGCTTTTCTGATTTTCAACCTTGAATGACATGTAAATATGAATTCTTTGCTTTAATAGCCCTATGACATTTTATGGTCACTCTTTTCTATCTGCAATATGCAATTGTACAATGTCAATTTCTTTCCATTTCTTGATATAGTAAAGACCATAGGCTCTGGTAAAGAAATAAACCCTGTGAGACCGCAGCTTGTGGCGCACTCTCACCGCGTCCTAATGGTGGCCGCTATGAACTGTTACGCTGTGGCTATCATTCAGTTACTGAAGTTATTATCCATGTTTGATACTTGTGTCATATTATGCCATGCTTTCCAATAATATGTTTATGCTGTGTAGTTTACGTGTGTCTAAACAGATGGGTGCACACATTTGTTAAAACCACGTCAAACATTCCACTCGGTAAACATTCCACTCGCATTTCATTCATTCATTCAAACAACATACACGCGTTTATATCTTGTACAAGGCCTGTTGATGAAAATATGTGTAATGATGTCATGTAGTGTGTATAATATTGCATACTTACCTGTTGGGAAGTTGGGAACTCCCCTGTGTCATGTATTTTGTATGGTTTAGTCCAATTAGGGGCGAGTTCAGGTACCCTTTATATGGGTTGTGCATCCATTGTGCAAGATACTTTTTGTAGGAGAGGAGACTTTGTATGTGTTCTCCTTTGTTCCTGTGTCCTCAGATGTGTGAGGCTCCTTAAGGTGGCATTTATTAATTGTTTAAGCTTTTGAGTTTGAGTGCTTTTGTTGTGGCTACCATTAGCCAGTTTTGTTTGTATTTTTTGTCTATTTTTGTATTTTTGGGATGGTCTCACACTCCTGGTGGTCAAGCAATAAATTGCAAGTGGTGCTATTTTTGTCTCTTCTGCCTCTCTGTGCCTGCCCTGAAGACCCTTGACATACTACATTGTAACAATACCCTATACCAACAGCAGGCCTATAGAAAACTTACCAAGCACTAAATTGAAAATAAAAAAATGTAATCATCAGCGGAATTATTTTGTACGTTATGTCCATCAGAGGGAGAATATTGACATGACTGATGTCAAATCAGTGGCATTTTCAAGGAAGCAAGTCAACAAGAAATTAACCTCATAGATGAGATGTGGATTAATCCTCGGGTTATTGAATAAAAACTTTCTTTCAAAATTACCTATACTCATTTTATTGATTTTAAATCATAAATAGTTCAAACCTACCATGCATACTTAACATTTAAATGGAGACAAAAGAAGAACCTCCGCCTAACACCACAAGACTGTGTTGCCACCCGCATCTTAAATATTTCCTATTGCTGCCGAGAGGAGCTAGTTGGTGACCAAAATGACCGAATTTCTGTGCAAAGCAGACTGAGATAGCGAAAAGGCAAGGTAACAGAATGGGGCATGTCAAAACGAAACCTGGTTTGTTTCGTTTTGACATGCCCCATTCTGTTACAGTTAGCTGTTGTTTCGCCAACTTGGTCTGCTTTGCACAAAATTCGGTCATTGTGGTGCCAATCAATAGCACATAGCACTATTGATCAGAAGGGCTACTACGTGTTTATTCACTCCGTAGAATTCCTTCAAGGTGCGGCTGTGAACATGTCGTGTATAGAATACCATATTTGGTGGTGCTTGAATGTACTTCAGTGTTAGTGCTTCCTCCTAGAGTGTCTCTCAAGTGTGTCTTGAGAGGTGATATTGACACTTCCTTGATTCATGTGCTTGGTGCATCACTATCCCATAAGAGGTCTGCAAGTGCCTACGCCTGATATCCTGGAAGGTATTGTTATTGCATCATTTTAAGCCTTTATGTATGAAGAGATTGTTTCTTAGTCACTAAATCCATAAGTATGGGTATAATAAGCACGCCTAATATTTAAGAAAATTTAATGTTTAAGAAAATTTTGGAAGCAAACTCTTTGTATAATATTTTCATGGATGCATGGATATTATTCTTGCTTCATACAGCCACACTGAGTTCATTTGTGAAACGAAACATTACCCATTTTTTTCTTTTTAATTGAAAACAGACACATTACCACACAAATACATGCACACGCAAGCAGCTTGATCATTACTCTTTGCCACTGGCGTATAAAACTGTGAAATTTGAAAAGTGATGTGAAACTCAACTGACCTCTAAGAAAGTGCACACTGTAGCAAAGGTCTAGACTCGTGAACCACAATCACTATTAAACAGTGTATATGGCTTGACATGACACTTGACTATTAACAAACATGTCCAAAATTGTTTTACAGAAGTTCTTTAGCTATGTGTTCAGCATGACCACTATAAAATGTTCTATATGGTTCAAGGTGCAGAAGCCACCCTATTGCCTCCTTTGACTCCCATGATTGTAGCTCTCATTCATCAAGACCATACAGTATTAAGCAGTTCAAACTATTTACGTTTAAAAAAAAGTGAAAAGACCAGTAATTTCCCCTATAGCACCAGAAAGTACATTGACTCAACTATGCCTTCTGTGGCTGTGTGCAAATATGAACTTAAAGTGAAAGTTTGGAGTAATTCAAGCATAGACCTTTTTCCTTTGCAAGCACAATTGGAATGAAAGAATTTGAAACATAGGCCAAACGCGAATGCAAATGTGAACAAGCACAGAAACTACATCAGAAACCAAAAATAAGATTACAGGTTCTGTTGACTCAACGTCAATTGCTTGTTCATTTTTGTGTTTGGTTTGTCTTGTTCCAAATTCTTTCATTCCAATGGCAGTCAGCTGGCTATTGCAACAGGGCTATGTTTGAATTACAATGAACTTTCACTTTAAGGAATTAAGCTTCTACAGACCCCAACATTTGCCATACTACTTTATTTGAAATAGCATGTATTTCTCGCCAATGGCCATATCCCATTCAAACTAATATGACGACAATAAGATGATACAAGAAATAGTCATGTAGAATGTGGGGTTTATGCTATGTAAATGGCACCAAAATCTTACTAAATTAAGAGTAATGGTACCAATGATTTAGAGAAGGCCTACCGTGACCTAAGTAATAAATAGTGTCTACAGAAGGAATTGTAATGATATTAGTAATCATTTTGTGCCCAGGTTGTTGTCAATACTTAACAATGATAACATTTAATAATGATTTTTTTCCTTTACATTTTCAGATTAAAATCTGAAAGTTACAAAGGAAGATGGATGCAATGGATGATGCTATTATTAGAGTTAAAATATTTCTCATCTTTGGCCTGTGTGTGGGGACACCTGCTGTGGCCTGGACTCTGCGTCTGTTGCTTCTACATGTGCGCCGTGGAGGCAGAAGCTCCATCTTCATCATCTTCCTCCTCCTCAGTGATGTTTTGGAGCTTTTCTGCATGCCATTCATGGTAGCATCAGATTTTGAATGCGATGACACTCTGGTGCTGAGACATTTTATTCATCCATGTATCCCAATTCTTAATTCCACATTTTGTCGGGCAAAGTTGTGTGGTTTTTGCTTCCATCAGTTGGTGGCGCTACAGAGCGTCTTGTCTCTCACACATTCTCGCCGCTTCACCTGCCACTCTTCTCCATTCTGGTCCATTCCAATATGCCTAACTGTCTGGATATGCAGTGTAACTTACTTAATTGATTCACATGCCGTTATAGTCATAGGTTTTATTTTGTTTACTGTGGCTGTTATTGCAGCAGTCTTTACATGTGTGTTAACCAATAAAGCGTCATGTTTATGTGCTAACCCAGGAGACACCAGCCTCACCTATAAAGGAACAAGACTACATATACTTGTGGTGGCAATGGGGACATTATGGCTCCTATATGCCCCATTCATCTTGTGGTTTTGTGTGGAGCTTAGTCATAAGTGGAGGCCTTCACCCAACCTTTTCTCCATGACTGCTTGCTTGATGAGTTTTCGGGTGGTTACAGACCCTCTGCTGTGTGTGCTGGTGTTTAGGGAGGAGATCTCCCACAGAGAACCAACACAGACAGGGATAGAACTCAACACTGTCCCAGCATCAGAGTAAATTGCCAATATTTGTATGTTGACACCATTGTGATTCAGAGCCTCTGAAGCGACATGAACCACCTCCACAGAGTCTTTGCATCACCTGCCGTGTACCTTCATACATTTCTCACTGTACACAGAGGTGATGTAGACTCAAAGGCTCTGACTGATCAACTCTTTTTTTTTAACAGTATTGACATTGTAAAAATTAACTTTCTTATCTTTATTTAATCTTTAATAAACTGTATTATCTATTTACTGTGCTGTGAAGTTTCTGCAATGCTAATATCCCTGGCTGGCTTAGACCCATTAGATGGAGAACATGACTTGGGTCAAAGCCGTGACATTTTTTTAAGGGAGCAAGTCAACAAGAAATCAACCTCAAAGAGATAAAATGGCAACCTTCCAAAATCTTTTTATACTTTGAATGGGCTTCTGCATTGATGCATTGGAAGGAATATATGGAAAAATTGGAAAATATATGGAAACTATTGCATGTTTCTGTTGATAATAGCTCGTATGTATCAAGTATTTTGGCAATACAAATAAGTATCAGCTTAATGTAAATGATCAGTTGGGGAAGTTTCAAGGGGATGTTTATTTGTTAAAAGTTTTACCGTGTGAAATTTACCAAGGATGTTGTGGGTGTTCAATGTGCTCATACCAATTACCCTTGTCCTTCCTCTTTTGTGGTGTTAAAGTGGGCAGCTTAAATATTCTTGAATCCTCCTTGTGCTTGTCTTTCTCCCGTTTGACTCTTTGTGAGAGTTGAGTGATTTATACCACACCAACATTATCCCCTGCCATGGAAATGACTCTGTAGGCCTAAATGTAAGTAAGATGTGCATTATATGAAATAATAATTTTTGATAATATAGTAATATACTGTATATCATATAGGCTAGTAGCTATTTTTTGTTGTATGGATAATATATCCAGTTTTGCTTCACAGGAGTACAGCAATTCTTTGATGTCAGGAACATAGGCCGAATGCGAATGGAAATGTGAACGAGCACTTTACATTGGGTCAGTGGATCAGGCTACAACAGAAACCAAAAATCTGACATTAAACAACAAAGACATTAAACAACAAAGTTACTTCCTAAGAAGGTCTTGGATGGATAGGCTAATATCTGACCAAGCCTGAATAGTTTTGGGTTTGGCATTATTGAGGCGTGCAGTTGTGCACTCCAAAGCTTTTACATGGTAGGCCGTTAGCCAGTACTGTTTCAAAGATTAAGGTGGAACCAGAGTCTTAATATGGCTTTTTTGCTACTGTGAACCCTGCTAGAACCAGTCTACACTGAATGAGAGTGAAGGACAGATGTGAGTCATCATTGACAAGATAAAGACAGGGGTTGGGTTGTATGTCGACATTAAGTAGTGAAGAGATTATGCCTCGTTCCAGAAACGTCTGATCGTAATGCACTTCCAGAACATGTGCATTGTTGTACCTAGTGCCTGATCATGGCAGTGAGAGCAATTAGGGCTTGGTAATGATTTAATTTTAAAGCATTTCAGGAATTGTAATGATATTAATTTTGTGCCCAGGTTGTTGTCAATACTTAATAATGGTAATGTTTAATAATTATTTTTTTCCTTTACATTTTCAGATTGAAATCTGACAGTTACAAAGGAAGAACATCAGTTTGCAATGGATGATTATATTATTAGAATTAAAATATTTCTCATCATTGGTCTGTGTGTGGGGACACCTGCTATGGTCTGGGCTCTCCGTCTGTTGCTTCTACATGTGCGCCGTGGAGGCAGAGTCTCCATCTACATCATCTTCCTTCTCCTCAGTGACGTTGTGGAGTTTTTCTTCATTCCTTTAATAGTGGCCTTCATAGTATCATACCTGCATAGCTCTGGATTCATCAGTATGGGATGGCCTGCAAAAGAACATTTCTCATTTCTTATTGCTATATTTACTGGGACAAGGCTGTGTGGTTTGTGTTTCCACCAGTTTGTGGCGTTCCAGAGCGCTCTGTCTCTCAGACATCCTCGCTGCTTCAACTGCTTCTCCTCTTCATTCTGCTCCATTCCAATTTGCCTTACTGTCTGGATCTGCAGTTTAACTTACTTAATTAATCAGCTTGTCTTTGTAGTCGTAGGTTTCATTTTGTTTGCTCTGGCTGTTATTACAGCAGTCTTTACATGTGTGTTAACCGTAAAAGCATCATGTTCATGTACTAACTCAAGAGACACCAGCCTCACCAATAGAGGAAGAAGACCACGTATACTTATGGTGGCAATGGGGACTCTTTGGCTCCTATATGCCCCATTTATGTTGTGGTTTTGTATGGAGATTAGTAGGTGGAGTCCTTCACCTTACCTTTTCTCCATGTCTGTTTGCTTGATGAGTTTCCGGGTGGTTGCAGACCCTCTGCTGTGTGTGTTGGTGTTTAGGGAGGAGATCTCCCACAGAGAACCAACACAGACAGGGATAGAGCTCAACACTGTCCCAGCATCAGAGTAATTGCCAATATTTGTTTCCATGTTAATTCCATGACACCACTGCGATTCAGAGCCTCTGAGGGGAAATGAATAAATATGGATTCTTTGCTTAATTGAATAATATTCCTCTGATATTTTAATGTGTTCCTTTTCTTTTTTTTTTAAATGTGTTTCTTTTCTTTTCTTTTGTAAATGTACATGCAATGTCACTTTCTTTCAATTTCTTTATGTATTTACCTGATAACACCTAACTATATTAAAAATATATAAGCAAAATTGTAATAGCCAGGGGAATTATTTTGTACAGTGTCGACATGGTGTTTACAGAAATACATCAAGAGCTCATGAGTTCAGATGCATTGAATTTATAGAAAAATATCTATGTAATGTTGATAGATTTATTATTAGTTCAACTCTAGATTGTTTTGGCCTGATCTCTCTTTACTTAATAATAAAGAGCACTTTTTAAAGAGCAACCCGAAAGTTTAATTTTTTTAGTGAAGTTATTCACAATGTTGCACAAAAGATTAACAAAAGATAAATCCAGGTAAATCTCTTCCTTTCATATTGGCAATGCATACAACACTGTCTGCTTTGCTACCGAATTTAATGATAGTCACCTGCTATTTGAATAGTCTCTGACAAATCAATGGTGATGCTATTATTTCCATCAGAATGAGGGATAAACTGGCAGAGCAGGTCTACAAGAACTGACTAACTTACAAAGTCAGCCATGCAATCAATTCATGCTGCCTACCAAACAACAAAGGTGTGCTATAGGATGTATGCTAACATTATGCAATGCAAAGATAATTTAACTGCCATATAACTATCCCTAACCGTACCCTTATAATTTTTAAACAGCTTGTACTACCGTGGAGACGGTAGGGATTTTCCAAGAATTCTAAATTAGATTTTTCAGAATTTGCTACCAACAAAGTATGTGCTTGAGATCAAAGCCCCATATGCAGGTTTTGGGAGGTGCTTTAGGCTATGTACAAATTGTGTAGGCCTATGTTAACACACTTACAGGAAATATAATTTATAATTTGTAGGTAAGTGGAGGAATTAGTTACCCAAACCATTTTTTTACTAATTGGACATACAGTAGTCTCATAAAACAGGGCACTGTTTGCATCAGGTGCATCTCATCTGGACTTTTTAGGGAAAGAACAGGAGCACACTGGTGACACTTGCAGCCTTTTTTAACGAAACGTTAGTCAATTTTTTGCACAAATAAAAAAGACTGCAAGTGTCACCAGTGTGCTCCTGTTCTTTCCCTAAAATGGACATACAGTAGTGTCTTTAGGTGACAGTAAATGCTTAATTCCCAATAACCCCTGGAGCCCTAGCATACATACTCTACATCTTCTGGGATTGAACGGTACATGTAACTGTATTGTACCTTCAATGGTCTGAATCTTGGAAGGAAATTGGAAGAAAAGATGTTGTCCCTCTGTCTTATGAAAGTTTGAAACTGGCTAAAAGAGGAACTATGCAAGACCCGTCTTTACTTTTGGTTTGTGCTAGGTTTGAGGTCACATTTTTCACCACAGAGCTCCCTTTTGCAGGTATCAGTTTCTCAAATGCATTGCAAACCAGTTAACAACATTGTTGGTTGCAATGCAATTGCCCCTAACCAACCAAGTTAGCATGCTTTTTATTTGGAAAACAGACCCAAGGAACGGCTTTAAATGCACCTTTTCTTTTCTCGGTTGGTACTCAATTTTTTTTTCTGATAGAGATCCCCCTAAGTCTACAAGACTACACACATTGCATGTAAGAGGGAGCGCGGTTGCAGTGTGCATGATTGTGTCCACCTGTTTGAAAGGCACCCGTGTCAGAGAGGTTATTCATGCCATATACAGTTAATTTGAGGTGTGTTGGTGCGGAAATGATCCTGAGCGTGCGCGAGCACAGTGATTTAGTAGGTGCCTGCACATGTTTGATAAAACCGATTTTTTAGTTCTTACGCACATCCTAAATTTCACTCTTACGATCAAATTTAGAATGTTTTCTATGCACTGTTGTTAAATGAGGCCCCTGGTGACTATGTGTATTTATGTTATGTATAATGTTACTAGACATCATTCCTTCTGAATAAATAAAGTATCTATCTAATAACAGTCGCTGGAATAGAAGTAGTTTCCGCTGATGACAGCATGTAGGCCTATGTATCAGCTAGCCTTCTATCTCTGTGGTTGGTATACGCATGTTTCCTTACAACAAGCTGCAGCAGGTGTCAAACAGCGATAGTTTCTCTTTTGAGAAAACATTTGACAAGCCAGTTCCATTTCACTTCTGAACAGTAAATCTTATGAATGAAGGTATGAAAATAATAGTAGGCAGTAAATTTGAAAGCAAGTTAATATCTTTATTGTAGACATTGTAGCGTGCCTAATAATTTAATATAAATTATTGATATTTGAAGACACAGAGTGACTCATTTCCTCCTTTGCTGATAACCTGACCACATGTGTGCTTGTGTGATTTATTGGATGTGTTCATCTATGCAGCCACCATTTTATCGAGCCCTTCAGATCAGACTTAAGTGATCTTTACACTTCGAATGATAGTAAATATATGGCCTTACATGATTGACCACTGAAGGACTGTCTGCCTGGACACATCTAAGATAATTCTGAACCTGAAACACAGTAAGTTAGAGAACACTGCCTAATGGACCTTTAATTCTTCTTACAACCTTAATTTGGAGGGCTGAGGTGCAAACAGTTAGTGTTACAACAATTTCTTGTCAGCATCAATAATTAATTCAGCTGTAAAAGTTCTTGTTTGCTCAAAGCTTATGCTTGAAAGTGAAGCGTTACTGCAGGTATACTAAGAAATTACTTCAACAGTGAGGTCCAGTTCAGCTATTTATACATTTTTAATTCGTCAAGATCCATTACCTTACCTTCATTAACTGCCTTACTAGGAGTAGGCGACTCTTTAGTACTAACTTTTTAAAGTATTTTCCTTTGAGTTGATCAACGTTACGTAACATTCCATTCATTCAAAGCCAGAGAACAGCCATATTCATTTGCCCATTTTCTCCAGAAACCGTTAAAATTTAGGATTCAATGTCTTAAAATACTTGTTATTACGATGCTGCAGGTGAACAGATCCATGGGTTTAGATTACTGCCATTTAATGCACCTTGTAAATACAGAAAAGTGACGTTTTAAATTGGAAAATTATGGAATGCTATGAACACTTTTATGCAAGCTCATAATGGATGAAATACAGTGGATTTTTTTATATGTTAACCAGAAGCAAAAAAAACACTGCTGTCAGACTGAGAGAATGGCTACACACTGAAGAAACGTAAAACAATTGTTAAACTTTCAGGAAGGTGGAAAATGAGACAATTAACCAAAAAGGTGACGTATATCTGTAAGGAAACTCATAGTTGTCAATAACAATGGTTGGACTCTGTGTTACAATGTTTTCCAGTGATCTACCAGTGATGGAGACCCAACTTGAGCCATGGAAATGGTCTGAGGAAGTCTGGAATGCAGCTAAAACCAGACTGTCACTTTACTCCATTATTGGCCTACAGGCAGGTCTGTTTGCTCTGCTGTGGGCTGGACACTCTCTGTACCTGCATCGCTGTGGTGGTGGTCGGGTCTCCAAGCGTATGATCTTCCTTCTCCTCGCCGACATCTTGGAGGTTCTCCTCATCCCCCTGGTGGTTGCCTCTCTTCAGTATGACAGACTGTGTTCAGCAGGCGGTTTTGATTGTTTTAAGCTCAGCTGTTTTTTAGGAGCCACCAGACTCTGGCGTTTATGCTTCCACCAGCTGGTGGCGATAGAGGGGTTCTCCCACAGATGCCCATGTTTATGGTTCGCAACAATTTACACTGTTTCACTTTTCTTCATTTGGTGCATATGTGCCATAGTATTTGGAATAATTTCAGATTTTTCTGTGTTATTTATTTTTCTGCTGTACGCTGGCTGCATTGTTAAAGCAGTTGTGATGGCTTTGACCTTTGTTTGTAAATCATGCACATGTGACGCACCCAGTCAGGTACCCCAGAGACCAAACCCAAATGTTCTTGCTGTAGCCATTTTCTCACTTGTGTTCCTCTATGGTCCATTCCTAGCATGGTTACTGTGGTTTGTCTTAACGCATCACCTGGCAGGTACAGTAGATTTAAGTGACTTTGTTCCTTTTGGCTCCATGTCCGTCTGTCTGATGAGTTTCCAAGTCGTTGCAGACTCTCTGATGTGTGTGCTAGTTTGCAGGGAGACTGTGAAAAAGAGACCAACACAGACAGAGGATGAGAGAGAAAACAGAGAGGAGGAGGACGAAAAAATGGTCCAAACACTTAAGCAATTAGGAATTTTGTAAAATATAACAAAATCAGAGGTCTAAACATTTTGATCAAAAGCACAACTTTAATGCGTTTGTCTGAGTTTTCCCATACAATTTCTATCCATTTTTATGTTCTATTCATAGACTATAATAGAACAAATGGATGAACACTTATAACAAGAGAACAATTATATAGAGTTTCTTTACCTTAAATACCAGTAGGACTTCTGAATTATGTGTTTTCAAATGTTTAGCTTTCCCAAATCCTCCCAGGATCTCCTACCCCATCTCTCTCGTATAAAATGTAAACAAATGATATACAAATGATGTTTGCAACTTCATTTGCATGAGTAGAGTTCATGCCACATGCCATTATCAAAGAATCTGAAAGAAAAGTGACACACCAGTCACTTATATTTTCAGCTTTGACTGCAGTATCTTTATATCAGTACATACTGTATCACCATGAACTAATTCCTTATTAACCTTTGTACGGTGTTAGGGTCATTTTAACCCATATTTTCTATTTTTAAATAAAGAAAAAATATGCAAGACAAATGTTTTTAGGCTTGAAACTTTATGGCCTTGGGTTATTTTCAGTGCAAAACACGTTAATGGAGAAGAAATTATTGAGACACATCCCTTCATACCCCTAGACATTTAGGTCCTTCAGAAAGTCAGCCATGCAATCAATTCATGCTGCCTACCAAACAACAAAGGTGTGCTATAGGATGTATGCTAACATTATGCAATGCAAAGATAATTTAACTGCCATATAACTATCCCTAACCGTACCCTTATAATTTTTAAACAGCTTGTACTACCGTGGAGACGGTAGGGATTTCCCAAGAATTCTAAATTAGATTTTTCAGAATTTGCTACCAACAAAGTATGTGCTTGAGATCAAAGCCCCATATGCAGGTTTTGGGAGGTGCTTTAGGCTATGTACAAATTGTGTAGGCCTATGTTAACACACTTACAGGAAATATAATTTATAATTTGTAGGTAAGTGGAGGAATTAGTTACCCAAACCATTTTTTTTTTACTAATTGGACATACAGTAGTCTCATAAAACAGGGCACTGTTTGCATCAGGTGCATCTCATCTGGACTTTTTAGGGAAAGAACAGGAGCACACTGGTGACACTTGCAGTCTTTTTTATTTGTGCTCTGACGAAGACTTATCAGTCGAAACGTTAGTCAATTTTTTGCACAAATAAAAAAGACTGCAAGTGTCAGCAGTGTGCTCCTGTTCTTTCCCTAAAATGGACATACAGTAGTGTCTTTATAGGTGACAGTAAATGCTTAATTCCCAATAACCCCTGGAGCCCTAGCATACATACTCTACATCTTCTGGGATTGAACGGTACATGTAACTGTATTGTACCTTCAATGGTCTGAATCTTGGAAGGAAATTGGAAGAAAAGATGTTGTCCCTCTGTCTTATGAAAGTTTGAAACTGGCTAAAAGAGGAACTATGCAAGACCCGTCTTTACTTTTGGTTTGTGCTAGGTTTGAGGTCACATTTTTCACCACAGAGCTCCCTTTTGCAGGTATCAGTTTCTCAAATGCATTGCTAACCAGTTAACAACATTGTTGGTTGCAATGCAATTGCCCCTAACCAACCAAGTTAGCATGCTTTTGGAAAACAGACCCAAGGAACGGCTTTAAATGCACCTTTTCTTTTCTCGGTTGGTACTCAATTTTTTTTTCTGATAGGAATCCCCCTAAGTCTACAAGACTACACACATTGCATGTAAGAGGGAGCGCGGTTTCAGTGTGTATGATTGTGTCCACCTGTTTGAAATGCACCCGTGTCAGAGAGGTTATTCATGCCATATACAGTTAATTTGAGGTGTGTTGGTGCGGAAATGATCCTGAGCGTGCGCGAGCACAGTGATTTAGTAGGTGCCTGCACATGTTTGATAAAACCGATTTTTTAGTTCTTACGCACATCCTAAATTTCACTCTTACGATCAAATTTAGAATGTTTTCTATGCACTGTTGTTAAATGAGGCCCCTGGTGACTATGTGTATTTATGTTATGTATAATGTTACTAGACATCATTCCTTCTGAATAAATAAAGTATCTATCTAATAACAGTCGCTGGAATAGAAGTAGTTTCCGCTGATGACAGCATGTAGGCCTATGTATCAGCTAGCCTTCTATCTCTGTGGTTGGTATACGCATGTTTCCTTACAACAAGCTGCAGCAGGTGTCAAACAGCGATAGTTTCTCTTTTGAGAAAACATTTGACAAGCCAGTTCCATTTCACTTCTGAACAGTAAATCTTATGAATGAAGGTATGAAAATAATAGTAGGCAGTAAATTTGAAAGCAAGTTAATATCTTTATTGTAGACATTGTAGCGTGCCTAATAATTTAATATAAATTATTGATATTTGAAGACACAGAGTGACTCATTTCCTCCTTTGCTGATAACCTGACCACATGTGTGCTTGTGTGATTTATTGGATGTGTTCATCTATGCAGCCACCATTTTATCGAGCCCTTCAGATCAGACTTAAGTGATCTTTACACTTCGAATGATAGTAAATATATGGCCTTACATGATTGACCACTGAAGGACTGTCTGCCTGGACACATCTAAGATAATTCTGAACCTGAAACACAGTAAGTTAGAGAACACTGCCTAATGGACCTTTAATTCTTCTTACAACCTTAATTTGGAGGGCTGAGGTGCAACAGTTAGTGTTACAACAATTTCTTGTCAGCATCAATAATTAATTCAGCTGTAAAAGTTCTTGTTTGCTCAAAGCTTATGCTTGAAAGTGAAGCGTTACTGCAGGTATACTAAGAAATTACTTCAACAGTGAGGTCCAGTTCAGCTATTTATACATTTTTAATTCGTCAAGATCCATTACCTTACCTTCATTAACTGCCTTACTAGGAGTAGGCGACTCTTTAGTACTAACTTTTTAAAGTATTTTCCTTTGAGTTGATCAACGTTACGTAACATTCCATTCATTCAAAGCCAGAGAACAGCCATATTCATTTGCCCATTTTCTCCAGAAACCGTTAAAATTTAGGATTCAATGTCTTAAAATACTTGTTATTACGATGCTGCAGGTGAACAGATCCATGGGTTTAGATTACTGCCATTTAATGCACCTTGTAACTACAGAAAAGTGACGTTTTAAATTGGAAAATTATGGAATGCTATTGACACTTTTATGCAAGCTCATAATGGATGAAATACAGTGGATTTTTTAATATGTTAACCAGAAGCAAAAAAAACACTGCTGTCAGACTGAGAGAATGGCTACACACTGAAGAAACGTAAAACAATTGTTAAACTTTCAGGAAGGTGGAAAATGAGACAATTAACCAAAAAGGTGACGTATATCTGTAAGGAAACTCATAGTTGTCAATAACAATGGTTGGACTCTGTGTTACAATGTTTTCCAGTGATCTACCAGTGATGGAGACCCAACATGAGCCATGGAAATGGTCTGAGGAAGTCTGGAATGCAGCTAAAACCAGACTGTCACTTTACTCCATTATTGGCCTACAGGCAGGTCTGTTTGCTCTGCTGTGGGCTGGACACTCTCTGTACCTGCATCGCTGTGGTGGTGGTCGGGTCTCCAAGCGTATGATCTTCCTTCTCCTCGCCGACATCTTGGAGGTTCTCCTCATCCCCCTGGTGGTTGCCTCTCTTCAGTATGACAGACTGTGTTCAGCAGGCGGTTTTGATTGTTTTAAGCTCAGCTGTTTTTTAGGAGCCACCAGACTCTGGCGTTTATGCTTCCACCAGCTGGTGGCGCTAGAGGGGTTCTCCCACAGATGCCCATGTTTATGGTTCGCAACAATTTACACTGTTGTACTTTTCTACATTTGGTGCATATGCATTGGAATATTTGGAATAATTTCAGAGATTTCTGTGGTATTTATTTTTCTGCTGTACGCTGGCTGCATTGTTATAGCAGTTGTGATGACTTTGACCTGTGTTAAACCATCATGCATCTGTGACCCACCCTCTCAGGTAACCCAGAGACCAAACCCAAATGTTCTTGCTGTAGCCATTTTCTCACTTGTGTTCCTCTATGGTCCATTCCTTGCATGGTTACTGTGGTTTGTCTTAACGCATCACCTGGCAGGTACAGTAGATTTAAGTGACTTTGTTCCTTTTGGCTCCATGTCCGTCTGTCTGATGAGTTTCCAAGTCGTTGCAGACTCTCTGTTGTGTGTGCTAGTTTGCAGGGAGAATGCCAAAAAAGAAACCATCACAGACAAAGTTATAGAGGAGGAGGAGGAGGAGGAGGAGGAGGAAGATGATGGTCAGGGGCTTTTCTCGTAACTTGTCCAAAAAGTAGCTTCAACCTATTTCACAACTTCTGATAAGATTTGTTACACTGACTCCAGGTTGACTGATTTCTATACTGCTATGATCAGCAAAGGCGAGAAAGGATCCTCTTGACTGCCTTGTAGAGCCTGAAAATGTAATAATATCCAATGATTTAATAACTTTCAATAATAATATAATAAAAATTCCATTATGTCCATAAAACATGTAACAAAACCTGATAATTTAATAAAATCCCAATAATATAATCGGTGCATTTCCCAACAATGTAAAAATTGGAATAGCCTGCTGATAATGTAATAATTAAACATTAATGGGATAACTGCCTCTGCATTCAATAAGATAGCACTTGACCAGAGCCATCTAAAGTGCTACAATCAATCCGAGCAAAAAACAAGCCAATTCAAACAAGCTTGCCCATGGATTCTCACTTGTGTTCCTCTATGGTCCATCCATAGCATGGTTACTGTGGTTTGTCTTAACGCATCACCTGACAGGTAGAGTACATTTAAGTGACTTTGTTCCTTTTGGCTCCATGTCCGCCTGCTTGATGAGTTTCCAAGTAATTGCAGACTCTCTGATGTGTGTGTTAGTTTGCAGGGAGACTGCCAAAAAGAGACCAACACAGACAGAGGATGAGAGAGAAAACAGAGAGGAGGAGGAGGAGGAGGAAGAAATTGTCCAAACACTTAAGCAATTAGGGATTATATAACATATAAGGGTCATTCCGTGTGAAATCAACCAGTGACGGACCGGTCACCCTCTCTGAAAAATCTGAAAAAAATTACAGTTGTTTGTATACTCAACCTATGCTTGAATCTGAAATAGTAAGTCTGTATCACTAATGGTTGCAAAAGTACAGCCATTTGAAAGTTCAAGTCATTTTAAGCATTTTGGTGAACAAGCCTTTTGTCCAACTTCCAACATAACTGGCTCTTTTAGTATTTCACACACAATGATGAAACCATGTGCATAGAAACACATTTTCCTGTAGAGTTCAAAAATCTACTCAGATCAGATGTATCTTGTGTAGTTTCCCCTCTCCAGAGCTCTGAAGATGGCTGTACATTCTATGTGTGATTTCACACCACCACCTTTCAGGGCTTCTTGTTCAAAAAGGAAGTGAGACAAATTTATCCGAGTTTTTTTCCCACTCAAATATGGATTTTGCAGTCCTGTTTATTCATTAACTTTTGTTGATAATGTTATCATACATTCAGAGCATTTCTTCAAAGATGGTTCCAATTTTGGAAAATGCTGTTTTCATCCTCTTATTTTACCATGTGGACAGTTTGCAAGATTTTTTTCAATTTTACCATGACTCATTCAGTATCTGAGGAACATCTGTCCAAAATTTTGTGTTGTTGCTGAGTCTCGTTATTGTGATATGATTTTTTGAAAATATTGTCTGTAACTCCACTGATTTACATTGACTTCCATTGTATTGAAAGTGCACCACATATGGCGCAATGTGGTACTGCAGATAAGCAAGGAGAAAATCCAGCATAAAGCCAATAGGCCCATTGTTTCAGTTACCTGAATGCTGTCTTTCAGAAAAAGAACATAAAATTTGATTATAGACCAAATAACAAACAAACTAATGCTGAGTGAATGGGGCAGAATTAAATACAAATGAAAGTAAGTTGTTGGGTAGGATTTCTCCTTTAATTCAGTGGATTTACTGACAATATTTTCAAAAAATCATATCTAAATAACGAGACTCAGCAACAACACCAAATTTTGGATAGGTGTTCCTCAGATACTGAATGACTCAAAGTAAAATTTTAAAAAATCTTGCTAACTGTCCACGTGGTGAAATGAGAGGATGAATATGGCCTTTGTAAAAATCATACCTGTTTTTAAAAAAATGCTCTGACAGTATGATAACAATATCAACAAAAGTTAATGCACAAACAGGACTGCAAAATCCATATGTGAATAGGAAAAATACTCCGATAAATTAGTCTCACTTAGTTTTTGCACAAGAAGCCCTGAAAGGTGGAGGTGTCCAAACAAGTATAGAATTTATTGCCATTTTCAAAGCTTTGGAGGGGGAAAATAAAACCAGATACATCTGATCTGAGCTGATTTTTGAATTCTACAGGAAAATGTGTTTCTATTCACATGGTTTCACAATTGTGTGTGAAATACTGAAAGAGCCAGCAATGTTGGAAGTTGAACAAAAGGCTTGTTCACCAAAATGCTTAAAAATACTTGAAATTTCAGATGACTGTACTTTTGCAACCATTAGTGATACAGACTTACTATTTCAGATTCAAGCATAGGTTGAGCATACAAACAACTGTAATTTTTTTCAGATTTTTCAGAGAGGGTGACCGGTCCGTCACTGGTTGATTTCACACGGAATGACCCATAACAAAATCAGACGTCTAAACATTTTGATCAAAAGCACAACTTTAATGCATTTGTCGGAGAATTCCCATACAATTCCTTTCCATTTTTTATGTACTATTGAAAAATGGATGAACACCTATAAGCAGAGGACAATTTCATAGGGTGTCTTTAGCTTTAGCTCTTCGGTATAAAATGCAAACAAATGATGAATTTGCATGAGAAGAGTTCATGCCACATGCTATGATCAAAAAATCGGAAAGAAAAGCCTATCACACCATATGACATTTTATTCACACACACACACACACACACACACACACACACACACACACACACACTTATATTTTCAGCTTTTTTCTTTATTATTGGTGCATATCTGTGCCGATGACTGCAGTAATTTTATATCATCACATACTGTATCACCATGAACTAATTGACCGATCCCAAGCCCCGCCCACTTTCACGATGTCACAATAGGGCCCGCAGCGAACCTCGGACAACCTCGGACAACTTCTCCCTTTCCTGCATAATAGTAGACTATGAGGCTTGCAGCTTTGCCTTGAAAATAAGTTTTTATCTCATATTACAACGGTGGAATATGTGTTTGGGGACCTCTAAGACCAACAGTTTACTTACTATGGATGTGTGGGAAGGTTTTTTTTTTTTTTTTTTTACCCTCGCCAATTCTCTCAGGCCATGCCTACCTGTTAATTCATACAAGAAGCAGCCTCAGCCAGACTCGGCTCTCTTCAACCTGCTAAGCAAGTTCAAACTTTGCACGGATATGGCTTATCTAATTGTAATACAATAAACAAATAATTAATGAATACGGCGAATAGGCTTACGCAAAGTTGCAGCCACAAAGGTAACATGAGAGATGGAGACGACGGACGCAATTATCTGCTTTAATGTTACAGCATCAGTGATAGTGACGGCAATGTTATTAATATATATATATATATTTTTTTTTACCCTCAACATAAATGCATGTTCTCTTCCAAAGCCTGTGCTTATATCGACACCGTGTTTTAACATCAATCATGACAATTAGCTTATCAACCAGCCTCCTCCAAGGAGAGCCTACAGTAACGTTAGCTGTGTGCAGTGCGTTTGGTAACATTAGGTTACGTCTGATCAGACCATTTAAAGGAAGGACTTTGCCGCTAACTAACGTTAGGTCTAACATCACAAGAAGAATCGACAGTTAAGGGAAGGCTTTTACACCTTTTACACTCACAGATAAACAGTTTTGTAAGTTTACACTAAGCTAAGTAGGAGTATTACGTTAGCTTACATTAGCCTACATTCAAAGATGGGCTACATGGGGTTAACCTGATTGTCATCATCTGGATGCGTTTCGCTAAACTACACGCTAGAGGGCGTTGCGGTTACCTCCCCGCATCCATCTGAGTGCCGTGAGCTTCAGTCTCACTTCGAAACGAATGAGCCAATCAGAGTTGCCGGGTGGGTTTTTCCATGGGTGGGTGGTGTGACGCAATCAAGGGAGCAGTGAAATGACGTTACAACAGTTTAACGTGAGTGGTTGAAAGGGCGCGTCAGTCAAGACGACGGACATACTCTGTGTCCAATCACATGCAAGATTTTTAAGAAAAAAACTCTCCGTCGAAATCGTTTTGGTTTTGGTTCCGCCCCAGATGGTATTTTGAATACCAGATGGCGACAGTCAGGTTAACATGGGGTGGGCTACGCAGCAGATTCAGTGTAAAACATCAACTTCTTTACAAACACATAGGCATACAATGTCATCCCCATCCAGAAAAATTACTTGACACTTTGAGAAAGTTGCTAGGAATGCAATTTTGCTTATGCTGTGTAGGCATCTAGCAACTTGGGCTGGCTAGGTTAACTTTTCCCCTCTGACCTTTCGAAATTGAAATAATCCGAAATAGGGAAACGGTGAACATTCACAGAGACGAACCCATCACGTTGTCTACTGTTGTTTTTATTGCTGTTCACATTTTCAAATGATAATATTCAGGCTATCTGAACCGAAAGCCATCACAAGTGAACGTATTTACACAGGCACTTCCAGCTCCAGGCACGCTGGTTTTGGCCAAACTTGTCCGAGGTAGCTATACGTAACAATGGATGGGCGGGGCTTGGGATCGGTCAATTCCTTATTAACCTCTATTTTTGAATAAAGAAAAGATAGGCAAGACAAATGTTTTTAGGTTTGAAACGTTATGGTCTTGGGTTATTTTCAGTGAAAAACATGTTAATGGAGAAGAAATTATTGAGACACATCCCTTCATACCCCTAGACATTTAGGTCCTTCAGGTCTTTGGTCAAATTGACCCGTAAACACAAGCAACACAGAAAGGTACCCCAAAAAATCTATTACCAAAACCTAATGGAACCTCATAGGAGGACAATATAAGACTATAGCAAGCCAGCAGATGAAACCCATTGCAAACTACTAAAGAAGCCATTAGAACAGGCCTGGGTAAACTAAGGCCCGGGGCCACATGCGGCCCGCTGAGCTATTTAATCCGGCCCGTGGAGCCTTCCCAAAGTTGAATAATTTATCTTTTAGCCAAAGAGACGTAGATTATAGGCCTTAATTATCAAATTTGTTGTAGTCATGAAATACAAATCCCCCTTTTTAACCCTGCATGTTAACATGTCCTCTGAAGAAAGTGAGGCTACTGGTTTGAGACTTGACAATTTACTGGCATCAAACGGTTGACGGTTAACACCCGGCCCATTAGTGAAAATTTTAATGCCAATGTGGCCCTTCGACCAAAATAATTGCCCACCCCTGGCATTAGAATAAGCTTGATTTGGGAGTGCCATAGTGATCTGTTGGAGCTGCTGAACCGTGGGTTCATCTGCCCTGTTGTATGAATTACCAAATGATTTTTGATACTTAGCAGTGCTAGTTTGCAGGGAGACAGCCAAAAAGAAACCAACATAGACAAAGGTAGAGAAAGAAAACAGAGAAGAGGTAAATGATTTGGACCAAATACTTAAGCAGTTTTTGTTTGGGTGATAGCACACCCAATTAACTATTAACACAAAATTACCCAAAAAGAAACCAACACAGACAAAGGTAAAGAAAGAAAAACAAGAGGAGGAGGGAGATGAAATAGCCCCAAAGACTTGAGCAGTTATGGCTAATTAACAATCTATCCCATAATAAGTTAGAGATGATTTGCAAATTTATTCTGTGTGATATTAAAAGTAAATTGAAATCCTAGAAAAAACTATAGGCATTTGAAAATACACAATTCAGAAGCTCAACCCCCTGTCTTCAGACTTCCCCTGAAGCCACACCTCCAGAGTACATGAACTAATGGGGAGGGTGGAGGAACAAATAGCAGTTGTGTTTGATATACATTAGCCTGGTCACCACCAGCCCCTCAGTCTACGCTTCTCTTCATACAAGGGTACATGCCTCAGCCTAAGTGAGTGAGCTAAAAACCCTAGGTGCTAGTTCAAGGTTTACTAGCTAGCTATCGTTACGCACACAGGGAGACACACACAGTCACACAAAACACACATTCACTCACACACAAGACGTACAGTATTAGCATATCTCAATCAATGGAAAAGATACTGTCCTCACATAACCAGCGTTAAAGAAATTCTGAACATAATCTAAAATAGTCTTTCAACATGGCTCATTGATTTGTTTCGTCTCACTGTTTCAAGCCTCGTGGTTGTGGTTACATGCTAGAGCAGCTGCTTTGCTGACAACCTTGCTCATACTCTATAAAAAGCAGCACATGAAAGAATGTGAAACTGCACACAGAAGTGAGGTTAGTTCTCTAACCGATGAGAACCAGAGAGAAATATACGTGAATTGCCTGTCATAAACAAATTAAGATGTTCAAATCCTTTCAGCGTGGCTCATCAGTTTGTTCAAGCCTTGTGGTTGTGGTTATATGCTAAGCAGAGTAATTGCCTGTCTTACATGTAAAGTAGGCTATTATGCTTTCTTGAGTCATAAAAGCATAAACAATTCAAGGATACCTTAATGAAATTAAAGATAATACATTAATATGTCTCAACTGTCCAGTTTCATTCAACAGTATGCATGAATCACCAAATGATTTCTTATACTTTTAATCTGTGGTTGGTTTTAACGTGGGCATCTTGCAAATAACAGCAGGTGGCATGCAGCAGTAGATAGCATGAACCACAAGAGGCATTTAACAGAGCTTCTCTTTTGATAGATATTTAACAGGTCTGTTCCATTGATCAATATATTTAAGATTAATTCAATCATAATATTGTGTGAGTATTCTTGATGTTTGAAGACACACAGTGACGCATTTCCTCTTTGCCTGTAACCTCCCCACATGTGTGCTTGCTGATTGATTGAATGTGTTCATCTATGCAGCATGCCTAAGATCGGAGGACCAAAGTGATATTTGTCCTGTAGGCTTGACCATTGGCGGAATATTCCATCAACACCTGTAGGACAATTCTGAATCTGACACACAGTAAGTTAGAGAATGTTGTCTAATGGACCTTTCATTTTTACAACTCACCTTTGTTTTGAAGTGAGAGCTGGGGTGCAAAGAGCTAAGTGAAGTTCTACATTTTGTTTAAGTTTATCTTTCTGTGTGTGTGGCCACGCAAAGCCATGCCGAGGTTTTGATGTTTTATTGAAGATGGAGGAAGAACGAACAGAAAGAATGCAATTTTACTAGATGATAATATGACACTTGAGATAATACCAAAGCCGAAAGGCTGAGTGTCGCAGCCAGGTAACAACTACTGTGGTACAGTATGTTAACAACCCCACTTTTTTAGATTTTTTTCATCACCATGTGCTGTAATGTTTTCCAGTGATCTACCAGTGATGGAGACTGAACATAGACAATGGAGTTTCAATGTGACTGAGGAAGCCTGGAGCGCAGCTAAAACCAGACTGTCGCTTTACTCCATTATTGGTCTACAGGCAGGCCTGTTTGCTCTGCTGTGGGCTGGACACTCTCTGTACCTGCATCACCGTGCTGGTGGTCGGGTCTCCAAGTGTACGATCTTCCTTCTCCTCGCCGACATCTTGGAGGTTCTCCTCATCCTCCTGGTGGTTGCCTCTCTTCAGTATGACAGACTGTACTCTGACGGTTTTGATTGTTTTAAGCTCAGCTGTTTTTTAGGTGTCACCAGACTCTGGTGTTTATGCTTCCACCAGCTGGTGGCGCTAGAGGGGTTCTCCTACAGACGCTCGTGTTCACGCTGCGCAACATTTTATGTCCTTTCGTTCCTCATCTTTATTTTGTGCCTCTGCATCGCAACATTTCAAATAATTCCAGTGTTTTCTGCAATATTTGTTTTTCTGTTGTATGCAGGCTGCATTGTTAAAGCAGTTGTCATGGCTTTGAGACCCCAGAGATCAAGCCCAAGTGTTCTTGCTGTAGCCATTTTCTCACTTGTGTTCAGAGGTGTCAAGTAACGAAGTACAAATACTTCGTTACTGTACTTAAGTACATTTTTTAGGTATCTATACTTTACTCCACTACTTATTTTTCTGCCTACTTTTTACTTCTACTTCTTACATTTTCATGCAAGTATCGGTACTTTCTACTCCTTACATTTTAAAAATCGCCTCGTTACTGCTATTTCTTTCGCCATGTTTTTATTTCGTCTCGCCATCGTTCAAACTTTTCTTTTGGGATCTTCAATTGCTCGTTAGGTGCTGTGCACGCACTGTGTGCGTGTTATGCAGCGCAGCTAACCTCCTTGAGCAGAATCGCCCGCAATGCTTTTCTATCTTTCCTCTCCAAGCTACTAGGAAGAGTCATGTTGCAAGCTTTGCTGCTTTGAAAGCAAGCACCTGTCTAGAATAAGTATCTTCCTACCAAATTGTTCCATTTAAATTTAGGATCCCTGCAACATAGCCTATACTGTCAAGAAGACGATTATTTGGTTAACGCAGCCATTGTTACGCTTACCTTTGAAATGCTGTTGCTGGGCATTTTAATAGTAATCCTTTCGCGCTCGCTATGCCGCAAAACCTATCGCCGGTTTTGCTTCATTGTCTTTCGGGTGCTTTATATGGGTATATCTGCTCTTACAATCGAGGTATTTGGTATTAAATTAAACTAGACATCCAGATCTATCCATTTGTATCATTGGTAACGCACTTTCTAGAGAATGAGAGGGTTTAATTTCAGTATAAAGTTCGCCTATATTTAGGCAAGGTAGCCAATGTCTTTATCTAGTGTTAAAGGCTGAACTTGCAAGATCATCACACAGTATAATGTAGACCTATAAGTTGCAGAGATAAGTTTTCAAGTTTTCAATCTCATATTATCTCTTATTGTAGACTTAATGATTGGAGCACTTAAATCACACCCACTGGACACAATCAGTGGCAGGTTACATTGTTGTCACAAAATCATAAATAGCCTAAATAATTCTGTGCTAAAAAGAGAAAGCTGCCTATGTAGCCTATCAGAAAGGAAGGAGGAGCTGTGTCTCATTGACTTTCAGTGGGTGTAATTTCTATGTTTCCATCACAAAAAAGTCTATAAGGATGTGCTCCCACCATTGTACCATGTACCATTATCTCAGAAATGAAGGCCTGCCAATGCGCTGTAGGCCCATGCAGCATGGCCTAAGCCTTTTTGCCTTATATGGCATTTTTTCTCTAAAATTACTTTTACTTTTATACTTTAAGTAGTTTTAAAACTAGTACTTTTATACTTTTACTTAAGTAACAAGTTTGAGTTGATACTTCAACTTTTACTGAAGTCTTTTCAAACACTAGTATCTATACTTCTACTTAAGTAATGAAAGTGAATACTTTTGACACCTCTGCTTGTGTTCCTCTATGGTCCATTCATAGCATGGTTACTGTGGTTTGTCTTAACGCATCACATGGCAGGTACAGTAGATTTAAGTGACTTTGTTCCTTCTGGCTCCATGTCCGTCTGTCTGATGAGTTTCCAAGTCGTTGCAGACTCTCTGTTGTGTGTGCTAGTTTGCAGGGAGAATTCCAAAAAAGAAACCATCACAGACAAAGTTATAGAGGAGGAGGAGGAGGAGAGTAGGAGGAAGATGATGGTCAGGGGCTTTTCTCGTAACTTGTCCAAAAAGTAGCTTCAACCTATTTCACAACTTCTGATAAGATTTGTTACACTGACTCCAGGTTGACTGATTTCTATACTGCTATGGTCAGCAAAGGCGAGAAAGGATCCTCTTGACTGCCTTGTAGAGCCTGAAAATGTAATAATTTCCAATGATTTAATAACTTTCAATAATAATATAATAAAAATTCCATTATGTCCATAAAACATGTAACAAAACCTGATAATTTAATAAAATCCCAATAATATAATCGGTGCATTTCCCAACAATGTAAAAATTGGAATAGCCTGCTGATAATGTAATAATTAAACATTAATGGGATAACTGCCTCTGCATTCAATAAGATAACACTTGACCAGAGCCATCTAAAGTGCTACGACCAATCCGAGCAAAAAAAACAAGCCAATTCAAACAAGCTTGCCCATGGATTCCCTGTCTACATAGAGTGGACTGGATAGGCTGGATAGACACCGCCAATGTCTAAATACAGCGGATCCCTATGGCTGATGACTAGACGTACCCGCTGAGCAAATTGATTTGCCACTGCTATCCCCTAAATGCAGAAGTATTGGACATGAGTAATGGAAGGTGGGAAATGGAAAGGATGTGGAAATGTAATAATAACAGTTTAAGATGTCTTCAGGGCCGTTTCAAGGTACATAGGGGGCCCCAAGCAAACTGGACATGGGGGCCCTTCACCACATTGTTATAATTTTCAAACATCATCAGTATAATGATCTGTATTGTACAGTTGTCTAACTCCAGTTTAAAGTCATTTTTTGTTGAAAAACACCACAAACATAACTACTAAAATGATTAAACAGTAAATATTTCAGCCTGGGGCCCCAGGCAATTGCCTGGTTTGCCTGCCTTGTTGCGACGGCCCTGGATGTCTTTTGCCACCTTACTGTACATTAGCCTTAGTTTGGCCTAAGCCAAGAGCAAGCCAACAGAGCACCCATTCAAACTGCCTTCATCAAAGATGAAGGAAAGTAGAGGAAATTCATTGAACTAATTTTGCAGTATCCTGTGTAGTGTAATTTTGAAGGGACACTGGTGCACAAATCAACACACAGTTCAGTTGACTGACCTCAGTGACTGTTGTATGAAATTTCCTACAACATACATCAAATAGCAAAATGGCAGCTATTTATTAAAAACTATAAACTAAATTACTACATAAACTAAACAAAAACTACATTTTCTATGTTACCATTGCCTGTCCAATGTATCAAAATATTCAGATTTTTCCCCTATTGGTTTTACTACTAAGTATGCCATTACTGTATGTAACGGAGGCCCGCTAGCTCGGCTAGCTCGGCAGTAGTAAGTTTAAATCCTCATCAACCAATTGCATGGGCGCTTCTAACACGCTGAGTTAGAAGCTTGGGCTTTTAGCTCAGTTGGTTAGAGCGTCCCACTCCCACGCTGGGAGTTTGTAGCTTGCGGGGTGCCGGGTTCAAGACCTGTGTGCGGTGTGGACCGCCACCTGCTACATGTACATGGTACAAAACGTGCATTCACATAAAAATTATAATATCTGCTAATAGAGAAGCAGCAGGTGTCTAAACAGCTTCACCATTTGGACCCAAGAAATTGGTGGCCTGATGCCACATGGCTGACCAAAACTATTACAATATCAGTAAATTAAGATTATCAGGTTCTGCAAAAAATTGAGGTTAACCTGATAATGTAATTAATTAATTATAATCAGTATGGCAATTATTACATTATTGGAAAATCCACCGTATTACATGATCAGGATATATTATTATCAGGTTTTATTACACACACATAACCAGCATTAAAGGAATTGTGATTACAAATTAAGGTAGTCAAATCCTTTCAGCGTGGCTCATCAGTTTGTTCAAGCCTTGTGGTTGTGGTTATATGCTAAGCAGAGTAATTGCCTGTCTTACATGTAAAGTATTATGCTTTCTTGAGTCATAAACAGCAAAGATACCTTAATGAAAATAAAAATAATACATTATTGTCTCGACTGTCCAGTTTCATTCAATGACAGTATGCATGAATTACCAAATGATTTCTGATACTTTTAATCTCTGCGGTTGGTTTATTGTGGGCATCTTGCAAACAGCAGCAGGTAGCATGCAGCAGTAGATGGCATGAACCACAAGTGGTTTCCAGATAGCAGTTAGCAGAGTTTCTCTTTTGACAAACATTCGATTTAGGCCAGTTCCATGCCACTTTTCATCAATGCATTTAATATTATTGGTAACACTTTACGGTAAGGGTACATGAATTATCATGAATTCATGCATGATTTCATTCATGATTCATGCATTACTTCATCTCTAAATATCTAATGATTCCTCAGGAATTAGCATGAATTCATTGTTTGTCATTAATGACCTCCTGCTGAAATAGCACATGATCTTAAGCATTAATTACTCTGGGCACATCATCATAAGTCATGATTAATTACGTATGATCATGATGTTTTTGTTTCTTGGATAGGCTATAACAAAATTGGATACTTATTTAGCCTAGTTTAACCTAGTTCCTCATAGACTTTCCAAGAATTTCCCAGACATTGCATTGATTTTTATCTATTCCATACCATGTAAACTAAATTTGACCTTTTTAACCATGTCAACACTTAAGTTCAGAGGGCACAAACATGATGAACTCATGAGCAACTAACCTGTAATTCATGTCACTTTCATCACTTCATCTGAGGGGCCACACATAATGATCGCCTTAAAAAATAATGCTTAGTTGATGACATGTATGTTATTCCGTTATTCTGATGTTCAAAAGACTGCACCTGAGTAACTGTCTGTTGGCAAGAATGAAGAAATAACTGGAAAGAGTAATTTCTTTACCAATGATATGACCATTTGCAAATGTTGAACCCTGCCAATACTTTAGTTGAGGGGGCACAAACATGATTAAGTCATCATAATCATGCGTAATTAATCATGACTCATGATGATGTGCCCAGAGTAGTTAATGCTTAAGATCATGTGCTATTTCAGCAGGAGGTCATTAATGACAAACAATGAATTCATGTTAATTCCTGATGACTTATTAGACATTCAGAGATGAAGTAATGCATGAATCATGAATTAATCATGAATGATTTCATGCATGAATTCATGATAATTCATGTACCCTTACCGTAAAATGTTACCATATTATTTTATGAAAATAATAAATAGCTGTTCATTTCTCATTAAGAACATTACAGCATGTCTAATATTTTGTAAGTATTCTTGATGTTTGAAGACACTGACTGACTCATTTCCTCTTTGACTGTAACCTCCCCACATGTGTGCTTGTGTGATTTATTGAATGTGTTCATCTATGCAGCCACCATTTTGTGGAGAAGAGACTGTAAGTTAGGCCCTAAGATTGGAGGACCAAAGTGATATTTGTCCTGTATGCTTGACCATTGACGGAATATTCCATCAACACCTGTAGGACAATTCTGAACTTGACACACAGTAAGTCAGAAAAGGTTGTCTAATGGACCTTTCATTTTGACAACTCACCTTTGTTTTGAAGTGAGAGCTGAGAGCTACATTTTCTTTCTGTGTGTGTGGCCATGCAAAGCCACGCCAAGTAAGGTTTTGATGTAGAAGATGGAGGAAGAACGAACAGAAAAAATGCAATTTTGCTAGTTGATAATATAACACTTGTGATCTTACCAAAGCCGAAAGCCTGAGTCTTGCAGGTAACCACAACTGTGGTACAGCATGTCAACAACCCCACTTTAGATTTTCATCACCATGTGCTGTAATGTTTTCCAGTGATCTACCAGTGATGGAGACTGAACACAGACAATGGAGGTTCAATGTGTCCGAGGAAGCCTGGAGCACAGCTAAAACCAGACTGTCACTTTACTCCATTATTGGCCTACAGGCAGGCCTGTTTGCTCTGCAGTGGGCTGGACACTCTCTGTACCTGCATCGCTGTGGTGGTGGTCGGGTCTCCAAGCGTATGATCTTCCTTCTCCTCGCCGACATCTTGGAGGTTCTCCTCATCCCCCTGGTGGTTGCCTCTCTTCAGTATGACAGACTGTGCTCTTACGGTTTTGATTGCCACCAGACTCTGGCGTTTATGCTTCCACCAGCTGGTGGCGCTAGAGGGGTTCTCCCACAGATACCTTTGTTTATGCTTCGCAACATTTTACACTGTTTCACTTTTCTTCATTTGGTGCATATGTGCCATAGTATTTTGAATAATTTCAGATATTTCTGTGGTATTTATTTTTCTGCTGTATGCTGGCTGCATTGTTAAAGCAGTTGCGATGTCTTTGACCTTTGTTAAACCATCATGCACATGTGACCCACCCAGTCATGTACCCCAGAGACCAAACCCAAATGTTCTTGCTGTAGCCATTTTCATGTTCCTCTATGGTCCATTCCTAGCATGGTTACTGTGGTCTGTCTTAACGCATCACCTGGCATTTACAGTAGATTTAAGTGACTTTGTTCCTTTTGGCTCCATGTCCGTCTGTCTGATGAGTTTCCAAGTCGTTGCAGACTCTCTGATATGTGTGCTAGTTTGCAGGGAGACTGTGAAAAAGAGACCAACACAGACAGAGGATGAGAGAGAAAACAGAGAGGAGGAGGACGAAAAAATGGTCCAAACACTTAAGCAATTAGGAATTATGTAAAATATAACAAAATCAGAGGTCTAAACATTTTGATCAAAAGCACAACTTTAATGCGTTTGTCTGAGTTTTCCCATACAATTTCTATCCATTTTTATGTTCTATTCATAGACTATAATAGAACAAATGGATGAACACTTATAACAAGAGAACAATTATATAGAGTTTTTTTACCTTAAATACCAGTAGGACTTCTGAATTATGTGTTTTCAAATGTTTAGCTTTCCCAAATCCTCCCAGGATCTCCTACCCCATCTCTCTCGTATAAAATGTAAACAAATGATATACAAATGATGTTTGCAACTTCATTTGCATGAGTAGAGTTCATGCCACATGCCATTATCAAAGAATCTGAAAGAA
>JAODXP020000017.1:26474431-26482652 GCA_027497455.2 Sardinella longiceps | reverse complement strand
TTTGAATTCAGCTAATAAATATAGCTGAGATAGATATTATAACATTTTGTATTATCACTTTGTCACCATTTCTTTAGTGATTGCTTGTTTGTGAGTTATCAAAATTTGAAGTTCACAGATAATAATCATTATGTTATTAATTGAAAATGCGTTTTTTTCTTCTTCAGAACTTCAAGGCCACCATGGGGAGGTGAGAGATTTCATATTTCTGTCTTTATTAGCATGTCTTATTTTAGCAATCAGTGTCTTTATTACAACATGTCTTATTTTGGCCATGCTATTACAATCTTTGTGACAACATGTCTTGTTTTATCCGTAAGTTCTCAGTGCACATTGCAGCAGAATCCACAGAACGTTCTAGGATCTCTGATTGACGTGGCAAAGCATGTGGGCAACCTGAAGTTCAGAGTCTGGGACAAGATGAGGGACATAATCCAGTACAGTAAGTTCCGTTCCATACCCCCACAACACTTCTATAATTAACTTAAATGTGAATATTGACCCCTGCTCACACACACACAGACAACAAAACACACACACACACACACACACACACACACACACACACACACACACACACACACACACACACACACACACACACACACACAATACAAACACAAACACACAAGTTGAGGTCAGCATTACACCATTAAAAACTAGAAAAGCACAGACCTCTGCCGAGACAATGTGGTCACAGACACAATATACATTCCAGATCATGTTTTGGATCACAGATCGCCACCAGAATTTATTCATCTCTTGCTTGTCCCAATACACACATTGTCCGAAAATTTCATCCAAATCCGTGCCATACTTTGTGAGTTATCTTGCTGACAAACAAACAGACAAACAGACAAACAAACAAACAGACAGACAAACCAACGCGACCGAAAACATAACCTCCTTGGCAGAGGAAATAATAATTATTAAAATTCCTTATGTTGCGGTAAATTCATGTAGCTTTCTTATTGGTCAACTCTTGTTATCCTTTCTCTTTAGCTCCAGTTATTCTGGATCCAAACACAGCACATAAACACTACACCATTTCTGAAGATCTGACCAGTGTTGAAGATACTCCAAACCAGACGCTCCCTGAGAACCCAGAGAGAACAATAGGCTGTGTGGGCTCTGAGGGCTTCAGCTCAGGGTCCCACTGCTGGGATGTGGATGTCAGGGGCAGTGATTACTGGCAAGTGGGTGTGACTGATATCAACCTGAAGAAGGAGCCAGACATGCTATGGCTGAGGAAGTGGTGCGTGGGCTATAAGAACAGTCGTTTTTTATTATTTTTTGGACCTGTGCATTTGGTGGAACAGAAACTCCACACACTTAGAGTGTATCTGGATTTAGACAATGGCCGACTGTCATTCTTTGATGTTGAACAAAATACACACTTACACACTTTCACACACAAATTCACTGGGGAAGTATTCCCCTTCTTCCAGTCCAGGGCTACACTGAGTATTTTACCACTGAATCCTTTGGTGACCATTGAACAACCCAAATTATGTTGATACAAACTCAGTGTCTAATAATCTAATAAGCAAACACAATGGCCTACTGTAATAAAACGTTTTTACAATAAAATGTTTTATGAGTTATGTAAATACTGTATTATGTACTGTATGTTGCTATGTTTTGGGCATAGTTATACATTTCTGTAGCAAGAATTTTGCTGGCTTTTATAATAAAATTGAATTTTTGGAGTTGGATTTTTGATACTTTACAAGAATTGTATCTTAAATATATCCCTCGCTGCCCCTCAATGTAGTCGTTTGCAAAGGGATGGCTTTGATCACGGAGGCAGTTTGGGTTTTCGGTAGTTGGATGTGAGTGTTTGAGCATTTCTGTCAGTGAGATTTATGACCCCATGTCACTTGATGGTGATGTTTACCTTTGGGTAATTGGCTAAACTCTCAGGCTACTGGCAGGGTATTGAGTAGGATTTCAAGTAGTTCATGTTTGGGTGTACCCATTGCCTTAATGAAGTTTCCTGTGTAATATTGAGCAATGGTAAATTGCCTTGAGAAAATCACCTTTTCTGTGAATGAAAAATACAGTTGTGTTCAAAATAATAGCAATATTGTGGTTACAAATGATAAAGCTAAAAATGCACAGTTGCCTCCTAGTGGACAGATGTGCAATTAGTGCTAGATCATGGTGTGTACATGTTTATTACTCTTCAATTCTATGGGATGACTCAAGAACAACATTGACTCTGGAATGTGGTTGGGCCGCCATGCAAACAGATTGTTTTCAAAAGCATGTGGCGTTAAATATCACATGTGCTACTGAGAGGAAGAAACAGCTATCTGTGGAATGTTGTTATTTATTTTGAGCGTATAATATTTTGACCTTTCACCTTGTTCTAATAATTCTGTTACTGTTCTGCGTCTCATGATAAATTATTGGCTTTAATAAAACATGCTTTACAGAGACTGGATATTACTTACACAATATCTTGGTGTTATTATGGAATTATAATGGAGATCATCAAGCTTTGCCTCTTCAATAATGCTAAAGTCATTCATTTTGAACAATACATCATGACATTGTAACATCTCAAACTCTCAAAAGCACTTTTACATTTCAATATGATCTAAAAACACCCCCCACGTCCCTCAATGTTTAAGGAAGAACCAGCCCAAAATACTATTTACACACTAAAAATACTCTTGACACACTAAAAGAGAGAGAGAGGATGCAGAGCAATGCAAACCCTTTCAACGGTAAAAATACCAACATTCTATTTAGTCCCCAAACCACTTCCGCATAATATATAAGCTTCATATAGTAAGAATGGCCCATTTGGAAGAGAAACGGTCTATACTGGTACAGTCCAACAGAAACAAATCTTCCAACCACCAACCTCCCATAAGTGCCACCTCAGCTGCTAAACTGATCCACTGTAACGAAAGACCTCATTGGTAGAATCCTCAGCGGGTGCAACTTGCAGTGGTTGTAGAAATACGGGTAGACGGCCTCGGAGAAGTTGTGCTTGAACACGTGCAGGCAAGTGTTGCGTCCGGCGTCGCTAAAGGTCACCTTGCCCTTGTCACAATCCAGCTGGACCCTCATCTTCTGGATCTTCTGACTGACCCGTAGTAGCGTGAGAATCTCAGGAGAATAACCTTTACCATACTTGCCGTTGTAGAACCCCACGTACCATAGTCCGAACTTAGTGTTAGTGTTCTTTTTCCGGTACAGGGAGTCGGCGATGACACCCACAGCCCAGGCGGTGCTGTCTCCCACCTCCACGTCCCAGCAGTGTGTCCCCGAGGTGAAGCCTAGGGAGCCCAGAACGCTTGTGTAGCCGCTGAAGCGCTCGGGGTTGCAGGGGAGATGCTGCCTCTCCTCATTGAAGCCCACGCTAGTCAGATCTGCAGACACGATCAGGTCCATGTGCGCAGTGTTGGGGTCAAGGGTCACCGGATCTAAAAGAGAGGACAGAGAGGGTGAGTGAGTGTGTGTGTGTGTGTTAGTGTGTGTTAATGTGTGTGTGTGTGTGTGTGTGTGTGTGTGTGTGTGTTTGAGTGTAAGTGTTTAAGAGAGACAGAGAGAAAAAAAATGTGTGAATGTGTGTAAGTATGCAGGGGAGAGAGTGTTTGTTTGTGTGCGTTTATGTGCGAGTGTTTAATAGAGAGAGAAAAAAAATGTGTGAATGGTTATAAGTATGTCTGAAAGAGAGAGAGATGAGACAGGGAGAGAGAGAATCAGAGAGAGAGAGAGAGAGAGAGAGAGAGAGAGATGTTTGACCTGTAATAGTATATACTTACTGTAGGGTACCATGGTTTGCAGCTTCTGTGACACGTCAAACATCAGATTTCCCAGGTGTTTGGCCACCTGGATCAGGAGCTCTCCGGAAAGGGGCTCAGGGTCCTGTGGCGAGTACTGTAATCTAGAGAAAACAAACAGAGGTGGCTTTAGGTGGCAGCCCTGTTATGGAGTGAAGGGAAGTAACATTTTGTTCCTGTCATGAAGCTAGAAGGCCTAGGCAATCATTTGCACTTAATAAAGTATTCAGAATACTGAGTGCCCACATGTTCAGGCCTTTGCTCTATGCTTTGCCTTGTACACAAGGTCTGGAACTTCAGCTATTGAGAAACGATTACTTGCTGTAGGTGTTTAAATGAAAAAAGTTTGGAGAAGCCCTTGTATTATACTTTTACTGCCTTCACAACACCTCACTCTGTCTGCTGATTAGCCAGGATGGGATGCATCCTGAGTAATGAAGCTCAATGGCACCAACAGACAGAGTGCTAAAGGGAGATGAGAATTGAATTAAAGCTAGTAGGAAAGACTGTAAATTTTGTATGGGATTCCAAAGGAGAGCCGGCAGCATGAAAATGGCTAGCCTGCTAGGTTAACATTGCTACGACAGGCTCCTACGACACTCAACCACACAGGGAGCCTAGTGGCACCTAGAATTAATAAAGGGGCTTATGGGGTGCAGTGTGGAGATGTTCACTATTAGCAGTGAGCTCCTGTGAGAAAATCTTGTAAGGAGTGAAGTCAAACCTGGGCAAACCTACCTTTCAACCATGGCTCTGTAATTCTGTCAAAAAAGAAATAACATCAAAGTCAGATTAACCCGCAGAATGCATTACGTTCCTAATACTTGATATAAACTACATGATTAGATGTCTTAAAAAGTTTTATGGTTACCTGGAGGAAGGGAAGGTCTTCATTCCCAAGCTCTTGCTCAAGGGCTCGTATTTTGTCCGCAAGAGACGCAATCTCTCCGTCAAGCTCATCAATCTTCTTCTTCATCATCTGGCTGTTCTGTTCCTCTTCTTCCTTGAGCGCAGCCAATCGAAAGGCCTCTTCATCTCTGAGGAACTGGTGAAGCTTCTCAAACTCTTCCTTGATGAGATGTTCTGTTTGTTCGGCTTGGTTCTAGATTTGGTGTGAGGTTTTTACAGTTAAAGTATACAGTTAAACTTAATTCAAGCAACATTAAATGGACTGCATTGACACCACACCTTTCCTCAGTGTCCCATGTTCACTCACAAATGTCAAAGGCTGCCATGCAAGGCATTCACCTGTACATTGGGAGCAATGAGAATAGTATCAAGGGCACTTCAATAAGGTCAAGAGCAGCTGGCTTTGAACCAGAAACCCTTAGATTACTGAGCAACTCTACCACCATGCAATGTAATACTACAAAACAGTCTAAACATTTACTATGTACTGCTACTGTTGGCTAACTTCTAATAAAGGGAGAGCATATCATCATTATCATCTCTTAAAAAAAATGTTTTTATAAACTTTTTATAGTTAAAGTCACACTTTATAATTGGCCAGAGTTAAAGTCACATTTTATGTTACAAATAATGATCTTGTTATGGGAATTAATAAGTTGGAATATTTAATGACGTCAATGTTATACTTCTGTATTTTATTCACTCCTTGATAAATTTTACCTTTATGTACTCAGCTGTTTGTTCATAGGTTTGCTTGAATTCCTCAAAACCTTTAAGTTTCTCTTGAAGGGGCTTCAGCTTAACCCTAAGTTCTTTCTGAAAAAATGAAAATAAGAAAACAAAGACAATGGACAAACTTTACTCCATTAATCATTTATTACTTCTTCAGCTACAATAATTATATTGTAATTGTACTGGCAGACTTAAATGGTATAAAAAATACCACAAAGCTTCCTGCAATTCACTTTGTCTGTGAAAACATTATCCAATATGGAAGGTGGAAAAAATATTTCCATTCAATAATGTCATTACTGCCATTGAGCAGGTCAATGACTTGTCAAACCACTATGTGCCTGAGATGTGAATGTGCACTATCTGTCAGCATTTTCCAGTCTGGAAAGACTTGTCTGACCGGATAACTCTCAGGTTTGTACTTTTCCGTTCTACACACAAACACATGTGCCATTTCAAAACTTGTTTACATATTTCACAGACATCAAAGCCAAGTAAATTACAAGCTATGATCCCAACTCTGACTGTTGTGATGATGTTGAGAGGGGGAGTCAGTTCCTCTGATCTCAACTCAAATCTCAAATCATCCTAGGCTACAGATACATAAATAATTTCTTAATCTGTAAAACTTCTAATGTATTTTTGCATGTGTGTGTGTGTGTGTGTGTGTGTGTGTGTGTGTGAGGTCACTTGTCAAAGCCAAGTGTGTTGTTGTAAGCTCACACTGACCTTGTGTTCGGTAGCAGCCTCCTCCAGTGGCCTGAAGCTTTGCCCTGTGTGCTTCCTTGGGACACGACACTTAATACACGCAGGTCTCCTCTCGTCCTCGCAGAAGTGTGTGAGCGGCTCGCCGTGGGTGCTACACACACCTGCCTCGGCCGACGCGCGTGCCGTCCGCTGTTGTCGATCCTCGAGGATGGCCTCGCACATCCCCCGCAGCACAATGTTGGAGGGCGGCTCGGGGTTGGCGGAGATGCAGCGGCACACAGGACACTCCCTGGCCTGTCGTTGATCCCAGAAGCGCATCAGACACGAGCGGCAGATGCTGTGGGAACAGGCCAGCAGCACCGGGTCCCGGAACACATCACAACACACCGGGCACGAGAAGTCCTCCTCCGTCAGAGAGGGTCGGCCAGCCATCTGGCAACTTGATGCGGCTAAGGAGTCTTGAAATGTGTCTCCTAGAAGTCTTCACCTTTCTCTCTCAACCTGTGTAGTCTATGTACTTGTGTCCTGGAAGTCACCCTCTCACTCTCTCTATCTAACTTAGCTAACTCAGTGCCTGCTGAATGCTTCTAGTTCTCTCTCTCTCTCTCTCTCTCTCTCTCTCTCTCTCTCTCTCTCTCTCTCTCTCTCTTTAACTCAGCTAGTGCCTGCTGAGACAGTTGTAGTCTCCTAGTAGTTTGTCTGTCTTTCTCTCTCTGTTTGTGAATGCCTGAGTAGTTTATGATCTACTCAGCCTGGGAGTCTTGCTGAATGCAGCGTAGTAAAGCCCCACACGCAGAAACCACTCAGACGAGGTTCCTTCTCTTCCTGAAGCTCCAGCTCATCTGAATGTGTTTGTGTCTGTGTGTTCATGTGTGTGTGAAAGAGAGAGAGACAGAGAGAGTTATCAGGGGTGTTTGCAAGCACAACATTCCCTCACAGATCAGCAAGATAAGACAGTGTCAAAATGGCACCTGTACTGAACATGCGGGAAAACACTGAAGTCATGTAGAACGGGAATAGCAATTGTCATGTTTTTGTGAGACTGTTTTGTTTGTAATTTGTGTTTAAAATAATTTTCATGTTTCTTATTAAGTATTACCAGTGACAATCTAATGCGATTACACCACCAAGATATCTCAGACCCTGTTAGACTTAAATTAATTCTCCTGCAAGAATATAGTATGATAATCAGTTTCATTCACAGGTCCACAAAAAGCTCATCTGAAATTATTTGTTGACAGTACTCCTCAGAAGAGGGAATAATACATCTGCAACGTGCAGAAGCTGATCTTCTGGTTTGGCCACTTTTTTGGGAAACAGCTAAACTCGACTCATCTTTGTACGTACCCATATGCCAGAAAGTGATTACAAACTAGGTCACTCACTGGTGAAATTTAGTGTCACTAATGTCACACTGAAATTTATGAGTTGATTTCCTGAGACTGATAGGATAGGAACTCACCATCTTTCAAAGTGACCTACATATATGCTGAGCAATTGGCCTAACAGAAGCAGAATTTCACTATGACTACTTCACTATGGCCACACTTCTACGTTAAAAATTCCATTTCATCATTGGTCAGCAACTGGTGTAATCATTTTGATATTGGTGTCATTTTCGTAATCAGCAACTCGAGTTGTCATACCTTTATGAATTTGTGTGATGAAATAGCCTATCATCAGAATATGACCTACCTGAATGAAAGACTGGTGTCTATGTAGTATTGTCAGTAGACCAAATAGAACAGTTTAGGTTTTTTTCCATTCAACAACATATGGATTGAAATTTTCCTCTCCAGGACCTGTATCAGATTTGGGAATCTGTTCTTTACTAGTCACAGAGCGTTCAGCTAAAAGCCAACCCTGTTCACCTGAGCATGCTGAACATAGCAGAGTCTGTGGACACACCCAAGGACCAATCTGGGTCCCAGCAACCTTGCACTGAACTGCACTGTGGGAAAATGGATAAGAGAAGTCTCTTTAAAAATAACATAGGTTTACCTTCTTTTGATCCTGTGAGGGAAATTTGGTCTCTGCCATTAATCCAGAGAAGACAAAAGTGTAAAATACCAAAG
>JAODXP020000017.1:26456931-26459431 GCA_027497455.2 Sardinella longiceps | reverse complement strand
TATGACACTGTCATTTGGCATCAAAAGGTAGCCGACATGTACATTGAAAAGGTGTCACTGGGAAGGGAGTGTGAATTGACATGGAATGACTCATATGACCTTAAATGACTTATATGACCCTTATATTACCTTATGGCTTCTAGCGAGGGGATTTGAGACAGGGACCTGGTGCTTACAATGTGCAGGTGTAGACCTTCACTGTGCTGGCGGAGGGCCAGACGCCGGTCCAAATCCCCTCACCTGCAGCCATACATCAATGCTCATTAATACAGGACATTTTAGGGCACATACTTTAGGACCTGAGGATGCTAGGTCTGTGATCTGTGGTCTTTTTTGCCCTCAACCGTGCTTTCCAGGCAGCACTGCCTTCAAGGCACTACCCCCCCATAGGGATAGGGTGAGGGTTAAGGGGGTTAGTGTTAGGATTAGGATTAAGGAAGTGCCTTGTGGGCAGTGCTGCCTGGAAGGTGCCGTTGAGAGCAAACAACTCGGTTGAGCAACATAGTCCCACTCCCTTGATGAGCATCTACACAATGAAGACAAACTATTTCTGTCCTGCAGGTTGCTTTGTTAGCATTTGCAATAGCTGTAGGTTTTCATTAGTCCTATGACCTTTTAGACACACCTCTCAGTGGTTTTTAGAAAGCTCAGCTTTTTACAGCAGCTTAATGCTTTACAGTAGTCATAAAGTGAGTGTGTGGGTGCAGTACACCTTACTAGGCTACTTATGTACCTACTGTACACTACATGTGGAGGACTTAGTGTTACTTATGTACTGTACAATGTGAGTGGGCCCATGTGATTTGCACTGTAGCGTGTGAATGTGAGTGAGTGTACTGTGCTGTACACACATTCCCTAAACTCTACTGTGCAGCAGGGAACCCTATGTTGCACTGCTGTGCTGTGGTGTGTGTGTGTGTGTGTGTGTGTGTGTGTGTGTGTGTGTTCTGTGTGTGTGTGCGCGTGTGTGTGTGTGTGTGTGTGTGTGTGTGTGTGTGTGTGTGTGTGTGTGTGTGTGTGTGTGTGTGTGTGTGTGTGGTGTGGTGGGACTATCTACTACACTCTCTGTCTGCACAGGGTGGTTTAGAGGATTAGGGGCCTCTCTGGAGTCTCAGAACTCTCTCTCTTTTTCTCTCTCGCTATCCCACTCACTCTTTCTCTCTCTCTCTCACCCTCTCTTTTGTTCTCTCTCTCCCCCTATCTCTTGCTCCCTCTCTCTCTTTCCTTCTCTGTCTCTCTCCCCTCTCTCTCCCTCTCTCTATCTCCTGCTCTCCTTAGCTCTCTCTCCTTCTCTTTCCCACTCTTTTTCTCTATCTCCCTCACCCTTCTTCTCTCCCCTTTCTCTGTCCCTCTGTCTCTGCCCCCCCCCTCTCTCTCTCTCCCTCTATCTGTCTCTTCCTCTCTTTAGCATTCTCTCTATCCTCTATTACCACTCTCTCTGAGAGGGCAGTAGTAATATGAGCGTTTGATAGCCAAATTTGGGTCATTTATTTCTTTCACTGAATACTCAATGGTCATTAATGCTGTGTGTAAGCCGTTAGATGGAAATATGGGCTATTCAAATATGTGATGAAATATTCTGTTCTAGCATATTATCAAAATACTTTCAGTAGTCACTCTCTTTTCCATCTCTCTCTCTCTCTCTCTCTCTCAATTTCTTTCTCCCTTTCTCGCTCTCTCCTTCTCATCTCTTTGTCTGTCTATCTCTTGCTTCTTCTCTCTCCCTCTATGTCTCTCTCTTTCATCTCCCTCCTTCTTTACTGTAAGAGTCTCTGTCATGCGGTGCATGTGAAAGGTACTGATGCAGCTGTTGAAGCCCCATTGATTTTCCTCTGCCTTTTCCACCAGTAGAGGAACTACAAAGCTCCCCGCAGCGAAGCTCTAAACGGACCCACGGCTGCAGATCTTTAAAGCACCACTGTTAGCCACATCACACACACACACACACACACACACACACACACACACACACACACGCACACACACACACACACACACTTCCTCCCTCCCCCCTAGTCATCAGACAACCACACCTGCAGGCCTGTCAGATTCATTGACAAGCTTCACTACTTAATCTGCATCCGCAGATCCACAGAGACACACACGCACACACACACACACACACACACACACACACACACAGAACACACACACACACACACAGAACCAAAAAACACACACACACACAAAGACGCGCACACATAGACAAAAAACGCACAAACACACACATAGACACAAACACAGATACAAACACACTCACACACACACACACTGCCGTGGATTCCCACAGGAGGCTTTGTGTCCATGATATCCCTCCACTCTCCAAAGGTGTGTAAGTGTGTATGAGTGTGTATGAGTGTGTGTGTCCGTGTATGTGTGTGTGTGTGTGTGTGTGTGTGTGTGTGTGTGTGTGTGTGTGTGTGTGTGTGTGTGTCTGCGGAATGAACAATGAGCAAACTCATCATGCCTTTCATCCACGCCCTGCTCCCAGTAGTTCTTG
>JAODXP020000017.1:26439431-26441931 GCA_027497455.2 Sardinella longiceps | reverse complement strand
TTGCATTGGATTGCAAATGTTGTACATTATTTATAAACACTATATTAAACAAAAAAATATTTTGAATGTTTACAGCAGCATGTTGTTCTTATGAAGGACTTGATTCTGACTCCTGTGGACATGGTAGTAATGAAAGAAGACTAGGTCTGCCTAGATCCCTACATTTAGAATCTGTCCTCTATAAAGCACCAATGAAATAATGAGAGTAAAATTGGATAGATCCTCAGATGAGACTTTAATATGACAAGGTTCAGATATATCACTTTCTCATGGATACAATGATATGTTCATATCAGCAAAAAAACTTGCTGCATCTCCTTTCAATTTCCTCATGGAGGGACTGTGTGTGTGTGTGTGTGTGTGTGTGTGTGTGTGTGTGTGTGTGTGTGTGTGTGTGTGTGTGTGTGTGTGTGAGAGACGGCCATGTGTGATGGCTGTCTTATCAGTGATCCCCTGGATGTTGTGATTGGATGATATGACCAGCAGCTTGTCTCCTCAGTAATTGCCATCAGCTGCTTCACACACACACACACACACACACACACACACACACACACACACACACACACACACACACACAGACACCCATACTAGCGGCGGGTGCCAATAGGTTATCCTCTAATCTTCCCCATTGACCAATAGGGATTAAGACCTCATCCCACTGTTCAACACCACCCGCCACTGATTGTTTGTCAAACCTACACAGCCCTATACAGCGCCTGCGTAGAGTCGTGTAACCCCTGTTCCACACTGCACACGTCCGTCGTCAACGGATCTTATTGACTTTGCATGGAACTCTCTCAAAATGCATTGTGAGTTGAGTCCGTCCGTTCCGTCGAAAAGTTTAAAAATGATCAACTTTTCAGGCAGAAATCGATCTGTAAACCAATCAAGATCGACCCCCCCTCCGCCAGACTCGCCCTCAGTCGTCCGTCAATGGACGTGCAGAATGTTAAACAAGTGCCAGATGTGGGTTTGAATTCAGACAGTTGTGGCCGTCATGGTTGCATATTGATGTCATTGTGCTTTTGATGGTCTGTTTGGTGTCAGTTTGCTGAACACACAATAGGGTTTATTTTGGCATTAGCTATAATGTTAGAGAGGGTAAATGTCATGAACAGCAATCAGTGGGCACCAAAGTAATCTCAGATGTGTTGTTAAAAACATGTAGAAACTGAAATTCTATTAGTTGTTGCACGTGAGTGTGATATAAGATATAAGATATAAGATATAGTCATTTCTTTCTTAACAAGAGCATGTCCAGGACAGGGTTTGTCATGGCATGGGTGATTTTAACGTTCCAATGTCAGTAAGTGAGAAAGTAATTAATTTATTTATTACAAGGTGCATTTTTCAACACAATGGCCACTCAAAGTGCTAGAAAATCGACACAAAGACTGGACTAGACAAAAGACCAAAGTAAAACAGCCAGTCAGTCTGGCCATGGGTAGTGAGGCAGGCTAATGTAGGCATGGCGTACTCTTCCATGCTTATCAGCCTCCTGAGACAGGGGAAGCAGAGTAGCATCCAGTCATCACCAAATTTGTGTCACACAAATTCATGCCATGCGTAATCCCACTAAAACTAATCTGAGCGTAGGCTACTGCCTCTCATCAGGGAGGGACATTTGGGATAGTCCCGTTATGAGTTAGGGCCATTTGGGTTTGCAATGTCTGTTTAATATCCACACAGAAATCATTAGGAAATTGGATAATTTGAATGACAAATGCCTTTCCATTTGGACTTAATCTCAAAATTCATTTCTGATGCATTTTAATCTCTCAGACAACGATTTTCATTGTACGAGACGAGAATCGTTATGAATAAATCATGATGGTCTCGCATAAAGACTCATTTTAGCTGAGACGTGCAGGCTGTTGTACTGATACTGCCACCCACAGCTGGTTTAAATGTGTCGAGATTCAGCAGCCTAACATTTAACACCTCAATACACACTAACGACCAACGAATAAACATTACGAGGATTCATGCTTTCCCATAACACTGATGGCTACAGTTTTTTAGCACATTAATTGATGTTTAATGTCTTTTATTATTGTTTTAGACAAATCATCTGCTGAACTTAATCTCTTGTTTTTTAGATAAAGCGGTCCATAACAGTCTGTCCTGAATGCCAAGTGCTTCAGTTGAAATTGCACTCGTGTCTCTGAATAATGAAACAGGTAAATGAACCTGTACTCAAAAGACCCATTTAAATGAATCTGTATTCAATAGACCCATTTAAAGCTACTCCACAGACTTAGCAGAAGCATTAGATAACACAGAAAATAAACATGGAATATTGTCCTCAAATGGCAGTGCTATTAGCATTCACCTGATATATTAACTCACTAAAGGGCACAGGGGCCTGGAGAGAAACATTTTACAGAATATTGAGAAATTAATTCACGTTTACCGAAAACAGTGTAAACATTTTAGATGTGGGGATGCTAGTAAGAACTGTTTGGCAGTGATGGATGCTGAGGAAGTGATGGATACT
>JAODXP020000017.1:26419431-26426931 GCA_027497455.2 Sardinella longiceps | reverse complement strand
TACTATCATTAGCACAATGGACTTGATTCATTATTTAGACAAAGAAAAATGCTGAGAGTGCTTCTAAGAGTGTAAGAGATATGCTCCAAACAGGTGTTCTTTTGAAGTCGGGCAAAAATGGAAGTTTATTCAATATTATTTGGAGATTTCATTGCCTTTTTGGATTTTGTATGTCAATGTGTTCTCTTTTTCTGTGGTGCCAGTGAGAAATTAGAAGCCAAGCGTTCAAACTAGTAGAGCGCTGTGTGGCACTGTGGAAGTGGTTAAACATCTAAACATGACCTATAAACTGCAACAGAGTGTGAAGAGTCATTCTGACAAAGTGGTAAATTTGCCTTCTGTGAGCCTCATGTTGTCCAGATATCCACTGAAGTCGGGATGGTGGTGGCGCTGTTGTTAGAGTAAAGGTGGCCTTCAGCAACTGGAGGTTTGAATCCCGGTTAAGGTACTGGTACCTTGCATGACAGTTAGTCTCTATGAATGTGTGTATATAAGTGCAGGTTCCACCTTAAAAACTTTGAGTGGAAGTGTTTTTGTCTGTAGGAGTAGAAAAGCACCATACACTCTCAGACACACACAGACAGAGACACATACACATACACACACACACACACACACACACACACACACACACACACACACACACACACACACACACACAGGGCCGGACTGGGACAAAAAAATGAGAGTTAGACACAAACACATGCACACACACACACACAGACACACACACACACACACACACACACACACACACACACACACACACACACACACAGGGCCGGACTGGGACAAAAAAATGGCATTTTTGGCCACGGCGTCCCTCCATGATTTTATTCAATAATAATAACATTGTGGCTAGCTAAAATAACCCTATAAGTTGGTCGTGTTGCATGACCATGAGAGATTTAATTAAACTAGCTCAATATCCTTCATGAAAATTAAATCACAGCCACGGCTAAAAAAATGACCGGCGGCCCACCTGGCATTGCCCTCAATGCCCTGTATGCCCTATGGCCAGTCCATGCCAGGACATAATACACATATAATATAGAAATGCAGTCCATATATGAATCACCTAGCAGCAGGCTATCTCTTCTGTTATATCCCATTCTGCCCTGTGTGGCCTCTGCCAAGCTGGCACAGAGACCAACAGTAGCCTACAGTAGGCTATTTCACAAGAGCACCACTGAGACCAACAGTAAGCTATTTTATAAGTGCAGCTCCACACCGCAGCTCTTTTAAAATGTCAAACTTATGCACAGCATTACAGCAGGTTGCTGACAGCCAGTTAATTCAGCTTCCTAGCACGCTAGTCTTTTCACCTCAATGCAAATGATAGTGGGCCCGGTGAGATCACATCAGCCATGAATGCTTGCAGGGTTAATTGGGGGTTAAACACTGCGCTAATTGACTAGCCCGGGATCTGTGGACATTGCTAACCATGCACTGTAATGCATCCACATGCTTCATACAGTAATCTACTACACCATACACCAGCAGCAGCTTCTTACTTAATTGAATTAGAAATTGAATTAGAAATTCATTTCTTTTTAAGTAGGTCGGAAGAGAGAGCGAAAGAGAGATAGAGAGAGAGAGAGAGAGAGAGAGAGAGAGAGAGAGAGAGAGAGAGAGAGAGAGAGAGAGTCTATGGGATATTGCTTTGGGCCTGCTGTGGTTCAGTGGAGAGAGATCCTCATAGCAGCAACTTTAGGCTACTGTCTTTAGTCTGTGATTGGTCCAGATGAAAAGGAGGGGGATTCCCTTCATGCAAATAATTATTCTGTGTGCCGTTAGCGGACAGGCCTCATCAAACTTGCATTGGGGGCTTACTGTTTCTGTAAGGCAGGGGCTGGCATGGAGTGAGTATGGAAGGCCTTAAAAAGGGAGGAAATTAGGGGAGCGCGTTAGCATGACAACAAGTGCTAGTGAGATCAATGCTAGCGTGATTAGCTACCATAGTGTTACCAGGGAGACAATGCTCAAAGTTCTGCTCATCTCTCTCTCTCTCTCTCTCTCTCTCTCTCTCTCTCTCTCTCTCTCTCTCTCTCTCTCTCTCTCTCTCTCTCTGTGTCATTCTCTGGATGCTGTTTCCATGGTGAGCTAAAGACGCTGATGAGTGTGTGGGAAAGAGTGACATGGAGAAAGAACAAGAAGAGAGATTTCTCCTCTCTTTATTTGCTTAGCTTATTGTAGCCTACTACATGGAGTCTTGTGTCTCTTTTTATATTAGCCTATAGCATAGCAATACAGCCGTTGTAATGTGTTGGCGAATTAATCATTATCCAATACCGACGTGTTGTGTGTTAGTGTAGTGTTTCTGTGTTATACGTTTGTGTTGCGTGTTTGTGTTGTGCGCTTGTTGAAATTTATACTTGGGATGCTGAACCAAAGAACATTATAGCCTATGCTCTCTGAGTGAGACAGAAATAGAGGGAGAGAGTGAAAGAGAAAAGGAGTGGAAGAATGGAGAGAGGGAAAATGGAGAAAGGAAAAATAGAGGAGTGAGGAAGAGAGAAAGGTAGAAGGGGAGAGAAAAAGGGAGAGAGTGAAGAGAGAAGTGAAGAGAAAGAGAAGGAGAGAGAGAAAGAAGAGAAGGGGAGAGAGAGAGAAAGAGAGGAGAGAGGAAGGAGAGAAGGATAGAGAAAAGAGAGAAGGAGAGAGAGAAAGGAGAGAAGGGGAGAGAGAGAAAGAGAGGGAGAGAGAAAAGAGAGAGAGAAGGAGAGCCAGTGGAAGAGAGGCACTCTTGCTGCCGTATGAAAATCTAGTTTGGTGGAAATTGGGGTTGTGACTCTGGGGAAACATGAGAGGAGATGAGCTAAAAGGAGGAACAGTTCAGAGGCGACACTCTCTCACATACACACATACACACACAGATACACACACACACACACACACACACACACACACACACACACACACACACACACACACAGATGCACGCACACACACACACACACACACACACACACACACACACACACACACACACACACACAGAAAGACAGACACACACTCACACACACAACACAGAGAGACACTCATATACATATATATATATACACACACACACACACACACACACACACACACACACACACACACACACACACACACACACACACACACACACATACAGACAGACAGACACACACACAAACACATAGGCATGCATGCAGCACACACAGACGTCATCCACTGCAACTGTGCTTTCTCTGTCTCTATCTCTAACAGAAGCATGAAAACCCTGGGGGTTACTGGGGGAAAAAAAAACAATTTAGACTTTCACCTATGGTATATTTTAGATGCCAAACGAGGCCAAATGAATCTCCATCAAACACAGGAGTAAATAAAGTGAATTTTGAAGTGAATTTGTCATTTGATCACCACAAGTCTTATTGGTCTTATTTTGCTTACAGGGGAAAAATGGCAAAATGTTTTTTCATCCGCTAATGACGGTATCATCAATCAGTGTGTGTGTGTGTGTGTGTGTGTGTGTGTGTGTGTGTGTGTGTGTGTGTGTGTGTGTGTGTGTGTGTGTGTGTGTGTGTGTGTGTGTGTGTGTATGTGTGTTCTTTGTATGTGTGTGTGTGTGTGTGTGTGTGTGTGTGTGTGTGTGTGTGTGTGTGTGTGTGTGCACTTGCTATGGAGGCAGGCAGAAAGGACACAGATCAGGTTGCTAGGCACTAAAGTGGTTCCTTTTGTGATGAGGAACAATTGAGCCCCAGCATTCACCTTCAGTTTCATCTTATTCCCCCCACAGAGAGAGAGAGGGGGGGGGGGTAGAGAGAGAGCGAGAGAGGGAGAGAGACGTGAGAGAGAGAGACAGAGAGAGGTGAGGAGAGAGAGAGAGGGAGAGTGAGAGATGGAGGGGAGAGAGAGAGGGAGAGGGGGAGAGAAAGAAAGAGAAAAAGAGATGGCAGAAATGAAGTGCTTTGAAGAGAGCAGGGTGGGAAGAGGGCAGGTTCAGGTGAAAACTTGAGAATAGCTACCCACAGACTGACTGTGTGTGTGTGTGTGTGTGTGTGTGTGTGTGTGTGTGTGTGTGAGAGAGAGAGAGAGAGAGAGAGAGAGAGAGAGAGAGAGAGAGAGAGTAAGCCTGAGACCTGCACAGGGAGGAGAGGGTTTCACCCAGTGATCATTTGTCAGGGAGAGTGAGAGAGAGAGAACAAATGTAGCTGCGGGCAGAGAAAGCAGGATGCAGCAGTGACAAACGTAGACACACACACACACACACACACACACACACACACACTGCCCCCCACCCACCTCACACACAGCTCTGGCTCCAAAAGGGGGGGGGGGGGGGTGTCATGCTGACGCTGCTGAAAGAGAGAGACACAGACGAGAGAGAGAGATCGCACACTCTTGTGTGTGTGTGTGTGTGTGTGTGTCTGTGTGTGTGTACGCCTCTAACGTGAGAACGAGCGTGTGTCCAGAAGAGGTAGAGGAGGAGGAGGAGGAGAAGGTAGAGGAGGAGGTACACTCATCTCGCAGATCAGATCGTCTCTCCCGCTCTCTCTCTTTCTCTCCCTCTCTCCCTTTCTTTTTCTCTCTCTCTCTCTCTCTCTCTCTGTCTCTCTCTCCTGTGGATTGGGTGTTGTTGCCGTGGTGATGGCAGTGCACTGAAAGGGCTTTCTCGGGCGGAATAATTCGGACAGGAGCGGAGCGCTGAGCGGCAGTGGCCATGGAGGGTCTCCTCTCCCCTATGAGAACACGGGTGAGTCAGCGATCAAGTTGGGGCTGTTGCCGGCATCTCCACCGCCGCCGCCGCTGTGTGTGTGTGTGTGTGTGTGTGTCTTGGGGGGTTGGGGTACCGGCAAAAATGCTGGAATAAGTATGTGATGGTGTGTGTGTGTGGTGGTGTGGGAGGTGTCACGGTTTGTGGGTGACTGGGGGGCAGAGGTAGTGTGTGTGTGTGTGTGTGTGTGTGTGTGTGTGTGTGTGTGTGTGTGTGTGTGTGTGTGTGTGTTTGAGTGCAAGGATCCACTCAGTTGAATGGTGCGGATCTGCCTAGAAACAACACTTTCAGAAACACAGAGCTGTAATAGAGAAGGAGAGAGAGAGAGAGAGAGAGAGAGAGAGAGAGAGAGAGAGAGAGAGAGAGAGAGACGAAAGTGATTGCACACATTCATTCAATTTCTACTTTCATTAGAGGACTGGACTGCTTGGAAATTGCTGTCAACCTTCTGGTCATCTCTCTTCGTGTGTGTGTGTGTGTGTGTGTGTGTGTGTGTGTGTGTGTGTGTGCACTTCTCCAAGCAGTGTATTTTTTTTTTTCATAACTCCCATATCTCTGACATTGTACTGGCTACTAAAGTAAAAGACCTTGAGAGAGAGAGAGAGAGAGAGAGAGAGAGAGAGAGAGAGAGAGAGAGAGAGAGAGAGAGAGAGAGAGAGAAGATGGTCAAAGAGAGAGAGAGAGATAGAGAGAGAGCAAGAGAGAGAGAGAGAGAAGATGAGCGTGAGAGGATTTGTGGTCTAAAGTCAATAGAAAGTGACGTGTAATGAAAGAGAGTTGAGAAAGTGCCTGAAGCTTTGTCTGCACTTTGGACCCAGAATGTATGAGAGGGTCTCCATCTTATTACCAACATAAACCAGGGGAGAGGGGACAGATGGAGAGATGAGAGAGAATATAGATAGAGAGAGAATGAAAAAAGGGGGAATAAATGAAAAAAATGAAAGATAAAAAATGAGATGATAAGAGAGGACAGTAGAAGAGAAGAGAGGAGAGCTAGCCCAAATAGCTGCTTTCAGATGCTAGCGTGCTTTTGAATATCCTGCCCAGCTTGTGAATCTGAATGAGATTATCAGGCGATGACAATCTCACTTTCAAATGGGATTAACCTTTACATGGGCAAGATGAAGGGGTTAAAATAAGCCCCCTGCTCCAGTCGCAGACTCTTGGAATGTCAATCTCAGGCTTCAAAGCCCTCTTTGACCATCTCCTCTCTTTCTCTCTTTTTTCTCTCACTCTCTCTTTCCTGACTTTTTTCTCTCCTCCTATACTCTCTACCCATCCATTCTCTCTATCTCCTCTCTTCTGTCTCCTTCACTAATGCTTTACTCCTCTCCTCATCCTCTTCTTCTGTTTTCCTCCTCCTCTTCTCCATTTATCCCTCTATCCACTCATTTCTAACTCCTCTCTTCCTCTTCTCTTCTCTCATCCTCCTTTCATCCTCTCTTCCTCTCATCCTCCACTCTTCCTCCACTCCTGTATCCTCTCATTTCTTACTTGTCTCTCCTCTCCCTCTTCTTTTCCTTCCTCCCCTCTCATCATTCTGTCTTCCTCTCTTTCTTCTCTCCTCTCATTCTCCTCTCTTCTCTTCTCTTATTGTCCCCTCTTTTTCTCTTCCTCTCCTCTACCTCATCCTTCTCCTCTTCTCTTTTTCCTCAGCCCTTATCTATTCATTCTATCTTTTCCTTTCACTTCATTCCTTCTCCTTTCCTTTCCTCCCCTATTCCCTTCTCTCCATCACTGCTGGCTGGAGTAATGGTGTGTGTGTGTGTGTGTGTGTGTGTGTGTGTGTGTGTGTGTGTGTGTGTGTGTGTGTGTGTGTGTGTTGGGGGGCCTAGAGGACTGCCTGTGTGATGTGTGTGCGCTAGGAGCAGGGAGTTTGATAGAGAGTGTGTGTGTGTGTGTGTGTGTGTGTGTGTGTGTGTGTGTGTGTGTGTGTGTGTGTGTGTGTGTGAGCACACAATGCACAGGAGCACTAGTGCAGAGCTCTCACTGAGGCAGAGGACGCTTTGAACTTAATGCTTCAATAAATATGTAGATGCCTGGTTGCGCACTGTGTGTGTGTGTGTGTGTGTGTGTGTGTGTGTGTGTGTGTGTGTGTGTGTGTGTGTGTGTGTGTGTGTGTAAGCTTGTGTGGAGACAGAAATGCATTTGTCTGAGCGTGTGAATGTGTGTGGTGTGTGAGTGTATATGTGTGTGTGTGTGTGTGTGTGTGTGTGTGTGTGTGTGTGTGTGTGTGTGAGAGAGAGAGAGAGAGAGAGTGTATGATTAATGACCTCAGTGCTCTGGAATACACACTGAAATGATACCACTGCTGCACTGAGGTTGCTCTGAGACTCGCTCACCACGACTCCCTCTCAGCACACACACACACACACACACACACACACACACACACACACACACACACACACGATCAGACAAATGCATTTCTCTCCACACAAGCACATATATACACACACACACACACACACACACAAACACACACACACAGTACCACCACGACCACAGCCGACAGTAACCACACACAGATACAAATGAACATTCATTCTCACCATGTAATACACAGTAAACTATGTTAGCACACATGGAGGCCCACCAAGTGCCTTTCATCTTACAGCAATACACTAGGGCCACACACTCACACACACACACACACACAGACATGCACACACACACACAGACACAGACACACACTCACTCTCTCTCTCTCTCTCACACACACACACACACACACACACACACACACTCACACATTTACA
>JAODXP020000017.1:26411931-26414431 GCA_027497455.2 Sardinella longiceps | reverse complement strand
TGCCTGTATTACATGTTTCTTTGGTGCAGCAGTGAGTGGCTTGACAGCTCATCCCATGTGGGCCCAAGTTTAAAAACATCTATTCATAACAATATTACAACTTGTCAAAAAGGTTTATGTGTGCACTTCACGGTGTGTGTGTGTTTGTGTGTGCTCATTGTAGTGACATAGGTTGTGTGTGTGCGTGTGTGTGTGTGTTTCTTTGTGTATGTGGTGTGTGTGTGTGTGTGTGTGTGTGTGTGTGTGTGTGTGTGTGTGTGTGTGTGTGTGCGTGTGTGCTAGCGTGTGTGTATGTGTGTGTGTGTGTGTGTGTGTGTGTGTGTGTGTGTGTGTGTGTGTGTGTGTGTGTGTGTGTGTGTGTGTTTACTGTATGCCTGGCTGCTCATTTTCATGCTGTCTGTAGGTTGTGTATGTGAGAGGATTATAAATGCAGTTTGTGTAGGAGTGTGCCTGTCTGTCTGCACGTACACAACATACACAGGTAGGGGAGGAGTTTTGTGTGTTTATGCATTTCCATATAAGAGAGCTAGAGAGACTGTGTGTCTGTGTGTCTGAGCGTTCTGGCACATAATGGCTGCCGTGCATCACCCAGGTGGGGGTTACACATTGGTGGTGGTTAGTGAGGTCCCCCTTCCACTGCAAGCGCTTTGAGTACCTAAGGCTAGAAAAGCACTATAGAAACATAACTACTTACTTACTTACTTGCGTGCCTACCTGTGTGCATGTGTGTGAATGTACTGTATGTGCTTATGTGTGTGTGTGTGTGTGTGTGTGTGTGTGTGTGTGTCTGTGTCTATGTCTGTGTCTGTGTGTGTGTGTGTGTGTGTGTGTGTGCGTGAATGTACTGTATGTGCTTATGTGTGTGTGTGTGTGTGTGTGTGTGTGTGTGTGTGTGTGTGTGTGTGTGTGTGTGTGTGCAGTGCAGTGCTGTGCTGTGTTGGGTAGCAGTGCCCTGCAGTGGGGTGCTGTTGAGCTGTCCAGACCAACTCTAGCAGATGGAGTCATTATCTCAGACAGAGCCAAAGCCAAGCGCAGCCCCAGCAACTCACCCACAGGCACCCAACACAACCCCATGCCTCATCCAGCACCGACAGACGCTCACGGAGCTGTGTGTGTGTCTGTGTGTGTGTGTGTGTGTGTGTGTGTGTGTGTGTGTGTGTGTGTGTGTGTGTGTGTGTGTGTGTGTGTGTGAGTGTGTGTTTGTGTGTGTGTGTGTGTGTGTGTGTGTGTGTGTGTGTGTGTGTGTGTGTGTGTGTGTGTGTGTGTGTGTGTGTGTGTGTGTGTGTGTTGTATGTATGTGTAGAGGAATAGGTAGAGGGAAAAGGCTCTTTCCTTTGATCATCTGCTTCCAATCTGCTGCTCAGAGCCTCTCTCTCTCTCTCCATCTCTTTCTCTCTTTCTGTATCTCTCTCTTTCTCCCTCACTATCTCTCTCTTTGTCTCTCTCTATCTCTCTCTCCATCTCTCTCTCTTTCTCTCTATATCTCCCCCCATCTCTCTCTCTTTCCCCTGATCTCTGCCTCTCCTGTGTCTGTTAATTAGCAGTTAGGCAGCTGTCAGGATATTTTCAGGTCAAGCAGAAGAGCAGAAGGACGATCCACCTCTCTCTTCCTCTCTCTCTCTTCCTCTCTCTCTCTCTTTCTCTTTCTCGTTCCCTCTCTTTCTCTCTCCCCCTCCCCTCTGTCTCTCTTAGTTTACACATTCCGGATGCTGTTCCGATTCAATTAAACCAAAAATGACAGATTGGGTTTCTCTCTCCCTTACACACACACACACACACACACACACACACACACACACACACACACACACACACACACACACACACACACACACACACACACACACACTCCCTTTTCTCAATCTCTCCTTTTCTCCACCTCACCCCACTACCCCCATCCTCCCCCTCCCGAATCTCTCTCTCTCTCTCTCTCTCTCTCTCTCTCTCTCTCTCTCTCTCTCTCTCTCTCTCTCTCTCTCTCTCTCTCTCTCTCTCCCTCTCTCTCTCTCTCTTCCTCGTTCTCTATGTGTCTTTGCTGCTCAGTCATGTGTGTTCAGTCTGTAGTCCTACTGAGAGGAAACCACTGCTGGAAGAGCTTTAATGCCAGGTGGCAGACATATTGGAGGCTGTCTGAAAGGAACTCCATCTCCCAGATGTCATTGCTGTTCCCAATCAGTGCCCATGCCTACTGAATGATTGAGACTGATGATGCGTTGAGAGAGTGGGTGTGCTATGGGTCTTGTGTTAGTAGCAGGGCAAGGAGAGGTTAAGTGTTTTACAGTGATAGAGAGGGAGGAGGGGTAGAAATTCTGTTAAGTTCAAGCTGTGAGTAGCATTTCACACTTGTCAGACACAGAAGAGTCACAGCTATGATGATCTGCCATTTAAGTGTTTCTTTTTTTTTTCTGTATGTGTACGTGTGTGCACACACACATGCGTCCATGCTTTTTACGCATGTGTGTGTGTGTGTGTGTGTGTGTGTGTACATTTTGTTTGATGT
>JAODXP020000017.1:26404431-26406931 GCA_027497455.2 Sardinella longiceps | reverse complement strand
CACTGCTCAACACTGATCTGTTTACTTACACACAACTTAAACAGTGTGTGTGTGTGTGTGTGTGTGTGTGTGTGTGTGTGTGTGTGTGTGTGTGTGTGTGTGTGTGTGTGTGTAAATGGTCCCTTGAGGTGTGGTATTCCCCTTACTTTTGATTTTCTGAGCTACTGGTGCGAGACGCCCCTCTATTGTTAGATTTCCGCCTGGACTCTCTAATCTCCACACACCAGTGTGTGTGTGTGTGTGTGTGTGTGTGTGTGTGTGTGTGTGTGCGTGTGTGTGTGTGTGTGTGTGTGTGTGTGTGTGTGTGTGTGTGTGTGTGTGTGTGTCATCATTATAAATGAAGAGTAATTGCACTGTTTACTTCCATGTTTTTCATGACATGAGAACCTTGTTCACTTAGACTTAGAATTAGACAGCTTCAAATTGTCCTTATTAAATGTGACATATTGCAATTTAAGAGGAACACACACGCATAAGGAATATAGGAAGTGGGAAGTAGTGCAGTCTCTGTTAATTTCATAACCACCAGTCCAGGAATGGAGCTTATTTCCTGAAAAGAAGCGGCTCTATATGGCCATGGATTTTTTTTTTTTTTAAGGTGTGAGAGTGTGGAAAGATAGAGGATGAGACCTGGGAGAGTTAAAAAAAAAAGTGAGTGAATAAGAAAGAGAGAGAGAGAGAGAGAGAGAGAGAGAGTATATTGGGGTGCGGCGATAAGCTTATCTCACAGGGCCATGGAGGGCCGGTGTATGCAGAGGTTATTAGCCTCAGTGAAAAGAGCAGCACTGAAGCCTTTCTTCTCCCTTCAAATAAATGGACATAGGAGGAGAAATATACAAAAGCCAATGGATCAGCCCAGAGAGAGGGAGGGAGAGAGAGAGAGACGGGGGGTGGGGGTCTGGGGAAGAGAGGGAAAGAGGGAATAGATAGAGGAGTTGAGAGAGAGAGAACGGATGTATAGAAAGAAATGGAGAGTCAAAGTGGAGACAGTAGAGATGGGTAGAGAGAGAGAGAGAGAGAGAGAGAGAGAGAGAGAGAGAGAGTAAAAAGACATTTAGGAAAATAAATACAAATATATTAAAAAGAGAGATGGTTAAAGAGAGAGTGAGTGAGGAAAAGACAGAGAAATAGGAATAGGAAGAGGGATATACAGTATGAAGAGAGAGGGAATAGAGGGTGAGTGAGGGAAAGACAGAGAGGGGGGTAGAGAGTGAGAGAGAAAGACAGAGAGAGTGATAGAGAGAGGATGCAGGGAAGAGAGTGTGTGTTGCAGTAATGAGATTGAGGCATCGTGAGCGGAGCACAGGCGTACACTACGGGTCGCCAAGCACTGACTCCAGGCTCTTCATTTGGAGGCGCTAGAAAGCAAAGCTCTGCCTGCCTGCCTGCCTGCCTGCCTGACTGCCTGACTGCCTGCCTGATGCTTTCATCCTGAAGGGACTCTGGGGTCGGGCTGCAGGGGACGGAGATCCCATATGGAAACCTGCACCAAGGGCTTTTACGGAAAAGCAGGATTTCTGGGAAATAATGGCGTAGCTTCCAGACAAAAAGGCTCAAGAAGTTCTGTTTTAAAGACAGGAAATCACCAACTGTTATTACTGTGTGATAAAGGGGGCATGCGCAAAAAGGCCTATGGTGGTGAGGCGCACTGTGTGTGTTGGTTTGTGTGTGTGTGTGTGTGTGTGTGTTAGAGTTGTATGTCTCGAGACCGGTCTTGGTCTCGAGACCGGTCTCGAGACCAATTTTACGTGGTCTCGGTCTCGTCTTGGTCTTGACAGTGTATTGTCTTGGTCTTGTCTTGGTCTCGGATCTCTTGGTCTTGTCTTGGTGTCTTGCAAGACCAAGACCAAGACAAGATAAATAAATGCAATAAATATATATTTTAACGATATCAGTTGCCGGTTTAAATGACAGCCTAAACAATGAGACGCACCAAAACGAAAGTGAGTGCGCAAAAGACACCCCTTGCTGCAGCAGAGCAAGGCTCACAAATGCATTTATGGGCCGGTCTCTCAGTGACAGAGAGCCGCGCACGTTCAGTTAGATGCAGCTCTAAATTACTGTCCTAAAAGTTTACTTTCCATTCGCAAAATGTAGGCAATTTATTTATGAAATGTTCGTGTATGCATAGGCATGTGTTGGCTGAGCGCGATGTCATGCTAGGTAACATGATCTCTAATTCATTAATGGGAATTAAATCTTTCATCTTTCATTTTCGTAAATTTAGTATAGGCTACCGAGACACAGACATCGTAAAAACTCCCGTATTTAGTGGCTCATGGACGCTTGTGAATGATCTCCTGCGAGTGACTCCTATCAGGCGATAGGCTAAATGAACGCCGTTGACGTATTCTCAAAGTTATCTCTATTGCATCCCGAAAGAATCCATTCCACTTGATGTAATAGCGAATGTATACCGCTGATAATCCGCTCCGGGTTTTGCATTAGGCTACCAACTCAGTCATCGCATGTAGTGATGAGAATCATCAAGCAGTAAAAG
>JAODXP020000017.1:26389431-26394431 GCA_027497455.2 Sardinella longiceps | reverse complement strand
TTTTCTGAATATCAAATATACTAGGGATGGTAGAATAGACCCTCTCAGAGAACCAGTGGGATCTGTAGTGGTGGCTGGCAGTGGTGGCAGTTTTATATTTGTACTTTTACAAACAATATAGTCCCGCTTTTGTTGAAATCTTTCTGTCTTTGAAATGCACGTTGCACTGGTGAGCGTCTCTCGATTCCTAGTGGTCATTGTGCATCTCAGAGACTACCAGGGACAAGTGTCAGTGTGTGTGTGTGTGTGTGTGTGTGTGTGTGTGTGTGTGTTTGTAACGGCAGTGTTCTTCGCTCCTCACTTGTGTGGTTCTCCAGATTCCTAGTGGTCATACGGCTGCTCAGAGACTCCCAGGGACGAGTTTGTGTGTGTGTGTGTGTGTGTGTGTGTGTGTGTGTGTGTGTGTGTGTGTGTGTGTGTGTGTGTGTGTGTGTGTGTGTGTGTGTGTGTGTGTGTGTGACTGCAGTGTTCTCTGCTCCTCTTGGAGACTCCCAGGACCTTCCCCTCTCCCATGATCCTCCAGCTTTCCATTAAAAATGCAGTCGGTGCGTTCATGAAACATTTACCTGCTCCTCACTGCATTTAGCCTCCCTCCGCAGACCCTACACACACACACACACACACACACACACACACACACACACACACACACACACAGACACATGCCTGAATAGATGCATAGCCTACCATCGCAAACCCTACTACTGCTACACACACACACACACACACACACACACACACACACACACACACACACATTGGCATTTCATGTATTTTATTTGTATACTTGCATAGTGAGTCCTGCACAAATAGCATAACACACACACACACAGACATGGACAGGCACATATGTGCACATGCTGGGATTTTCCGGCAAGTGTGTTTGTGTGTTAATTCATGACTGCAATGCCTGATGCCATGTATGTGTGTGTATATGGTGTGTGTGTGTGTGTGTGTGTGTGTGTGTGTGTGTGTGTGTGTGTGTGTGTGTGTATGAAGCAGAAAGTTCTGGGCCTGTGGTTCGGCGGCAGCCGGGAAAGTGGGCTAGCGTTAGTAGGGCAGAAAATTCACAAGCGTGACTCATTCTAGAGCCGCTCAAACACTCCACACACACACACACACACACACACTCACAGCCAGCTTTTGTGTGGGGTTTTGTTGCAAGAGTGTGTGTATATGTGTGTGTGTGTGTGTGTGTGTGTGTGTGTGTGTGTGTGTGTGCGGATCAGCTCATCTAGGACATTCTGCTCAGGCTGCCGACACACAGAATGAGAGGAATAACTAAAGTGTGTGTGTGTGTGTGTGTGTGTGTGTGTGTGTGTGTGTGTGTGTGTGTGTGTGTGTGTGTGTGTGTGTGTGTGTCTAGCGGTGGCGCCACAGCTCTGTCAGCCCTGCTGCAGTGGCGGTCACCTTGCTGAGACATAGAGAACCGAGCCAGAATACAGAAGAGAAAATCTCACACACACCCACACACACACCCTCCCACCCACACACACACATACACACACACACACACACACACACACACACACACATACACATACAGACTGCCCCATTTATCGAGACAGGTTAGTAGTGGTACAGAAAGTGACTCAGCAAAAATATAGTGATTGTGTGTTGCCCTTCTCTCTCTCTCTCTCTCACATACACACACACATACACACACACACACACACACACACACGCACACAGAACACTCACAGACACACTGTCGTAAATACAATACAGACATCTCTCTCTCTCTCTCTCTCTCTCTCTCTCTCTCTCTCTCTCTCCCTCCCCCCCTCTCACACACACACACACACACACTCACACACTCACACACACACACTGATGTAGATACAAAACACACGAAAACACATTATAACCTCACATAGTGTGTCCTTGCCTGGCAAATGGGGATTTGTCACAGTGTGCTTTATGAAATCCTTTATTCCACTTCTGTGTTTCATGTCCTTTGATGTAAAGCTGATACACACTCAAATGCTGATGTGAAAACACACTCCAAGGCGAGTGTGTGTTCGGATCTTATAAGAGCCATGGACTTCCCAAAGCCCACACACACTCATATCAGTAAGCCAACACAGCTCTCCCAAAAGCCTGATAGCCGTATCCCTTAGGAATGTTCAAGTAGGGCAATAACAGGCAGGCAGTTTGGGAAGCAAGTCAGAAACCAGCTCCTGTCATCACGCGGTGTTGGGCGAGGTTTGGGATCTCCGGATAATTCCTTTAAATAAGCGAGCTAGCCATGCTAATGTGCTTCTTCATTGACATCTATGGGTTCAGGACTGTCAATAGCGCTAGTGGAGACGAGATCATAGGTAGCACACACACACACACACACACACACACACACACACACACACACACACACAGTTGGAAAGGCAGATGTCCCTACGTGCCCACCTTAGCTGGGAGTTTATCTGAGCATGTGTTTGTGTGTGTGTGTGTGTGTATGAAAATATGGCGTGGTTAGGTATGTTCAAATTCACAAGTAGGCTACTTGCCTGGAAGCACTCGGGGGTTTTCCCATGAGAGGAGCTCCATTTGTGTTCTTCCCCTTCAGACCAATGTGACCTTACTTAATCCACTCCTCCTGGCACACCCGATGGGAAATATTTAACATGTCAACTCACACACACCTGCACAGGTGGAAAAACAAACCTTTGTGGCTAGTAGCATATCTGTGTGTGTGTGTGGGGGGGGGTGTGTGTGTGTGTGTGGTGTGGTGTTTTGATGTGTGGGCGTGTGTTGAATATTTGCATGTTTGTGTATGTGTGTGTGGTTGTTTGCTGCATGTTTACATGCTAGTGTGTGTGTGTGTGTGTGTTTGGATGTGTGTGTGAGAGTGTGTGTGTTTGTGTGTGTGTTTTTATGTGGCCAGCCAGTGGTGGTGTGCTCTCGCCTCAGGGTTATTTCAGGAGCAGAGCTGATCTTAATGCTCTTAAGCTTTTTCACAACAGAGACGGAGAGATGGAAAGAGAGAGGGAAGGGGAGAGAGAGGGAAAGAAGGAGAGATGTAGAGAGAGGGGAATGAAGGAGACTGAAAGAGTGCAGAGAAAGCAAAAAAGGAGTTTCTCCTCTCTCTCTCTCTCTGTCTCTCTTCTTACGCGCGCATGCAAAGGCTCACACTCACACAAACACACACATACACACACACATACAATTTCGTATTGGATAAATAATCTATCTATCAATCTATCTTTCTTACATCTATACACACATGCGCACACACACACACACACACACGCGCACACACACACAAACACACACGCTAAAATACACACCATCAAGCGTTGTGCACTGCTGTCAGAATTAACACACACACATACACACACACACACACTTGCATTCCTGAACCTGGAAGCTTTTGTACAGTAGGCTAAATAGCTCTGAACTGCAGTGAAATGATGACAACTATGCCACATTCAAGTGGCACACAGCATTATAAGGGCCGATTATAAGGGCCCTTGACCTTCTAGAAATACACGCTGTCCTTGCAGTTTTTCTGTGCTGTTATTGTTGTTGTTGTTGTTGTTGTTGTTTTTTAACCCTTTGGTCAACAGAGGTAGCAGCATGCCATGCAGGCACAGCAGAGCACCTGTGCGTCCTGGAGACCCAGAGACCCAGATTAGCTGTGTGATGTTAATTAGCGTCCACGCACACACGCCAAAGAGGCTTTGGGTCACACACTGAAATAGATTAGGGCTAAGACGGATGTGCAGACTGCTGCTGCCTTTTCCCTCACACTCGCTTAATCTGGCCACTGGCGTGAGCAGCCAGTGGGAGAATGTGTGTGTTTTTTTTCTCTGCCGAACACACACACTCATACACACACACACACTGTTGTTTACCTGTGCGGTCAGGACCTTCAGTGGAGAATATGAGAGATATGGACAGGATCTTTAACCCTCGGCGCTGACACTTCTACAGTTAGTTTGGCCAGCGATACAGAACATCAAGACGAACGGAGGCAGAAGGCTAAGTCGCGTGCTGGATGGTTGCTCACCTGATGTTTGACCAGCTGGTTGCCATGGCGGCACAGGGTTGCGGTCGGGGACACACTGTGGTGCACCTGATCTGACCCGGTGGGTGGCACAGGTGGGAGCGAGTGGAGGTGCCCGTTAGGTGACCCTGTGGTGCCGCATGTAGTGTATCTGTGTGTGTGTGTGGGAAGTTGGGTCACCTGCATTCACCATGTTCCTGTTCAAGGTAAGATATGATTGATTGATTGATTGATGCTACTTGATTAGGTGTGTGGGATTCACAGTCATGTTTTCATTGTCTGCTCTCTTTGCACAAAATATCCTTTTGCTGGGATTAATTATTTGCTCTTTCATGGTGATTGTGTGTGTGTGTGTGTGTGTGTGTGTGTGTGTGTAACGGCAGTGTTCTTCACTTCTCACTCTCACTCGATTCAGTGTCATGGCTGCTCGCTCAGGACGAGTGTGTGTGTGCGTGTGTGTGTGTGTGTGTCTGTGTGTGTGTGTGTGTGCGTGACTGCAGTGTTTTCTGCCCTCTGGACCCCAGGACTTCCTCCATGATCCTCCAGCTTTCCATTAAAAATGGAAGTATGTGTGTGTACACTACGTGCGTGGGTGATGGTGGTGTGTTTTATATGTTCAATCACATGCATGTGCTGTCCACATATAATATGCTGTGTGTGTGTGTGTGTGTGTGTGTGTGTGTGTGTGTGTGTGTGTGTGTGTGTGTGTGCGACGTGCAATTAACTGTGTAGGCTGTGTTTACACACTAAGAATGGCCTCCCCATTGGCGTTGCCCATCTTATGTGCGTTGTCCTGATCTCTCTGATCTCCATGTTAATTATCATGTCTCTATGCCCATCTCATATTGACTCCCCTGCAGGCTTGTTGAAATATGCAACAAGTTCAACACACATCTCCCACTAAACTAGCCAATCAGAATCTCTCATCTCCCATGAACAAGCCAATCAGGGGCTCTCATCTCATCTCATCTCATATCTCGGGTACGAGTGATTG
>JAODXP020000017.1:26381931-26384431 GCA_027497455.2 Sardinella longiceps | reverse complement strand
AGGATAGTGTGCGTATACCATGTTCTGACTAGTGTACATTAAAAAGACTGAAAAAAACAAGAGTATAAGCTGAAAGAAAGAAAAAAAAAACTCCTGCGACTAAGACTGAAACTGATGCTGCATTGTCTTGCGTCCATGCTTTGAATTAGCTTGCTAAATTAGCCCGCTAAATCCCACTGTGTTGAGCAGCAAGGTTACAGGAAACTGGGCTGCCTCTAGTTGCCTGTTACTGGAAGGTTGTCGCTCAGTTGAGACTCAATAGTAAGGACTCCATGGAGGAGGAAATTAGTTTTTTTTTTTTTCTAGGGTGTGGCATCATCTGGTGGAGTTGTCTGTCCCTAAACCCAAGTCAATCAGGCCGTCTGTCAGTCAGTCATCCATCAACACATAATTACTGAGAATGACTCCGTCCTCAGCCAAGGACATTCATAGTTTACATTCTTACTCAGAGAAGAGAGATAGATGGAATATAAAGAGAGAAATTGGAAGAGATTATGAGAGAGAGAGACAGAGAGAGGAGAGAGAGAGAGAGAGAGAGAGAGAGAGAGAGAGAGAGAGAGAGAGAGAAAGGAAGAGAACGGAAAGAGGAGGCAATGGAAGGAAGGGATTCCGGCTGACGAAGAGGAATTGACAAAGATCTATTGTATTATCAATGAGTGGAGACACCAAGTGTGCAGAGAGCAACTGAATGATGGAAAAGAACTGTGGAATAAAACAGTAATGCTACTCAGTAGACAGATAGACAGATGGACAGACAGACAGGCAGATAGACAGAAAGATGGACAGACAGACATACATACAGATAGGCAGGGAGATGGGCATACAGAAAGACAGGGCGGCAGAGAGACAGGCTGACAGACAGCCAGGCAGATAGAAGTTCAGACAGTAGCAAGGTGGACAAACAGACAGACAGACAGACAGACAGACAGACAGACAGGCAGGCAGGGAGGTGGACAGACAGACAAATAGCCTACACTTTTAAAAGGAAAGGATACATTTTAGGGTTCCTCACTTTACCACACTGGTGGAACCCACAAATGAACTTACAGGAACCCTTTTAAAAAATACATTTGTTCTCTGAAGATCTTTGAAGGATACTTGCGGCTCCTGTAAAGGTGGAACCCAAAATGTATTTTTTTAAAAGGGTTCCTGAAAGCTCCTTTATGGGTTCCGCCAGTATGGTAAAGTGAGGAACCTTAAAAAGTGCTTTGAGTATCCTTTCATTTTAAGAGTGTAGACATTCAGATAGTGGCAGAGTGGCGGATAGACAGACAGACTGAGAGACGGACAGACAGACAGACACACAGACAGACAGGCATGCAGATGTGTTTTGTTGGTCATGTGTGTATTACTGTTTGGTGACTAGCCTAATGTATCCTCCTTAGCCTAGCGTTCACAGCTGCTGCTGTTGAACATGTCTGACATGAGGCAAGTATTCCTCTAATGACTCCCATCATTCAAGCCCAGATCGCACTGGGACTCTCCCCACATTAAAACAGCATCTGGCAGTCTGGGAGTCTCTCACAAACAATACAATACACACGCAATCTCTTTCTTTCGCCTTGAGAAAACACTTTTTCCTGCTAGTTTCCTGCAATTACAGAGTCATTTAGAAACTATATTATTTTAGTATTTTTAAATAGTTTTTTTTTCTTTGTCTGAATCTACTTTATTTTTGAAAATATGGAGTAATTATTTCATTAAGTGCTCCTGACTGTTTGCGTGTAACATAGGAATAAAGTGGTATGCTAATGATAGCCTAAAGCACGGGAAAAGCTGAGATTCCAAATGCTGCTAAATCTGACGGTGGGATTGGATTGGCTCTGCACTCTTGTCAACACTAATAGGGGGTGGAGAATGAAAACAGAATTCAGCAGAAATGTCTTTTTCTATTTTCATAAACACTAACTTAATATGTACAGTCTGCCTCACACACAGACACATGTACACACACGCGCGCACACACACACACACACACACACACACACACACACACACACACACACACACACACACACACACACACAGTGATGTGAAGTTTGCATGCAAGGACACACACACACACACACACACACACACACACACAATTTTAATTGGAAGTGTAGCTTCAGGGTGTGCCCCCCTTAAGCAGACGCTGAATCGGGTGAATGAAATCACCTCATTTTATATGTGTCAGCACGTATTTAAAATGTGTGTGTGTGTGTGTGTGTGTGTGTGTGTGTGTGTGTGTGTGTGTGTGTGTGTGAGCCATGTACAGGGCTGTGTGTATCTGCACTATCCTCTGTGTGCATCTCTTCTCCATCAGGCCTACTCTTGCCTGTTTCCTTGGCAACCTGCAGTGTTTGTCTGCGTCAGCGGCTTGCCCAGAAGCAGTGTCTAAGGGTGACACACACATTCACACATTCACACACACACACACACACACACACACACACACACACACACACACACACACACACACACACACACACATAAAAATGAGGGTGTGGTACTGTCAGTG
>JAODXP020000017.1:26364431-26366931 GCA_027497455.2 Sardinella longiceps | reverse complement strand
GTGTGTGTGTGTGTGTGTGTGTGTGTGTGTGTGTGTGTGTGTGTGTGTGTGTGTGTGTGTGTGTGTGTGTGGTGTATAGGGTTTGGTTGTAGTAGGCTGTAGTAGTTTGCCTTTCAGGGCAAAGAGGCTATAGACTGTGTGTGTGTGAGTGTATCTGTGAGTGTGTGTGTGTGTGTGTGTGTGTGTGTGTGTGTGTGTGTGTGTGTGTGTGTGTGTGTGGGTGGGTGCATTAATCTGGGGATAACCTGTATGTGCTCTTACAAATACTGAAGTTGTAATATGGCCTTGCTTATGCTACTGTGTTGAGCATGTGTGTGTGTGTGTGTGTGTGTGTGTGTGTGTGTGTGTGTGTGTGTGTGTGTGTGTGTGTGTTTGCATGCAAGTACAGTATGCACAAAGTACTACAATTCTTTCACGTGTGGGAACACTCTGCCTTCCCATAACCATTAAAACATCCAAAGAGAGAGAGAGAGAGAGAGAGAGAGAGAGAGAGAGAGAGAGAGAGAGAGAGAGAGAGAGAGAGAGAGAGAGAGCAGCTGGGCCAGAGGTGTGGTAATCTAAAGCTTTTCTTGGTTGGTCATGCATGCTCAAGTTCAATACCTTCCTCAAGTTTATGAGGCACAAATTCTCTTTGCCCATGGGGGTATTCTCACACACACACACACACACACACACACACACACACACACACACACACACACACACACACACACAGCCAGACATGCACCCTTCCCTCTCTTCACTAAGCCATCATCATGTTGTTATATCCGACATGAATACATGTATATATTCCCGACACAAAAAAAGACTTCCAGGCACAACTAAAAATATTTATCCTTGCTTATCCTAAAGTTAAACTGGGCTTTGAGATGAAATGGCGTTTAAACTGGAAAACTAAGATCCTTTTGGATCCCTGGGATGTTGTTATCATTTAGGAATCACAGCAGATTTGAGCAGGTTGTTTTTCTAATGGAGCCAGATAATATAATTAGGCTTGTCCATGGTGACTGGCCAATAGCCATTAACCTTTTTCAGTCAGCAGAACAGACATGTTGTTTTTCTCAACAGAAAACAGGTGCAGAGACTCAGTAGAGAGCTGGAGAGGCTGGTTAAAGTCTGAAAAAAGCTTTCTTGGAAGCTCTACTAACAAACCTCTTTAATTCTGCTCATTGTAATTACACTCAGGGTGATTTTTTTTTTCTTTTTTTGAGGAAGGAATGTTGCTTGGCAACCATATAACCGGTTCCATGTGGTCTGATTGATCGCAGTTTGCCTACTGTGATCATAACAATTTGCATACTGACTAAGCTCTTCACAACAACAAAAAGAGCTGAGAAGAAAAGAAATTGCCAGTAAGCAAAACCTTAAGGCTACACTGGATACTTTATGAGAATGTTAAGCCAAGTTCTGTCAAAGAAAATAAAAAAAAAACATTAAAAATCGATGGTGATTTTTGGTTTTTAGAATGTTGAATCTACTGCCGTGTCTGGGGTAACCAGTTCCATTGTTTATAATAGAAGCTAATCGTTACGCCAGATAAGTCTTTGACTTCATGCATCCAGTGTAGCCTCCCTGTAAGTGTGCATGACAGAACAACGATACTAAGGAATCATACCCAGCAACATTGCTTTCCTTTGAGCTGTCCTTTGTCTAATCCTCTTACAGATTGCTCATAAATGCAAAGAAAAGCTGCAGTGTCACTGGCATGGCTGGTTGTGGAATAAAGTACAGTTCTGACTCTTCAGAAAGTTGATCCCAGGATGACTGAGTCTCTTCTAGCTTGACCACTATGCTGGTACTAATAGGAGGAGTCCATAGGAGCTACTATAGGCTACTTGGCTACGCTCTTACACTCTATAAGGGCAGCTAGGCTACTGCATGGTGCTCTTGTCTATTCTCACTGCGGTTTATTTATATCTTAGTTTGATCTTTTCGCTTTGTCTTTATTCTCCCTGGAGGCTGCCTCAATTATCCGTCTTTTCTCATGTCCAGTGAAATCGAATCGAATCTGCGTTGAAATGATCTCTAGTGGTCATAAACCTGCCTTGCTGCACTGGCCAGTGACACACACACACACACACACACACACACACACACACACACACACACACACGTGCTCAGAGCAGGGGTAGAGGGAGAGGCTGTCAGCTGAAAGCAGTAAAAATCATTGGGTGGATATTTTCTCTCCTTTGTCATCCATCCATTTCTCTCACGTTCTTCCCTTCCAGCTTATTCTCTATCCGTTCATCTTCGCTCATCCTCTCGCTCACTTACTTTCTCTCTCTCTCTCTTCTTCCTCTTCTCTCTCTGTGAGCTGTGATCTATCTTTCTTTCAATTCATCTCTCTCTCTCTCTCTCTCTCTCTCTCTCTCTCTCTCTCTCTCTCTCTCTCTCTCTCTCTCTCTCTCTCTCTCTCTCCATCTCTCCCTGGTCCCTCATTAAAGGCAGTGCTGGTATGGAGGGAGAGGAACTCCACAGAGACTAACTCTTTTCCCTGCTC
>JAODXP020000017.1:26351931-26354431 GCA_027497455.2 Sardinella longiceps | reverse complement strand
CTGTCTACATCGTCATCTCATCCCTCCACCCCCACACCCCCGCCCTCACACACACACACACACACACACACACACACACACACACACACACACACACACACACACACACACACACACACACACATTCTGGCATCTTGGAGGGCACTCATCTGCCCTCTGCCCTCCGCCCCTCCCATCACCACCTCCTCACACTCCCCCAGCAGGGTCTCTGGCATCTCAGAGGGCACTGACACACACCTCACACCTGCCTCCCTCAGGGACGAGCGATCTGCCTGCCAGTGCAATGACGTTAGTGGATGAGGCCTAGAGGCGTGTGTGAATGTGTGTGTGTTTATCCTAGTGCCATTGGAAGTGCAGTTTGATTGTGTGTGTGTGTGTGTGTGTGTGTGTGTGTGTGTGTGTGTGTGTGTGTGTGTGTGTGTGTGTGTGTGTGTGTGTGTGTGTGTGCGAGGTGGGGGCAGTGTGAGCCCATGGAGGGGATGGGTAAAGCAGAGTGAAGGAGAAAGGCAAGGACATCGGGGTGCTGTGGGGACGTCTACCCTTGTGCCCGCTAAATTCTGGACGGGGTGCATGGGGCCGACAGCCTGGGAATGACGGGGGGACTGACTGGAGCTTGGCTGATGCAGGGGAAAAAAGTGTGTGTGTGTGTGTGTGTGTGTGTGTGTGTGTGTGTGTGTGTGTGTGTGTGAGAGAGAGAGAGAGAGAGAGAGAGAGAGAGAGAGAGAGAGAGAGAGAGAGAGAGAGAAATGTTCTGTCTGAGTTTGGATCAGCCGTCTGATGCCACCCTGGTGAACCCTGCTGATGGCAGGGGACGAGGGGCGGGGGTAGGAGTGGGGTGGGCGCTGGAGGGGACGGAGTGTGCGTAAGCAGGACCAGGCCTCCAGAGAGGGAGGGGGGGGGAAGAGTTAGGCTGCACTCTCCCCGGAAAGGTCAGTCATCTTTGGGCAAAGCACGGAGCGTGGAGTCCCTGGAGACAATGTGGTGGAACTGACACTTTAAACAAGGAAATAAGCGAGGGAGGGAGAGAGAGAGAGAGAGAGAGTGAGGGAGAGTGGGGAGCAGAAAAAGAGAGAGAATGTCACACAAAGAGTGTGAGAGAGAGTGGGGGAGAGATGGAGGGAGAGAGGGAGGGAACGATAGAGTTAGAGAGCGAGAGAGAGAGAGAGAGCTTTGGTGGCGTTTGTGTGGGAATGTTTGTGTTGGATGAACCCTGTGGACTATTCTCAGAGTGGGAGCGAGGGAGGAAGAAAGAGAGACGGAGAAAGAGAGAGAGAGAGAGGGAGCGCAGGGCCAGTCAGGGGGAAAGAAAGGGACCCAAAGAGAGAGGGAAAGAGACGGAGGAGTGACAGAGAAACTGTTGTGTTTTAGTCGTTCTCCCTGTGGGCTTCTCAAAGGCACAAAGAGGGAAGAAGGAACAAGGGATTCACACAGAGAGAGAGAGAGAGAGAGAGGAGGAGGAGGAGAAAAAAGAAAGAGGGATTGTATGCAGTACGGAGGAGTGTGATTTTGACACCTGCTTTGCTTCATGTCACTGTTCTGGAGGAGGAGGATTACCTGTCTTTTCACACACACACACACACACACACACACACACACACACACACACACACACACACACACAGAGACGTCATTATGGCTAACCCACCTGTGTGAGTGTGTATCAGGTTGGGTGACTGTGTGTGAGTGAGAGACAGTGAAAGTGTTTATCCTGCTGCCATTGGAAGTGCAGTTTGGTGTGTGTGTGTGTGTGTGTGTGTGTGTGTGTGTGTGTGTGTGTGTGATGGAGGCTTTGCTAATGGCTCTGGAGGAGGTGGTGTGTGAGAGGCAGGGTGTGTTGTGGGATCTCACATCCACTGCTCTAAGCCGATGGCGACACACACACCTGAGAGCTTTTCACCTGCTCCCTGGCGCCAGGTGTGTGCCACGAGCCGTCTATCAGGTACGATTTCACTTACTTCTCACACACACACACACACACACACACACACACACACACACACAAACAGTTGACACGTGCAAGCAAAACACAAACAACTAACTGTAGAATGCATGAGAGAGGTGCCAAGAGCGTTTTGCTTACAAATAGTGTCAACGCTAAGATGTGTGGTGGTTGTGTGACTGTGTGTAAAAGACCTGAAGTGTGTGTGCTTGTGTGTGTGTGGGTGTGCATGCTAATTTTGGCAGTAAAATAGTAAAAAAACTCTCTCTCTCTCTCTCTCTCTCTCTCTCTCTCTCTCTCTCTCTCTCTCTCTCTCTCTCTCTCACCTTTTGCTCTTCTCTCTCTCCTTGCTTGTGTTGTTCAGAATGGGAATTAAGGCACAAAGACTAGTTTGTTGGTTGTTTTTGTTCCTGTTTGCCTATAATAAGTTAGACTTATTGCCAATACGATTTCAGAAGTATGCAGCTATGCTGCTTTGCTCATTGTATGGATGTACAGTATGTGTTTGTTTGTTTGTTAATTTACGCTTGTTTGTATTTACTCTTGTTATTGATGCATAAT
>JAODXP020000017.1:26329431-26336931 GCA_027497455.2 Sardinella longiceps | reverse complement strand
ACTGTCACACACCAGATGAACCTGCTGTGACCCTAATGCGTTTCAGGGGTGAAACAGTTTTGCGGTTTTGGGAATCTCACAAATACACACACACACACACACACACACACACACACACACACACACACACACACACACACACACACACACACACACACACAGGTTCGTAATGATGCGGATCAGTGTTACCTCATAAACTCAGCAGAGTGTTCTCACGTTAGCAGCCAGACCAATAAGAGTCCATTTAAAGATCATGTAATCAGCCTTTAACAGAAACTATAAATCAGTGTGAATAGATGGATGTGTGTGTGTGTGTGTGTGTGTGTGTGTGTGTGTGTGTGTGTGTGTGTGTGTGTGTGTGTGTGTGTGTGTGTGTGTGTGTGTGTGTGTGTGTGTGTGTGTTTCTAGTCTCCCTGTCTCTGAGGCTCCCCCTTTGATATGGTCTCGCCTGAGTCCTGCTGCATGAGGTCAGGTTTAAGGAGCTTGGCCATCTTGCATCAATTAAAGGGCCAGCTCTGTTTACATTTAGCTTCTGCAATATGGGTCACACACACACACATGCACTCACACACACACACACACACACACACACACACACACACACACACATATATACTCTCTCTCTCTCTCTCTCTCTCTCTCTCTCTCTCTCTCTCTCACACACACACACACACACACACACACACACACACACACACACACACACACACACACACACACACACCTTGCCTCCCAGGGATAGCCACAACCCTATATAGCCCTACAGAATCTGTATCAGTTACCCAGCTCCCACCCTGACCATTTTGCCTTGACCTCCAAACCTGCCCTGAGGTTTCTCCTGCCATAAAAGAAGCAGGTTCTCGCCCCACAGCACCTAACCCCACCCCACCCCACCCCAGCACAGCACAGCAAAGACCCCCACCTACCACCCAGGGCTCCAACCCAGCCCATACTTCCACCCCATTCCAGACCTCCATCCACTACCCCAGCCCAGACCTCCACCCACTACCCAGGCCCCCACCCTCTCTGCCCAGGCCCCCAGCCCAGAACTCCACCCCATTCCAGACCTCCAGCTCTACCCCAGCCCAGACCTCCACCCTCTACCCAGGCCTCCATCCCTACCCAAGCCCAGACCTCTCCCCCCTTACCCAGGCCCCCAATCCCACTCCTGTCCAGCCCCCCACCCAGACCTCCATCCCAGTCCAGACCTCCAGCCCTACCCGAGCCCAGACCTCCACCAACTACCCAGGCCCCCCACCCCACCCCACCCCAGTCCAGACCCACATCCACTACTAAGGCCCCCAAATCCATCCCACCCCAGACCCCCATCCTCTCTGCCCAAGCCCAGGCCCATCCTCAGCCTCCATCTTTGCTCTGCTCTGCTCCCCCCACCCCAAGGCATCATGCTGGAATATCCCAAACTCAGCTTCCTCTAACTGGAACCAGATTGGCCCCATACTCAGATGAGGAGACAAAGAGCTAGGGAACCAGAGAGAGAGAGAGAGAGAGAGAGAGAGAGAGAGAGAGAGAGAGAGAGAGAGAGAGCACATTGCAAGAGTGATGGAGAGAAAAAGGGAACCAGAGAAGGACAGTTATTGGAATAAGAATCCCTCACAAATGTAGTCTTCTTCTACATAGTAATCTTCTTCTTCTTCTGCAGTTTGCTTCTTGTCTATCTGTTCTCTTAAATGGGGTTTCCTGATGTTCCTTTTGTACGCTAACTAGCCCAGTAATGCATGACTGTGCTTTGGGCCGTTTTACCTCTTTTAGCTCTGAGCGGAGAAAAGGAGCAGTGGTTGTGCGTGAGGGAGGGAGAGGGGGAAGAGAGGGAGGGAGGGAAGAGAGGAAGAGAAGGGAAGGGAAGTAAGAAGGAGGAGGAGGAGGAGGAGGTAAACGCATTTGAAGTTTATTTTAAAACTGACATCTCCACCAATCAGAGCTGTGCGAGTCTGGACATTCCCATCCGTTCTCAACTAAACCAGTGCATCATGGGTATTTTTTAAACTCACTGTCCCAGGCTACTTTCTCTCTCTCTCTCTCTCTCTTCCTCTCTCTCTGTCTCTGACTTTATCCTCACTCTCTTTCTCTAAATTTATCTATCTATCTCTGCCATTCCCTCACTCGTTCTCTTCCTCTCTTTCTCTCTCTCTAGTCTCTCTATCCCCCTCTTTACTCTGGCTCTCTGTAAAACAACAGGGTCCTTGTGCCGGCGCTCCCAACCTCTCCTCGGAGGAAACGGCCAATAAAGTTCAGATGTGAATTGGCGCAGGGATCATCTGGGGATGTTTAAATTGGCCTGCCGGGTTTCCGGTGTCCCAGTCATGCCAAAGCCTTCCGCCCCAGAGAAACAGAGAGAGAGAGGGAGAGAGAGAGAGAGAGAGAGAGAGAGAGAGAGAGGTGGAAGGGGGAATGCTGACATTGTAAGACAGTTCAGTCTGGACTATAATGCTAAGTTACGGCTGGTCTAATGTCATTTTCTGTAACATAATAGGATGTTAAAGCTGCCATTGTGTGTGTGTGTGTGTGTGTGTGTGTGTGTGTGTGTGTGTGTGTGTGTGTGTGTGTGTGTGTGTGTGTTGCAGCAGTTGGCCTGGTTTCACGCTGGCTGGCTTGCGTGTGTGTGTGTTTGTTCAGGACAATGGCAGGACTCATAGTATAAATATGAGGCTTTGCCTTGTGTTGCTGTACACCGATACTTTGCCATTTATCAAAGTTGTCTTGATCCACAACAACTGTCTGCCATTGTCTTTAAAGCCAAGTTAGGACTCAAGGAGCAGTTGTGCATCTCTCTCTCTCTCTCTCTCTCTCTCTCTCTCTCTCTCTCACACACACACACACACACACACACACACACACACACACACACACACACACACACAGTGTAATGCATACACAGAAATCATCATGTGGGTTGTAAAGCACACAACTCCTTATCTTTTGTTTTGATAATTTAGACTGTTGTTATCAACCTGAATTAGGCTATATTTATTTGGGAACATTGCCATTGCTTATCAAAAGGATTCTCAAGCTTTAGGCTATGCCACATTTGTTAAAAGAGTATCTGTCAAACAAAGCGTCGAAGGGCAAACTTTCTCTGTTTTCAAGCAAACATAGAGTGACCGTTGAAAACTTGAAAAAAATCTCTTAACGTCCTTTCATAAAAACGGTTATCCACACGAGCCAAACTCGAGAAGGGGAATCCGAAATAGAAACGGATAGAGGGAGGGAGGGAGAGAAGAGGAGAGAGAGAGAGAGAGAGAGAGAGAGAGAGAGAGAGAGAGAGAGAGAGAGCGTGTGTAAGAGTGAACTCTCTCCCAAATGATTTTTGGCTCTACTTCTGCAAATCCAGATGTCGGGCCGTAGTGGGTTGTACGACTGCTCCTTGAAGCGCACCCGTCCGCAATTTCACATGACCAGCGGTGGCAGTGGAGTCCCTTCCCCCAAACCAGTCCGCTCCTCCTCTGTGTTTTCGCTTTTAGTCCTTCTATGTGGAACGGCGATATTGTTCCGCAAAACTACCAGCTACCTGGAAGAGAGTCTTGAGCGCCAAGACATTTGCTCGGATTTATTATTCTAACGTTATCTCTAGTATTCTCTGTGTTGTGTCAGCTCTGCGTGTTCATAACATCTCCGCGCTGCGCCGGGTAGTGTCACCAGGGAGAGAGAAAGGAGGAGGGGGTCGGTTGAATGCAAGGAGTCGCTCCCCCCGATGAATTGAATAGTGCAGCGCTGCTCCTTGGAAGCAGGCCAACGTCCCTGTGAAAAAGCGCGTTTAGTGGCGAGATGGGATGTCTTGGCACTGCTGTCAGCCCGGTTTGCTTGCAGTGAGCGAAAGGAGGGAGGGCTGAATTGGATTCCGGCTACCAGCTATCCTCGCCGGTCACAATGGAATGGATGCTGTCGGTGTTCTAGGCCGGGATACCACTCTGTCTTGGATCTAGATATTGTTCTTGGATTTATACAGATCGGACCTTTTTTCTGATCGAGTTGCGGAAAATTCATGTTGAAGGGACACTGAAATCTACAAGGTAATCACGTCCGTTTGTAGCCCTATGCTCTGTCTCACCACTGCTTTCATCGAACGATTTGCATCTGTCACTAGATTGCCTATTAGACGGATATGGATTTTCTATTCGAAGATGATTACTGTTCAATCAACTATAGGCTATGTTAAAGTTTTGTTACAAGGGACCCGAGGAAAATAGCATGGACAACCATTAGTCCTTTCCCTATGCTTCGGCGTCTCACCAGCAGAGGCAGCCAATCCATGCTGGAACGATGCTTTTAGACAAAACTTGCTATGTAATCTCGGCCAGTCCAGCAAACGAGATGCTGCAGAAATCAGAAATGTGTTATTGCTGAACCATTGGTGACATTATTGTGCCTTTTGAAAATGCAATACTGGTTACATTGGAAGAGATATGCTTTTAGGGTGATCCTGAAAACAATTTGCGCCGATAAGCCGTGACAGCATTCGTGTGCAAGGACAGAGTTTGCATACCAAGTTCCATCCGTGCATGTTTGCTAAACCGTGCTAGTTTCTGAAATAACAAGGCTGTGTTGTGATGTCCGGTGATTACACTCTTCTGAGTGGTAATATTACGTAGAACAGCATCGGCTTATCGTTTTAAAGAGGTGGTTAGGTAATATTACGAGACCTTGTACGAGGCATTTCTAGGTTAGTGTTACCTAATTTTGTGATTTCGAGGAACCAGTGTGAAATCCTCCCAGGTGGATGTCTTATGTAGGTTACTGCACGGAATGTGCCGAACCCAGTAGACTCGCATGTTGTGTTGCCTGTTTGGTGATATTACACGAGTCTGGTGTTACTGTGCTATGTTAGGTTGTGTGCGCAATGCTTCCATGGCCTCGTAGACGAGGAAATCGGGTTCACAGACTGAAAACGTGTATTAGCCTGCACACAGCAGTCTGACTAAGCAGTAGCCTACCTATCATGGTGCACGGAGAGGTCTTGGAGGCAAGCACTGCTAGTATATGATCTCTCTCTCTCTCTCTCTCTCTCTCTCTCTCTCTCTCTCTCTCTCTCTCTCTCTCTCTCAGTACATTCTTGTAACGGTGGTCAGCTGTCGGCGATTTAACGCATTTGACATTTCAGATGACAGACGGCCAACTCCACCTTTCATAAACGTTCTAGCAAGAGCCTGGGGAGCCGCTCACCGGAGCAACATTGTATCTATTTGTATATAGAACGGTGTATGGCTGTTGCAGTGTTACATGCTTTGATCTTTCGCGTGTTGTTAATAGGCGAGCGGTACCCTATGCTAGCCTACAACGGTGCATCATTGTTATTACTGACAAATAAATGCTGTAATGATTGGATACAGTCCTATGACACTGTCAGGGCTATTGCACCAAAACCTACAGAATCCAGTATGTAGCCTACTCGTGAAGTTTCCGAGCGAGAAGGTCATGCCGCTCCTAGAAATCGGTGAAATCAGTTCCACTGGGAATTGATGACCTGATCTGGATTCAGAATGAATATGTATAAGGGTGCAAAAGGATGTTATGCAAGGATGTGGGCTTGGGCAACTGCCCAGCTTTAAAGAGAGAATACAAGCTTGGTACCTCAATACTTCACATGCCCATGGGATGGTACAGACTACTTTAAGATGCTAGTCTTCATTAAGTGTACTCGATTGACCAGGCAATATCTGTAAAGTTGTTTTAATGGAGATTTGTGTTTCGTCTGGAGATGAATGTGTCTTACTGAGAAATATAACCCATGGCCTGAATCTGATGGTAGGCCAAAGGAGTGGTTTGGGAGTTGCATGACACTGGTCAAGCATTGGTTTGGCTCTCAGTGACAATAGGCATTCCTCTCAGGGTCAGACAATGTCAAGTCACAGTTGGAATTGCCTAGTCCCAAGTGGAGAGAGCTTAACCCTTCTCAGTCATCCCTGCATAATGTACACACACACACACACACACCACACACTTGCACACCAGAGCGTGCACCTTGCTTCAATGTTGCACTTTTCCAAACCAGATTTTGACACATGGCTGTGTGTTTGCTTAGAGGGTTGCCTCAGTGAACGATCCACTTGTAAACACACACACTCACGCGCACACACACACACACACACACACACACACACACACACACACACTCATACACCCACCACCCTAAATCTGACACTAGGCTGTCAGAGAGTGACACTGGGGTGCTGTGCAGTGGACCACCCTGGAATCACAGAAGGGGGAGGGGGTCCTGTCTCTGGTGTGTGTGTGTGTGTGTGTGTGTGTGTGTGTGTGTGTTCCTGGGATCTTCCAGAGGCAGTGTGGATGGAAACAGTAGTGGTAACAGTAGCCTCTGACCCCTGTGGCAGTGACTAAACATGGCCTCCTCTCCTCGCCTCTCCTTTTCCCAGGGAGATGCTACTCACATTTCCGTTCCATACTTACCGTCAGCCACATGACTCAAATAATACACTAAAACAACAAACAAACAAAAAAACTAATTTGAGTGACACCGGACATTTGCATTAAATCAGGGCTTGGCCATCAGTTGTGCTGTGTGACACTCAGAGATTGTCAGACGAAAGTGTATCTCTCCTTTGATAGATCACAGATCATGGTTTTAAATGGTTTAGACCAAAGATTCTACCTATGTTTAAGCTTTAGAATCTTTGGTTTTTAGACCATGAGAAAAACATCATTCAGCAGCATAAATCTAACCTCTGATATACTGTGTAGCAGTAAAACAATTACTATTTTTCTACATTTATTATACATATATTACAGACTAATTATATTTTAGATTAGATGATTCAACTCAGAAGAAGTTTGCATCAGTTTGTTCTTAGGTAGAGTAGGCCGCCTACTACCTACTATGCACATCATGCATATCAGAGTACTTCAGAGATTTTCAGCCGTACACCTGTCACAAATTTCCAGTTTGTGTGAGATTGTGTGTGTGTGTGTGTGTGTGTCTGTGTGTCTGCGTGTGTGTGCAACAGTGAGGATGAGTGTTCACACAGCTGAGGGAAAGTCACTGAAACTTGTAAGTGAGGTGCACTCAGCTTCACGAGTTGGTAACAGGTTCACACTGAAGTGTTTTGGTGATGGTGGAATCCCCACCTCTCTTCAGATAGGGTGCCAGAATTATGCAATGAGCTTATTTTCTCTCTCTCTCTCTCTCTCTCTCTCTCTCTCTCTCTCTCTCTCTCTCTCTCTCTCTCTCTCTCTCTCTCCATCACCATGTCTGTGTTATGTCTTGTGTGTTGTGCTCCATGGGCCTATAATGTTTTTTTTTTTCTTTAGGTGAGTGTTGAGTGCTGAATGTGTTCTTGGTCTCCCCCACCACACTCTCCCATGCTATCCCCCGAGGTCTCCACACACACACACACACACACGCACACACACATACACACACACCTCACCACTGCAGCAGCAGCTTAAGAAACATGAGACTCTGTTCTCTGCTGGCTAGCCAGCCCTATTGTTTGTGTTCTGTGGGGACCTGCCATAGGGTGTGTTCTA
>JAODXP020000017.1:26321931-26324431 GCA_027497455.2 Sardinella longiceps | reverse complement strand
CACACACACACACGCACACAGACTCCAGACACAGAGAGCCTCCTCCCTCTCTGTGTGTGTGATCCAAATGGTGGTAAATATGCCAACCTGGCTGGAGAATTTGCTGGTCCCAGACTCCGTCCCAGTGCTGTGTTATTAGTGTGTGTGTGTGTGTGTGTGTGTGTGTGTGTGTGTGTGTGTGTGTGTGTGTGTGTGTGTGTGTGTGTGTGTGGTTACTCTCTGAGTTATGACTAGGAACATTGAAGACTCATAAGTAGCTGAATGTTTACTGACAAACAATTGCTTCAGTTGTGGCTGCACTAAACAGCACAGCAGTCTTTCTGCATTGCTTCTGCTCTCCACAGAAACCTCTCAATAGCACAGCTACATGGGTTGGTCTCTACACAGACCTTTCAATAACAGCTACAAGAGGCCGTCTCCAGGTGCATGCTGGGAAGTAGGGCTTTGGGCTCGCTCTCCAACAAAACAAGGAGGGTCTTTGTTATTACTGAGGAGTGTTTGTTAACCCAGCTCTGCAGTCATGCATTGCAGCTATGCTATGCTAGCATAGCTAGCTTTCTAGCTGTCAGCTTGGATCGCTAGTCATTATGTCAGTCTCAGGTGCTCGTTAGGGGGGAGACGAGCACTTTCTCCCTCGTTAGTGGGGGGACGCCCGCTTCTCCAGCCAGCTGGTAAACATTCCCAGCCCCCATCGTCTCCCTCAACTTCCACCCCCCCCAACCACCCCCACCTCCCTCCTGCTCCATCTCCTCCGCTGGGAGGCCCTCCGATTGGGCAGCTGTGATCTGAGTGCCGGGAGGGTAAGAGAAACCCGGCCTGGGGGCATTGAGGTCATTGTAAGGCTCAGACGGTCCTGGGGCCTAACGGCAGCAAGGACTGGGAGACACACACACACACATACACACACACACACACAAACATACAGACGCATAAACACATACAAATACACACATACACACAAGCACACACACACACACACACACACACAGACACACACACAGTCTAGCATTTCCATTAGGGAGCCCCACTGCCCAAGCATTATTTTTCTCTCTTTTGAATGTTAATTAAGAAGAAACTTGAGAACAGTTGTGGGGGATTTTATTAATTTCTAAGTCCATGGTTATTAATCATATTTCAATCTGCAGGGGTTGTAATTACCCCAGGTATTTCATTACAGCAATTACAATCATATTCTAACTTTATTATTACCAACCAGGGAATATTTCTACATGCGACCAAATTAACAATGTTCATTATTCTGACAGTCAAGGTTTCCTGAGGCTGCCATTTTTTTATGTGAATTTGTACTTTTTTCATTCACCACGACTTGGGTCACGCTATGTGAAAGAGCCACGATGACATTGACATTCAGTCTGAAGTAAGTTCCCCCTGCTCTCTGGTTGGATTAGCCAGTAGCCATGAGAACAGGAGAACAGTCACTCACGACCCCCCTCTTAGCCCCACAAAGGTCACACTTCCACCCTGAAGAGAAGATGACCTCACTTCCTGCTTGTCCCTTCCAGCGTGCTCTGTGTGTGTGTGTGTGTGTGTGTGTGTGTGTGTGTGTGTGTGTGTGTGTGTGTGTGTGTGTGTGTGAGTGTGTGAGTCTTGTTTTGACCAGTGGTGGAATGTGTCAGGAGTGTGTGAGTAAAAGCTGAACAGCAGTCAGCATGTTTGTGTGTGTGTGTGTGTGTGTGTGTGTGTGTGTGTGTGTGTGTGTGTGTGTGAGGAGGGGGAATTAAGGACTCGTCTAAGGGAAGAAGGAGGTATACTGTATCATCAGCCTTAGCTCATCCTGGGCTCTGCACACCCCTCTCTCGGGTCCTTGCTGCTTTGCGTGCCTGTCGAGGTGTCTATTTAAGTGCCTGTAGCTGTGACACATCCTGATGTGTAACATGGGATCCATTAGCTCACTGGGCCCTAAGCCTCGCCTCTGGAGTTCCACGGCGACCTGGTCATGACCCTTGCAGAGGGCCTCTGGGCAGATACGTCCTCCAGGTAGTCAGGAGTGGAGAAGTTCACCGAAGGTAGCCTAGTTGGGAAACTTTTAGTGCAAGAAGAAGGTAGCCTACTTGTGAAAGTTTTAGTGCAAGAAGGAAGTATTAGATGTTTGAACTCAGTGCTCTGCTTTGGCCAGCGTACCTGTCAATCATAGAATGGGGGGTGGGGGATCTCAGGTGTTTGAACAGAGTGAAGATGGGGGCTGTCAGTGATGGAGTCAGAGTGCAAGTTCCGCTGTCTCTTCCCATTTTACACACTCTCTCTCTCTGTCTCTCTCTCTCTCTCTAACTCTCTCTCTCTCCATCTATCTCTCACTTTCCATCTCATGCTCTTTATACCTCTCTCTCTGCCAATCTCTCTCTCCCTTCTTTCCTTTTCTTTCTCTTTTGGGTTGGTATCGCTCTTTCCTTCTTTCCTTTCCCCTCTGCAGTCTGTGCACTTCCTCCTTCTTTCCTTTTTTCTATTACCTCTCTCTCTCTCTCTGTCCCCCCCCCCCTCT
>JAODXP020000017.1:26314431-26319431 GCA_027497455.2 Sardinella longiceps | reverse complement strand
ATCTCTGCTTCTCTCTCTCTCTCTCTCTCTCTCTCTCTCTCTCTCTGTCTCTCTCTCTATCTCTTTCTCTCTCTGCTTAGGCTTGGACCTTTGGCAATAGTTTCTGCTTAGGCTTGGACCTTTCTGCAATAGTTTTTGGACCTCATTGCCACTAGAGTAGAGTAAGGGTGTAGGCATGTTGTAACCAACCTGACCTGAGGTGTGTTTTTGTGGTGTGTGTGTGTGTCTGGCTACTGACTCATGGTTGAGTGTGTGTGTGTGTGTGTGTGTGTGTGTGTGTGTGTGTGTGTGTGTGTGTGTGTGTGTGTGTGTGTGTGTGTGTTGGTTGGTTTATGTGCATACGTTCCCTCCCTTCCCATCAAGCTTAGACTGTAATTTAAAGACAGCCATAATTAAGGCCTCGTAAGTGTTGGTGTGTGTGTGTGTGTGTGTGTGTGTGTGTGTGTGTGTGTGTGTGTGTGTGTGTGTGTCTATTTCACCGCCTAGTCTTTAGCTAGCTAGCACCGGTCTGATCCAGTGTTCTTACAGTATTAGCTGCCTGTGTAGCTCTATGCTAGTGTTAGCGTTAGCCACTAAGCATGGTGTGTGTAATCTAACAGGGCGAGGTCATTGCAGGTGTGGTTAGGTGGGGTTCATCTCACACACCCCTAAGATTACTACAGCCTCTGGGCCCTCTAAACAGGGTGACGTAAACACACACACACACACACACACACACACACACACACACACACACACACACACACACAGTGTCTTAACAGTGGCGCCCACTATATAAAAGGTGTTTGGGTAACATGCTGTCTGTGTGTGTGTGTGTGTGTGTGTGTGTGTGTGTGTGTGTGTGTGTGTGTGTGTGTGTGTGTGTTTGTCTTCCCCTCTCACAGTCAGGCCTTATTTTCTGAAACACTTTTCTCAGGTTAGCGCCCCCTGTAGGCATATTAGAATAAAATATAGAGATATTTTTGGCAGTTAAATGAAACAAGATGCTTGACAGTATTTTCTGTCAGGTGCAGTTGGTGTAAGCCCTGAGTCTGCTAGTTTGGCTGCAGGGCCAGTTTCGACTGACTTCTACATTTATAGAGACGAGATATTCACGCCGAAACCACCGTCTGTCCAGAGGCTGTAAGCTGAGCCTGATCTTTTATGGAAGAACAAGTTTGCTTGTGACTCAGCTTGTATCTCAGTAAAGGCTTCATTTAGGAGTGTAGCGTAGCAGCCTACCCTTGTACATACTGCTGAGTAGATGGTAGGGATTTTTCCATTATGTGTGTGTGTGTGTGTGTGTGTGTGTGTGAGTGTGTTTGCTTGCTCACATAGGCATTTGTGTCTTAGTGCATTTGCTGGATGGTCGATGTTGGGTGACGTGCTCAGCATGCGCTTTGAGAAGGGATGTTAGCAGGAACCCGTGTGTGTGTGTGTGTGTGTGTGTGTGTGTGTGCTCTCGTTAATCTCCTGACGAGTCCCTGTAATCACTATCCCTCATCACTCAACACTTATTAGATCCCCGTTCACGCCGGATACGCCTCCTACTCACACGACACTCAAAACACTCCCCCTACACACACACACACACACACACACACACACACACACACACACCACCCCCACCCCCACCCACCCAGCCAGTATCACAGGGTTCCGGAAATTTCTGCCATGTCTGATCAGGATCAGGTCTCATGTAGCTGCACATAGGGAAAGATGGAGCAATGGCGTGCAAGGGACCCTTATTGTACTGAGGCTTCTGGATCCTAGAACTTACCCAGATGATCCATTGTTGTACACAGGATTTTTGAAGATTGTGGTGGTGGTGGTGGTGGTGGTGTGTGTGTGTGTGTGTGTGTGTGTGTGTGTGTGTGTGTGTGTGTGTGTGTGTGTGTGTGTGTTGGCACTGCTGGAAGAATTCAAACTCATGCATGCAAAACATGCATCAGTATACACAGTATGCACCTTATATGGCTGTGATATTATACAGTATTCTTAGACAATAATGGAAGACATTAGCCTACAGTGGGCTACCATAGTCTAGGGATTGAGTAGGCAATACTGTGATAAGAATGATATCCAAGGACTGGCCTCTTCGCCACGTCAAACCAAATCAGCCTCTTCAGCCCTTTGTGCCTGAAATCCATCAAATGACAGCATGTCTCGTCTTCCATTCCAAAGCCTTGCATCACCACCACAATCTGATGTCATTGAGCTACAGCTCATATTCTCCTACCCAAGCAAACCCTACAGTAGCCTAGTCTAGTGTTTGCAGTGTGAAATCATAGACTAGCCTACCCTAGCATTTTTGCAGTGTGAAACCATAGACTAGCGTAACTAGTGTGTTCAAGAGTTCACAGTTTGACTGTTTGACTTCACAGTTTGACTGTGATCTCATCTACAGACTAAGTACAGGCTTAGGTTGGCTTCTTCCAGCTCTCAGTTAGCCTAGCCTAGCGTGTGTGCAGTGGGAAACCATAGCCTAGCATACTGTATGTTCAATCACAGTGTGTGATCTCATCTATAAGTACAGGCTTGGGTTGGCTTCTTCCACACTCTCAGTTGGGCCACACCTTTGGCTCTCCCTTTCCATGCCAAGTAGCAGCTTAGGGCTCATCTGATTCGCCAGAAAGACAACAACCTTTTTCACATGGTCAGCAACAGGTTCTGGATAACTACTGTAATCTGATCCCAGAGCTCTGTTTTCCAAAAGAATAGTTGCTAACTAAGTTAGCAGATTATTTTATCCTCAGTGACTTACAAAGAGGATTACCAGTCCAGCTAAAGAAACCTTGGGAAGAATAGCACTAAAAGGGAAAATGGGACTTCTAGAGGGTGACAGGCAGGCTACACTTGATGTATTAAGTCAAAGACTTACCAAAAACTTCCCTGCCGCAACGATTAGCTTCCATTGAAAACAATGGAAGAGGCTACACCAGACATGGCGGCACAGCCAACATTCTAAATTCTACTCACCATTCATTTCCATGTATTTTTGACGGAACTTGACTTAACACTTAACTTAATGCATCCAGTGTAGCCCCAGGGTGAGAGTGCAGAGAGTGAGAGTAGGGCCTCTTTCACTTGGACAGAGCTGAGCTATGACCCTGCCTGTGACCTTTTGACCTTTTGACCTTGTATTTGGCCACAGTCCACTTCCTCTCTTCAAGATGAATCATGAGGATGTCCAGTCAGCGTCCGTCTGTCCTCCCTTCTCTTCTCTTCTCTTCTCTTCTCTTCTCTTCTCTTCTCTTCTCTTCTCCTCTCTTCTCTTCTCTTCTCTTCTCCTCTCTCTTCCCTCCTCTTCTCCTCCCTTCTCTTCCCTCCTCTTCTCCTTCTCTTCTCCTCTCTCCTCTCCTCTCCTCTGTTCCTTTCTGGGAGGCCTAGCTTGGTGGTTGGAGTAATTGTAGAGTGCAGGGGAAATGTCATCTTCTCTTGCTCATGTCTCTGTGTGTGTGTGTGTGTGTGTGTGTGTGTGTGTGTGTGTGTGTGTGTGTGTGTGTGTGTGTGTGCTTCTGTAATGAGAGCTAGTCCGGCAGAAAATCTTGTCCTACTCACACACACACACACACTCACACTGACGACAGGTCTGGTCTCTCCACAGCGGTCCCCATGTGAGGTCAAATTCCCAACATACCTAAAGAGTGATTACACCTGGAAATGACACTTAATGGAGTCATGATTACATTCCATCATTCCACCTGACCTCTGCTGCTCGCAAGATAGCAGACAGAAAGGCCAAAGATGGAAGACAGGGGAATACCACACACACACACACACACACACACACACACACACACACACACACACGTAAGATAGCAAAGAGAAGGACCAAAGTTGGCTACCACATGACAGAAACATGGAGGAGGACTCATGTCTGACCTACCTCTGTCTGACCTACCTCTTCTACTATCTACAGTATGTGTCTGACAGACCAGCAGAGTCTGTATCGAATACTTGGAGTAAATATAAATGTAACAAAATGTTAACGCGTAAAGGAATAATTAAATTTATATATATTTATGGTTCAAGTTTCAAGGTAAATCTTTTATAAATCATTTATTTATCCCTTTTAGGTAATGATGTTCTCTTAATGTACTGTACACTCTTAAAATTAAAGGATACTCAAAGCGCTTTTTGGATACTTGAGGCTCTTGTAAAGGTGGAACCCAAAATGAGGAATCTTTACAGGAGCCTCAGGTATCCTTCAAAGATCTTCAGAGAACTAATGTATTATTTAAAAGGATTCCTGAAAGCTCCTTTTATGGGTTCCGCCAGTGTGGCGAAGTGAGGAACCTTAAAAAGTATCCTTTAATTTTAAAAGTGTAACGCTATCTTGTTTAAATATGTATATTTATCCAGCAGCAAGACAAATGTTTGGTTCGTTCCTCTGTAGTTGATCAGGTTCCGAGTGGTTTGGGATGGCTGCTGAAGTGTGTGAATATGCAGTGTGTATCTGCAAGCCAACATTCACACATGCACACTGTTACACAACCAAACCCCTCCAAACACACTTAAAAATGTCTGCTGCTCACAAACAGAGCAGTAAACAGACCGTGACACACACACACACACACACACACACACACACACACACACACACACACTGTTGTATAGCCACAAATACCTTCGCAGTGCGCCCTAATTGAGGAAGTGGGTTATTTTTCTCCACATTGCTGTGGCTGATTAGATTAAACTGGAGGGCTGATTTATAGGCCATGTGGGATGCAGGCTGCTGTCCCTCGCCACTCAGACTTGGGGGAACTCCATCACCTGCAGGCCCCAACCAACCCAATGCCTGATTAACATGCAAATAAATGTGTGTTTGCTTGGGAGTGTTTGAGTGTGTGTGTGGGTGTGGGTGTGAGAGAGTGAGAGGGAAAGAGAGAGACTCCATCTGGAAACTGCTGCAAGGAAATTACCTTTTCATTTTAAGGATTTTTTCATTCCTTTAAACAAAAGCCAATCCCAGTGAGCCTATAGGCCTATAATGGTCACATTGTGCTGCATTGCTCATT
>JAODXP020000017.1:26274431-26279431 GCA_027497455.2 Sardinella longiceps | reverse complement strand
CACATTGGACAGAATCACACTATTCAGATGAAATCTAATTTCATTATCTCAATCCTTAAAGCACAGTCTATTGCACTAAGTAGTTGCAGATTAGCCTACTCCTCACTGGTCTTTAGTGAGGTCATAACTCACCTCTAAAGTGATGCTGGCAGATGGAACATGGAACCATTTATTGCCTCTTTTGGGCTAATGTTAAAGTGACGCTAGTGACCTTAGCTATCCATGGCTTTGGGTTTTGAGACGTTGCCGTGTACAAATGTGTGTGTGTGTGTGTGTGTGTGTGTGTGTGTGTGTCTGTGTGTGTGTGTCTGTTTCACATGCTCACTTCTCAGCACAGCTCCCATTTTCCAGTGCTATTGCCATTCCAAAGTCATTTTGACCTCATTCCTAAATTTATTTCACACATTTCGAAGGGGAAAATTCCACAGTATTGCTCTAGACAACGTCTGAGACTAGCATTCCCACAGCATTCCCGTCGGCATTCCCACCGGCATTCCGGTCATTTCTGTGCTGATCCCATTTGATCCCGTTGGGCAGGAGCTGACGGGTAAGCTGCCTAAGGAATACCCGCTGGAGCCGGGAGAGGAGCCGCCCACCGTGAGGAGGAAGATCGGCACCGCCTTCAAGCTGGACGAGCAGAAGATTATGCCCAAGGGAGAGGTGGGGAGCACTCTCACACACACTCACACACACACAGATTCGCATGCCCTTTCACACACACACATATACACACACACACAAGCTTATAGGGCAGTAGAGACTCTCAGATCTCCTACAGTATATCAACTGCAGGATGGCTGTTGTAGACTCTCTCTCTCTCTCTCTCTCTCTCTCTCTCTCTCTCTCTCTCTCTCTCTCTCTCTCTCTCACACACACACACACACACACACACACACACACACACAGTTACACACACACACTACCAGCCCTCTGCCTCAGCAGGCACAAGGCTGTAATCTGGCCTCCCTCTCCTCTAGCTGTGGAGGAATCAGAGTTTCCAGAGCTCACAGACACACGTCTAAAAATAGCAGCAGCCTCTTGGTAGGCAAAGAGGAAGTGGTGATAGTGGGTTTACGTGTGTGTGTGTGTGTGTGTGTGTGTGTGTGTGTGTGTGTGTGTGTGTGTGTGTGTGTGTGTGTGTGTGAGAGAGAGAGAGAGTTTGAGTCTGCCGATTTTCAGAGGTGTGTGTGTGTGTGTTTTTCTTGAATGAGGTCCATTGCAGGCTGGGTATTATGAAACAGAGGGCTATGTTTGAGGAGACTGTTCTACACAGGAGTTAAGACCAGAGCACAATACTCTTCCACAAGCTCTCCCACGTGGCATGGGTGGGGTGCAGTGTGTGTGTGTGTGTGTGTTAGAGAGACAGAGAGAAAGAACGAGAGAGAGACGGGGTAGACAGAGAGAGAGGGAGAAAGACAGAGAGTGATAGGATGAAGGTAAGGTAACCTGCAATACAGTATGAACAAGAAAAAAAGCAATGACAGTCATTTTTGGGGTTTCTTTTGTTTTGGGGTGAGGCAGTGTAACTGCTATGTCAGGACAGTATGTGTGTGTGTGTGAAATAGGCAGTCAGCATCTCTATGTGGTGAAAATTCGACACACACATGCAAATGCACAAACACACCTTTGTGCCTCTTTCCACCTTTGTCTGCACAAAGACGTCTGCACTTCTAGTTTGTTAACATGGGTGTGAGTAAAACTCTGAGTCATTTGTGTGTGTGTGTGTGTGTGTGTGTGTGGGGGGGGGGGGGGGGGTGTCAGGCATGTGTGTGCAGATTTCATTTTTATTTACATCAGGCAGACAAAAACATCCTGTCTGAATAATCTGTGTGTGTGAGTCAGCTGAGTCAGACTCAGCACTTCCATCCAAGTTCGTCAGTTCCTGCGTAAAACTTGCATAAGTGTCCTAATGCCTCTGTTTGTGTGTGTGTGTGTGTGTGTGTGTGTGTGTGTGTGTCAGGAGGAGGAACTGGAGCGTCTGGAGCGAGAGTTCGCCATCCAGTCCCAGATTACGGAGGCGGCGCGTCGCCTGGCCACGGACCCCCACGTCAGCAGCAAGAAGCTGAAGAAGCAGCGTAAGACGTCCTACCTCAACGCCCTCAAGAAGCTGCAGGACATCGAGAACGCCATCAACGAGCACCGCATCCGCTCCGGGAAAAAGCCCACGCAGAGGGCCTCGCTCATCATCGAGGGTCAGTCCACACAGCTGGCGGGTTAACTGTCTGCCTGTAGTCCCGTTTACATGGACACTTCTAATCTGATTATTTAACCCAATATTCCATTTCAGTTGGCATTTATGAATGCATCTCCTTGGATACTGTTCTATAGAATGCACATGGAATCTTTCTAATCAGATTAGAATTGTCCATGTAAACACATGTAAACACATCTGCTTGCACACTATCTGTCTGTCTGTCTGAGTGTCTGCGGTCTATCTGTCTGTCGGTCTGTCTGTGTGTCTGCATACTATCTGTCTGTCTGTCTGCAATCTATCTGTCTGTCTGCCTGTCTGAGTGTCTGCACTGTATCTGTCTGTCTGTCTGTCTATGTGTGTCTGCACACTATCTGTCTGTCTGTCTGTGTGTCTGCACACTATCTGTCTGTCTGTCTGTCTGTCTGCACACTGTCTCTCTGTATGTATGTCTGCACACTATCCGTCTGTCTGTCTGTCTGTGTGTCTTCACACTATCTGTCTTCCTGTCTGTCTGTGCGTCTGCAGTCTATCCATCCAGCTGTCTGTCTGTCTGCAGACTGTCTGGCTGTCTAGATGCCACCCAGATGTCTGTCTGGTTGCCCACATTGAAATATTGCTGGGGATTAGACAGATTATATATGGAGATATATAGGGTTATTCCATTGGTCTGTTTGGACAGACAGGAATCCTACTGTATACTGTTACTGTGTCCGAAACGGAAAAAATGTTGCCTTGGAAGGAAGCGTTTGGTGGCAGCAAAGCATCAAGACATGTCTGAATCAAATAAATACATAAAGTCTTGCTTTAGAAGGTACCTTCCTGTTGCCCCATGAAGGATATATCCTTCATGTTGCCTTCATTGTCCAACATTGATTCCAATCCTTGGATTGAGCCTAGTCTATCGGTCAAAACCAGACTATGCATTTTGATGGTATAACCTGTCATATTGGGCTAATCAGATGCCAGATTACACAGAGATTTACCTCTAGTGCTCCTGGTTCTTTTAGCCAGTAAGAATGAGGATTGCAGAATTGTTTTTACAGGGAGCTGTGCATATGATTATAATTATGTGTGCAATCAATGCATCATTTTTTAAAACATGATTATAAGAAGCTGTGCAATCAGTGCATCATTTTTAAAACATGATTGTAATTAGCTGTGTCATCAGTGCACCATTTTTGAAGATGAATTGAATTAAATGTGTTCTTTGTCCTGTGTTCTAGAAGCAAATATTGGATCAGAGGACAGCTCTTTATCTGATGCTCTGGTCCTGGATGATGGTGAGTTTACTGACACACACACACACACACACACACACACACACACACACACACACACACACACACACACACACTCTGACACACAGAAGCAATAAAGTCTCAACTCCCACCTAGGCATTTTATGACCTCATAACCTCCATTCTTCTCACTGCCCTTCTCTTCCTTCTCCTTCGTCTCCAGATGACACCCAGACCACGGGCACACCCACCTTCTCCCCCACCGCCTCCCCCCACAAAGGCCTCCCTCCTCGGCCGCCCTCGCACAGCCGCCCCCCTCCTCCCCAGTCCCTGGAGGGCCTGCGTCACCTGCACTACCAGCGCACCGACTACGACAAGTCCCCCATCAAGCCCAAGGTGTGGAGCGAGAGCTCCCTGGACGAGCCCTACGAGAGGGTCAAGAAACGCTCCTCACACTCCAGGTAAGTGTGTGTGTGTGTGTGTGTGTGTGTGTGTCTGTGTTGTAACATAAGCAGTGAGTGTAGTTTATCAGAGTGATTATTCTATTTGGTCCAAGGATGTAAAACAACCTCTCCCTCTTTCCTCTCCCTCTCTCTCCCTTTCTGTCCCCCCCCCCTCCTCTCTCTCTCTCTCTCTCTCTCTCTCTCTCTCTCTCTCTCTCTCTCTGTGTGGCAGTAGTCACAGGCGTTTCCCCAGCACAGGCAGTGAGGCGGGGGGCAGTAACTCTCTCCAGAGTAGCCCAATCCGGAGCCTCCCGCACTGGAATTCTCAGTCCAGCATGCCCTCCACCCCCGACCTGAGAACCAGAGCCCCTCATTACGTCCACTCTACCAGGTACACACACACACACTCATACATATATATCACATATATCACATGCTTATCCATGTTATAAGTTGATATGACATCTCTCTCTCTCTCTTTCTCTGTAACTCTCTCTCTGTCTTTCCTTCACTCTCTCTCTCTGACCTCCACCTCAATATCAGTAAACCCAATGTTGTGTTTGTCCTACTTATCTGATATGTGTCTGTCAATGATTTAATAAAGTGATATTAAACCTTTATACTTGTTCATCTTCTGTTCTCTCTCTCTCCTTCCTCTGCCCTCCCCCCCCCCCCCCTCCCTCTCTCTCTCTCTCTCTCAGGTCGGTGGATATCAGTCCCACGCGGCTGCACTGCAGTCTGGCTCAGCACTTCCGCCACCGGAGCTCCAGCCTTGAGTCCCAGGGGAAGCTGCTGGGCCTTGAGGCCGAGGCGGGGGCCTCCTCGCCGGACCTGTGCCCGCACACGCCGGGCACCAACGGCTCCGACCCGCTGGACGACTGCTCGTCCTGCACCAGCCAGTCCAGCTGCGAGCACTTCTACCCCTCGGGCGGCGTTGGTGGCATCGGCGCCGGGTTGTCCTCTTCGGCCGGTGGCGGGCATCACGCCAACTACTCCACACTGGCCGAGGATTCGCCGTCCAAGGCCCGGCAGCGTCAGCGGCAACGGCACCGCTCGGCGGGCCACCTGGGCGGGTCCAACTCGGGAAGCATGCCCAACCTGGCGGCGGCCCGTGGCGGAGGATCTG
>JAODXP020000017.1:26239431-26266931 GCA_027497455.2 Sardinella longiceps | reverse complement strand
CTCTCTGGAGCCATCACCCGCCTAGCCTAGCCTCTCTCTCTTGAGAGAGAGAGTTCTTGCTGGCCTAACCTATAGCCTAGCCTAGCCTAGCCTCTCTCTGGATCCCTTTCTAGCCTAGCCTCTCTCTGGAATCCTTGCTAGCTTAGCCTAGCCTCTCACTGGAGCTATCGCCTGCCCAGCTTAGCCTAGCCTAGCTTAGCCTCTCTCTCTGGAACCCTTGCTAGCCTAGCCTAGCCTAGCTTAGCCTCTCTCTGGAGCTATCGCCTGCCCAGCTTAGCCTAGCCTAGCCTCCTTCTGGAGCCATTGCCGGCCCAGTCTAACCTACTAGGCCTAGCCTATCTCTGGAGCAGAGGGAGGGACTCTGTGAAGCCATACTTTAAATACAGTTTTCTAATGCATTCTGCATGAGCCCGGAGTTCTGCCCAGCCACTAAAACACATCAGACTTAAGTGCATACTCACACAGTGCAAAGACACTCACAGAGTCATGAGCAGGTATAGAAAAGAAGCACACATTCATATCTGGGGTTTGTCCTTGTTTTTGTCTGTTTCAAAATGCTGAAAACATCAATGAGTGTGTGTGCGTGTGTGTCCTCAGTCTGGACTCGAGTCAGCCATCTTTTGGATGTACAGAAAACCACTCTCACTCTTTTTATGTTGCACTTTGAGTTTGATTATCTGTCTAAATGTCATGTCGTCATTATAGAACGTCACTGACTTGACTACCAGGGCAGCATCCAGCACCCATCTCTCACACACATACACATACTTACATAAGCACACACACACACAGATAAACACACACACACACAGCCAAGAACTGCTTGTCCCTAGTGGGTGCCATGCTTCCCTGGTCCAGATGCTGGAGGGTAGCAGTGGTGGAGGTGACTGTTTTGTTTGTTTAGCCTTTGTTTCGTTGGTTTTGTCATCAATTGTTTGTTCTGAGCGGACTGCTTCAGCTTGGCAGTCTTGGTTAGCTATGGTCATGCATGCTGGTATTTAACACCATGGATTCTTCCCCTGTCTCCATCCCCCAAAGAAGAAGAAGAAGAAGAAAAAATGAGAAAGACTAGAAACTCCACGTGCAGTAATCTGAGCCTGTCCCTTGAAATCAAACGCCCTTTGCACCTTCATATGTCTGCTTGGGGTTTTTGGTGAACTCTTGACCTTTGACCTCTGTGACTCCCGTCTGAACCCTGTGTACCCATATCCCGGTCACCATGGCAACCTGTACTCAATAGCAACATTAAGACTCTTTTATAGTTCAGTAAAGTTTAAAACTAACACATTTATCAGCATTTGTGAGGAAGGAAGGTGGCGTAGGCCAGTGAGGGTTATTTTGTAAGAGAAATACACTTGCCATTGTTTTAAATGTTCTGATTTTTTAAATATAAATGAGTATTTTTATTTTCTGTTTTTGTTTTCTTGTTTTTTGTTTTTGTTTTTTTCTTTCTCAGACATAGTAACAACCCCCCCTTCAGGTGCTACAAGAAGACCAGTTACTGCTTGGTTTCGTAGGTGTAGACTTTTCCTAATTGTTGTCAATAGTTTGAATACCATTTGTGCAAACGGAAGGACGTTAGATTGGACTAAACTGTGTAGCTCACCCCCACTCCTCACAGTAGAGCATGTAACATGATTTTACTGGCTTCTGTTCTTAACATAACCGGACAAAATCAATAATAATAAAAAACGGTGTTGTAGAAAACAAGTGTGGAATTGTGGGGAAGGAAGAGAGAAAAAATGCAGAATTCCACAGTTAATTTATTCTTTTTTCTATTAAGAATTTGTATAGTAACTTTACATTTTTCAAAACTGTGTTGTTGGCAACTGATACTGAATTTTCCAGTTGAGAAAAACTTGGTGGTTCTTGAGATTATGAAAATAAATTATTGCTGAATGTTCTCTAAAGTCAAGCGTGGCTGTTTTTCATTGTTCCTCTGTCGCACTTGTTCTGTAAGTTCTCCATTGACAAGACCCCGCTGCCCTTTGTCAATGCAAACCCAGGTGGATGTTCCCTTTGACATTATTTTTTTATCTTATTCATAATCAGGATCCTCAGTGCAGAGACTGTGCTAATGATTGGCTCTGGGATGCTTCTGTTGACCCTCCCCAGTGATCTCATTAAAACCAAGAGTCCCCATAAATATTAATAGCAGTCGCACGTCTCTCCTTAGTCCTGCCTGAGTGACTCATTCCATCGTCTCTCACAGCAGCACACAGAGACCCGGTCTGGAAAGAGCACATCCTACATTATGAATTGACTAGCACACTTCCTGTCTGTGACATTCTCTGTCTTTGACTCTCTCTCTCTCTCTCTCTCTCTCTCTCTCTCTCTCTCTCTCTCTCTCTCTCTCTTTTATATCTCTAGTTTTTCCTCAAAGAAGAAAAAAGATCAAATGTAAGAATGTAATCGAAATAAATAGGGCTCAGGATCATAGGGGAAAAGATAAAGCTCATGATGATAGGGATGAGGCTCAATGCCTACCCCAGGCTTAAGTCAAGTCTTTGAGGGTTCAGGCTTGGGGGAAGGGGGTGCATTGGGATGTCATCTAAATGAATGATACTACCAGATTCTCAGTGCCAACCCAGCCCGAAACCCTTAAAGATCTGAATCAGGTAATCAAGAAGCCTATTCCTAGAGTGTTTCTCAAAGTCAAGGAAGCATGCTTGGAAGGCTGCTGCATTCCACGTCATTTGTCAGTCGCCAAGTACTGTTCAAGCATCCTTCTAAATTCTAGCGAGGACAGAGGCCTTTATTCATAGATTTTTCAAGGATGCACTGATGGAACCTCATTTTTGAAGTGTACGGCTTCCAAGGCTGTGCTACCTAGGAAGCACTCTCAACTTTGAGAAACACTCCAAGTGTTTGAGGGGTTCAAGCTTGAGGAAGGGGGTGCATTGGAATGTAGCCCATATGAATGGCTGCCAATAGACCAAAGTCATCATCAGTGCCTGTGCTGTGCTCCATAAAGGGGCCTTCACATGACCACCGTTGAAAAGCCCAGCTCGTCCTTAACGCGACGCTTGATCCAAAATGTTAATTCTGCATTTCTGCATATACCAGAGGCTAGGAGAGCTGTAACATAGATAAGATAGCCTGCTAGTTTATTTATGCTAAAAACAATACTTCAACGCTGAAAGGTCAGCGTCAAAAGGGTCGAAGTTCAACCATGTTGAACTTTGAGCGCCGCGTTAAAAATGCCGACGCCGACTACAACGCGACGCCGACACCCAAGCAGCAGCTTTTGACGCTTCTTCATAGAGAAATTGTTGCCCAACGCGCGTCACAAGCTTTTTGAAGCTGTTCATGTGTAGGCACCTTAAGGGTGTGTCCCATCCTGTAGTCTGACCCCGTGATCAATCCCCAAATCTGGACCTGGACTGGAGTCTCCTGCATGGGTGCCGGTAGGGCAGTAAATCACAGCACAAGTGGCCTAGCAGCTGTTTCACAGGCCTGAAGAGATCCCCCAGAGCCCTGTGAGCACACTGCACTGCAGCCATCTTTGAGCTCATAGGAGGGAGGGAGGGATCAGCTGCTCTGTGCCAAGACTGATCTCAGCTCAGCTCTGCTCAGCTCATGGGCTCGTGATGATGATGAAACACACACACACACACACACACACACATTCTGTCTTTCCCTCTTTCTTTCCTTTTCCCTTGTCTCCTTACTGTCTCTTTCTCCCTTTTTGTTTCTTTTTTTCTCCCTATTTTCTCCCTATTTTCTCTATCTCCATCTTCTCTGTCCATCTCTTTGTTGTCTTTGTCAAGTCTACAAGAGATTTTTAATTTAGTATAATATACAAATATCTGACAAAACACCCATAAGTAGTCACTGTAATCAAACCAGCTGTTATTCTACAAATTATCGCTCCTTCAGTACTGTTCACTACACTTCTTCTTCTTCTTCTTCTTCTTCTTCTTCTTCTTCTTCTTCTTCTTCTTCTTCTTCTTCTTTAATGCAGTGTGTCTAGAGTTTATACTAATGTTAAGTTTGCATGATCTCAGCAGTCTCACACTTTCCTGTTGTCTAAGGCCAGGATACACTCTATGGACTTCTAACATGACCACACCCTTGTGTATGTGTATGTGTTTGTGTGTGTATGTGTGTGTGTGAGAGAGAGAGAGAGTTTGTCCATGTTTCCCACATGTGTAACAATGATTCTGCCAAGATCCACCACACGTCCCTTCTCCACTCTCTCTCTCTTTCTCTCTCTGTCCCATCAGCACTGAAGTCTGGTTCTTGCTAATCCGCTGGCTAGAGGGATGAATCCTCACAGCCAGTAGTGTCTGCCTCTCAAACATCCGTAGATAATGGCAATCCTTCTGAGAGCCTTGGATGCTTTTTCAGCCCCGGTTCAAATGCCACTGAGCCTCATCCATCTCCTCCCAAGAGAGATGCTGATGGCATTTAAAGTATTTCAAACATACATGTACTAGTAATTACAGTAGGCCTACTGTAGATTTCATGAGTAAATACTCAGTATTTCAAAAATGCTAATTATAGATTACAGTATGCTAGTTATAGATTACAGCTAGTTGTAGATTACAGTAGGACTACTATAGATTTCAAAAGTAAATAGTTCTCTTGGTATAAGGATTCCCTAAGAGTTTAAAAAAAATGCTGGCTAGCAGTCAGTCAGTCAGTCAGTTCTCTCTGGCCACACTAAAGTGAAGGCGATGAAATTAAGGCATGAGTCAGAGCGAGATGAGCTGCAGTCTGCTGGGAATCATTCACACGTCCGCTTATCCTATCGCTCTTTCCTCTCTCTCAGCGGAGGATCCCTTTGGCCTTACGCAATGTCTGCTTGGAAGACAGGGGCTTGCACAGATGACCCCCCCTTCCCCCCTCCCCCCGTTAGACTTCCTACTTTCGGAATGTTTGTGTCCCTTGGGAGGACTCTCTGCTTCCTGCTGAGGATGTTTGCACTCCAGACAATGGATAAGGGTTTCCCCCGGCAACGGGAAAAACACGGGAACAAGTAAATAGGCAGCCGTCACAGCTGCCATTGTTTGAGATGGAAGAAGTTTCTCTGCTTTCTCCTCTGTGTGTGTGTGTGTGTGTGTGTGTGTGTGTGTGTGTGTGTGTGTGTGTGTGTGTGTGTGTGTGTGTGTGTGTGTGTGTGTGTGTGTGTGTGTGTGTTTGTTGTGTTTCCATTCCATGTGTGTTTGGAATCTGAACACGCTCAGCTGGCAACTCAGAACCCTCCAGAGACATGACAGTGACTGTATGTGAAGGAATGTTCTAGGTCTTTTCTTCTCTTCACAGGTCAAGGTGGTGTTATTGTTGAAATGGGCACAGCTCACAAATATGTCTCTGCTGTGTGGAGAGATATATATATATATTGTGTGTGTGTGTGTGTGTGCAGTGTTTGGAATGTCCAACTGATTCTTATGATAGTAGCCTACTAATAGATTTATTGTTCCTCATTTCATTCTAGTTTTTATGACCTGATGGGTAAAGTAAAAAATGTAGCCCTAAAGGTCAAGTCATGCAAAAGTAGCTCGCTGCCTTGATGTTATTTAACACACCATCTTCACCACATTAAACTGACTCCCAATCTAAAAAGAAAGTCTGTAATTTTGGGCTGAGAATGAAAGCAACTATCTAGCTAGTAGGGACAGAGAGAGAGAGAGAGAGAGAGAGAGAGAGAGAGAGAGAGAGAGAGAGAGAGAGCGTAAGATCTAGGAGAAAGCAACCTTTAGACAGCCCAGCTGTTCAGTTTCACCACGAGGCCTGGAGTCTAGTAAAAACCCTCCAGTGTCTCTCTCTCTTAAGCAGCGTTCCCATAGCAATAGTGCGGAGCTTGGGCGGAGTCGGGAGCAATGCGTTCCGGCCTTCGAGAACAGCTGGAAGCCGTTACCATTGCACACCATGAGAAAGTGGTTCCTGCTATTTTTCTTTTCTCTTCCACTGTACTCTTTACTTTTTTTTCTCCTCCCCCCTCCCTCCCTTCCTCGGTGCTGAGGGCAGTTTTGAAATACTTTTGTTTACAGCAAGGAGCGTCTTGGCGCCATGGCGACAACTGTCATGAGGATGTTTCGTGTGTACTACACATGAACTGAACTTTTTCTTTGGTCCAACATTGAGCTGGGTGAGAGAGAGAGGGGGAGGGGGGTATGTGTCAAGCAGTACTTTTTTCAGTTCATGAACTCTGTTTGCCTTTGACCATTTCTAGACACAGTTCATGGCCTGTGCTGTGCCTACAAGGCTGCTGTTGCATGCATAAAGTACAGACAAGACTACACATGGAGAAGGAAGAGGAGGAGAGGAGCTGAGACAAAAACTCAGAAATGTAATGATCTAATTCTAGAGAGCAGAAGAAGCAGAAGAGAAGGCATGTGAACAAAGGAGAAAGGGAGGGAGAGGAGGAGGGAAAGAGAGCGGAGGTACAGAGAAAACAAACCACAGAGAAGAGGGTCGGTTTGAAGGGGCCTGGGAGGCAGGTTTTGGGGAGGGGGGGTGAGGGGGAGGCGCTTGTGAAAGAAGAATGGGGGGGATGAAGAAAGGAGATGGGAGATGAACAGAAGGGAAGAGACAAACCTAAAGGAAGAGGAAAGGGGGGGGGGGGGGTGCTTATCAGCCATGATGATCACTCAGCCTCAGCCAGAGATAAAACCACTGCAGGACAGAAAGAGAGGGGACTAAAGAAGAACGACAGAGATAAGGAGTATAGTAGGGCAGGCTACATGTGGGGGTTGGGGGGGGAACAGATGACACAGCCTGGATCAGGAGACAGAGGAAGAAAGGAAGGAGCAACCCAGCAACGGAAAATGAGCCATGGTTGCAGCTTTCTTTTCAAAAATGTGTTAATTACTACAGAAGGCATTCTAATCATGCACACAGCAAGGAGAGCACTCGCAGCCTTCTCAACTTATTCAGCATTAGCTAATTACATTGGTGAGGGCTTAGGGCTTAGGGCTTAATCCGCCAGGGGGGGCATTGAAACTCAGCCATTGTCTTTGCTGTGTGACTCAACCACTTCAGTGATGACAGCGTCCAGTCACCCCATCCGTCCTGAACTCATTCGCTGGGAAGCACAGAGAAGTCACTCTATCCGTTCTGCACTCGTTATCTGGAGAGAGGGATGGAGGGAGCTAAATCTGGAGTTCTGATTCTGACAAAGCCCAGTGAGTCAAGACCCACTACGCGTGCCAAGTGTGTGCATGTGTGTGTTCTCATTTCCTGTGGGCTTCTCTGTAGCTTTATCATTCATGGTGACCAAGAGAGAGAATGATGGGATAAGTAACTTATCACTCACTCACTCACTCACACACACACACACACACACACACAGAAACACACATACAAAAGGGTCAACAGGAGATCTTAGTTGAGAAAGTTTAATTAAAACCCAAAAAATACAGGTAAGGATGATGACATCCCTGTAAAACTAACACATGCCCATATATTAACACACACACACAGTCTTTGTTCCACTTTGAAGAGATCTGTATAATAAAACTTACACATCATCCATCATTAGCCAAAGAACACACACACACACACACACACACACACACACACACACACACACACACACACACACACACACACACACACACACACACACACACAGTACAGCTGTACTCCATTGTTGCCTATGACACTGTGAAACAGATGAAACATGATGAAGCAGTGTTGGAACCTCCCAGTAAGAAAACTTGGAAGAATGACACAAAATCATCTATTTACACATGTACAAAAGTGTATGTTTGTTGTGTGTGTATACAGACAGTCATGTAAGCACACGTCCCAACACACACAGACACACACACACACACACACACACATGTCCAAAAGCCATGTTGGAGAGTATCAAAGGGCCTTGTACTCCACACACTTGGAGGGGTCAGTGGAGAAATGCTTCTGGCAGATGGTCATCAGTCTCTTCATCCCCTACAGATAACAGAGAGATGGGTTAGGGCCAAAACCACCATACCAGCATGACACCTCACACACACACACACACACACACACACACACACACACACACACACACACACACACAATTTGTGATGATGGTGGAGATGCATGGTACACAGTCCACAGCTGAAGGTCTGCTCTCAGATAAACCTACCTGGATGTACTTCCTCTGAGTCTCGTCGTTGAGCACATGGGCCACGTGTTTGGAGAAGATCTTCTCACGTCCCGTACGGGCGTGGATGCCCACCATGGTCACACCGATGGGCCAGGGGGCATTGCCAATGGCCATCTGCAGGTAGGCATCGTTCGCCTGCGGACACAACAATCTCATTGAATACTACAATATCATATGACTGTTACACACACAAACACACACCACGCACACTCACACTCACACACAGAGCTGAAGTACATTCAGTCAAAACCATTTCAAACTCAATCAAATGATACATGTTCAGGCAGTCTTGATAATAATATTATTAATAGTGTTATTAAAACTACCCTGTTGGGTACTTCAACAGTAGGTCTATAAGAGTGTTACAGAAATACTATAAGCACAACCCAAACTAGCTGAGAGGAAAGAAGAGCTGAGAAGAAAGACAATAGAATAATAAAACTCCACTCCAACCAACAGGGGGCAGTGTTATCATTGGTTTAGTTGTTTTGTAAAGGATGGTAGAATAGATATTCAAATGGGTTTAAAAGTTTAAAGGCCAAGCACCATACCTTCACATATTCTCTCTGAAGCATGAACTTAATGATGTCTGTGATGGATTCTTTGATGTCTGCTGGCAAAGTCTGGAAAACAAGAGAAGAAAAAAACGTTTAGCATGAGTGTTTCCAACTCCAAGAAACAATAAGGTGGACAATCTAAATGCGAATGATGAGCTGTAAAGGCAGTGTAAAAACAGATAAATTCACACCCATCAAGTTGCTTTGTAAAAAGCTAATTAGAAAATAAAATTAATGATTGTTGCTATAGCAACCTTCTTGCGTAGCTTCCTGAAGAGCGGCTTGAGATAGGACTCAGTCTGGGACTGGGTGGCGCTTGCCAACTTTCCCTGGACGCTTCGCTTCACGTGATCCTCTCTTGCGTTCAGGTCCTTAGCCCACACGCCTAACAAGAACTACATCACACACACACACACACACACACACACACACACACACACACACACACACACACAAATCCAATCCTTTAGAACAATCCAGAAAACACAGTAAGTTCCAATAAGTTCACCTCATTTGTTGAGATGTAAATTCAGAGTCTCTTCGCTCACCCGTAAGACTTTGTCAATGATGTCCATATCTCTATTGTCATCTCCAGTACCCAGAATTTCCCCCAGAGCCTGTGTAATAACACCACAATTACACTGTTAATACGCCATGACCAACAGATTCAACTGAAGCTCCTATGACATGCCATCAAGCCTGAGTCTGCTTGGAAATAAGGAGCGTCTATGGTTGATAAAGGCCTGTTGTGTGAGGCCGAGGCTGAATTTACAGCAGCTGTTTGGTGGTACAACAGCGCCTCCCAGTGGTTAAAGCAGCACCATGAAATTAGCATCGTCACAGGCATTCAAACATGATGGCACTGACTCAATGGCAGTAAGTCTATTATGACAGTACTGTAGGAAATATATTTATATTTCAGGAGTGTGTGTGTGTGAGTGTGTGTGTGTGTGTGTGTGTACCTCCAACTCTTCGATGGTGGTGTTTTCCTCGTGCACTTTGAGGTCGTGCTGAGTGTCAGCCTCATTGCCCTCCTGTCCTCCCACTATCTCATTCAGGTACTGCTGATCAATCTTATCCATGGCTGCCTTCAGGTCGTTCCTCAAGCCCTGCACATGCACACACACGCACACACACACATACACACACACACACACGGTTACTTCACTGGCCATTCAGTGCAAGCCATTAAAAACATGACAGGATTACAGTACTGTAGATGTGATGGTTGTTAGCTGAAACAGTTAGGCTCTTACCTTGTTGACTTCAGGTGCCAGGATCTCGATCTTCCTGAGCCTCTGGAAAGCCTCGTAGTCGGATTCACCAAACAGTCTGATGGGCTCCCCGCGCTCCCGAAGTCGTCGAATCACCTGAGTAGTGCAACACACAGGGCATCATCATCATCATCATCATCATCATCATCATCATCATCATCATCATCGTCAGTTCAAGAACATTTCTGCTACAAACTACTGCCACAACAAGACCTGGGTAGCATTCCAAGAAGGGGGATTATTAACCTGGTTTAGTTAAAGGAAAACCCTGGAGTGTCAGTCAGAGCGGAAGCATTTGGTGGCCCAATGCGAACTTGTAGCTAAGCTAACAGATGTGGGCATATGAAAGCGAAACTGCCATACCCTTATCAGTACTATTGATTAACATATTATAGATTTATACTGAGATTCAGCCATCAGTCTTTGAGCCAACCATAAGTATACGTAAGAGATAACGGCCAACAAGGTGACCAGTTCTAAGGCGATAATGGCGAGGTGGAGGTCTAGAACTCCGGCAACAGGCGCAGAACGGAGACGGTGTTACCTCCGTTGAGACATACAGTTGTTATACAGTAGTTACCATTCTAAAAAGCAATAATATGGAACGGTGGTGAAACTTTTTAACAAAAGTCGTCTCAGGTGGCTGATTATACAAAAGTAATGGCCACCCCATCAGCCAATCAGAGAAGAGAATTGCATTCTGAAGGGACATAAGTTTGAGTAAATACTGATATTATATCAAATATCTGATATTGATCTATTGATTCATTGATTGACAGTGAGATTCAACCCTTTAGTGTGTAGTGTACTGTACCTCCTGGCGAGAGAGCGTCATTGGTAGTTTCTCCTCTGTCAGCTCCAGCTCCAGCACAGGATTGGACGACGTGGATGGTTTAGCCTCCTCCTCCTTCTGGTCCAGCTGCGCCATGGGGGTGTTGAGAGAGCAAGAGAGAGAGCAGAATACACACAGGTGAAGGAGAGAAGCGCACACACACACACACACACACACACACACACACACCTGACATGAGAAAGCTCAAATACTCTCAGCTCTCACAAGCACAACTCAGGGTGCACGGCAAAGCATTCAGTGCATCTCAGTAAACAGGTTTTCTAGACCATTCGAGGGGAAGCATGAAGCTGCTTTGCTTTGATCACAACTAGCCCTAGCCCTGGGCCTGTACTGGCAGAGGTCACCCAAACACACAACTGCCCAAAGCACCAGTATCATCTCCCACTCATCCCTACTGGGGGGATGCCAACTACTTTGTATAGCTAGCCAAATGCCACAAGCCTTCTGTGATGGAACGGATGAATGCAGCCTAAGGGTTGCAAATAACAGCAGTTCTGGATTCCAGCCTGACCCTTGCCACATGAGGATATATAAAAGCCCATCTCATGCCCACCCCCACAACCCCCACATGCCTATCACACCTGCCACTGGTTTATTGATGAGGATGCATCATGCACTTATGTACTCCATGTTCTTTACGATTGGTTCTTAAGAATGTTTGTTGGGCTTGTCCCTTGTTTCCTAAACATGGTGGTCCAGTGCCAATCTAGGGATCACTCGTAAATCTGTGAGCATTGTTACAACGTTCTTAAACAACAAAGGTCTTGTGAAATGGTCATAGAGCGTAAGTTTATCAAGGGGACTACTTAAGATGCTTATGGGAAAGCTGATCCGATGCTGCCAAATATCTAAATGGCCAATCCATGTGCTCTGTGAGGGGACGAGTGAAATAGGGGACTCCAAACAGCAATGAGACAGGACTTTAAAGGAGTTGTTTTTAAATGGAGGCCTCTAAACAGCAATGAGACAGGACTTTAAAGGAGTTGTTTTTAAATGGAGGCCTCCAAACAGCAATGAGACAGGACTTTAAAGGAGTTGTTTTTAAATGGAGGCCTCCAAACAGCTATGAGATGGGGCAAGTAAGTAAGTAAGTAAGTAGGTACATTTCTATAGCGCTTTTCTACCCTTAGGTACTCAAAGTGCTTACAGTGGAAGGGGGACCTCACTAACCACCATCAATGTGTAGCACCCACCTGGGGGCTCAAAGAAGTGGCTGAACCAGTCAAATATCTAATGGCCAATGTGGCCTATGAGGAGAGGACTGAGGCCTTCAAACAGCAATGACACGGCGCTCAACATGTCGAATTTTAAAGAGATACACTGAGATGCACTGCTGAATCATGCCCTCAAAAACAATCCATGCTCTTCAGTGTCTCCAGCAGACAGGTCTTACTTGGAGCATCTTCAATGAAAAAAGAAAGAAAGAAAGAAAGAAAAAACAACAACAACAACCAACAAATAGTTCCACAAAAATCAGAGGCTGAAGTGCAACACACAACATGATTCTCTACTCCCCTTGGATCAATGAAAATCTGGAATAAGTCCACTGAAATCAACAACAGTTTTCCAAACTAAAATAAAGAATAAATGCATGAATTCCAGTCTTGCACAAAAATGCACTTGCAAAAAGAAATATTCAAAATGCCAATCCAAACAGTACTGAGGGGATAAACATTGCTGCCAAATCCGTCGACTTTGTGCAATACTGAGTGGTCTGGCCAAGCTATCCACACCTGCTCAAGAGATGCCACTCACTCATTCACTCTCTTTCCCATGCAAGGAGCAGACGGCTGGAGCTTAAAGGAAAGACCCGGAGTCTATCAGCCCATATGCCTGTTCTTTGAGGCTGCCGAATGCTATCGGTAGATAGAAGAACCACAGCATTTGATACAGAATTGCGTGACCGAATTTGCGAACAGATGGAGGCAAACGAAAACTCTGAGTTCAACGAAACCTCTTTGCCAGCATCAGTTAACATTGGCTGCTACTTCGCTATTTAATGTATGTTGTACCAAATTCTGCGTCTCTCATACCCAAAAACAGCACTCAGCAAAGTCAACTAACAGTGTTATGGGTTGATTGACTCTGGGTGGTTCCTTAAAGGCCTGCCACATGCTCAGAGGCCTGCACACAGAGCCATAGGTACTGTATCGAAGCTCTGCCTCAGTCCTACCTGTGCCATGGGCTTTTCAATAGCAACCTACACAGTCACACAGGACAGAGGGTCAGTTAGTCGGAGAAAGAGAGGGAGATAGAGGAGGAGGAGGAGGAGGAGGACGAGGTCACACATACAGGTTGGCCCAAGGACATGTTACATGACTCTTCTTTGTTTTGCACCGAGTCATTCCAAGTATATGGGGATTAGGACTTTAGGGAAGTAATTACATGGGTGAAAAAAAACAAAGCCACCAACTCTTTTGTAGTTAAGAGTGCATGAGACTAACCTGTTTAGATGAAGATTATAATAAGATTCGCTTATGTGTCATGAAAAATAAGCGCATGGTTAAAGGCAATGGAGTCAAAATATTAAAACAGTTTTGCTAAGCACTAACTGTGTAGGCTACATACATACACATTGTATATGAATGCTGCACCAGCCTTACAGTTAACTTAGAATATACTATCTGGAGATGTTAATAACTATCATTTTAACGTAATGAGAGAGTTTATGTTGCAAAGTGTAGCCATCAAGGGACTTCTTTTTATGATGGGAGTTGAGAGGTGTTCACGTTACCTTGTAACCACATCTTTTGTAATAATCCTCCTCTTCCTTCCGTGCAAGATCAGATCGTTTGAAATATTTTTTCTCCTCCTGAATAAAACCAAAGGCAGATGCATTATATCTATAGCATTCCTTATCATTCTGGTGATGTTCAAGTAACTACCCGGTAAAAGAACTGGATAGGGCATGTAAACATCAATGCTCCCAGTAAGCAAAGCAGGTCTATGTCTTTGAAGGCGTGTGCAAAAGATCTGGACGTCTGTCAAATTCTACAAAAATGTTGTAACGTCGGTATCATCGGTTTATTCAATATAGTGACACCAAATAAGTTAATTCTGTTCAGGCAAATGTAGGAACTGTTATGCTACCTGGTTAGCACGCAACCACCAAGGATGCTATCCATAAGGAAGTTTCTAACCTCTAGCATCCTCAATAAATGCCTTTTCTGTACATTTCACAATTAACAGTGAAATAATTTGAACTCACAATATGATACAATATGTGGAAAACGCACATTTTGAAACGGCGAACCAAGCAATGATAAACTAATGTTGCTAACCATAACTAAACTAGCAGAACGAACAAGACTGGCTAACACTTAACGTAAGCTACATTACTGCAAGGTTAGTTACTCACATTTACGAGCTGCTTTTCTTCCATTAATTTCCTCTTTCGAGCGATTTCGGCTTTAAGAAAATCCATTTTAATGCAAAGACTGTTGATTCAGTGAAAGCAGCTAACTTTAGCAATCAGTGTCGAGAACTTCTTCTAGCAATGTGGAAACAACGAACCTACCTAACTACATTGCAACTCTACTGCCATCTAGCGGATTGGCAGAACGTCTGTCTGGTTGTCTCATTATTGAATGGAAAATGGCAACAAATGTTGTCAATCAAAGATAGGCTACATTTCGAACAGGCATTTTTTCCAAATGCAGCAGCAACAGAGCCTTTTTTTCAAAGCATTATTTAGGAGCTTGTGACATTTGACTACTGAATGGAACAACCCAGAGAAGATGGGGACTGGACAGAGCAGTGCTTCAGGATATTGTGGTAGGCCTACAACAACTTGTTATTTGGACCAGACTGCAATTATATCAGTATTAAGCCTCTTGAAATATGAAACAGACAATTGTTGTGAATTCCTTTAGGTCAACTTTTATGATGACCTAAAAACTGCTCTGTTAATATGTTATAGGCTACTGTTCTCTTGATGTATTCTCGTATTTATTTGTAGTTCTAGTTCTTTTAGGCCTATTTCGTAACAAACAGATTTGTAAAACAGGTAGAGATTTCAGGTCACAGGTAGACTTTAATATTGAAAGGCATGGGAGAGACAATTGTGTCAAGCCTACATTAGTCAAGTAATTGCATCAAACTCTGATTTAATATTAAAATAATTGAAAATGACTCATCACAAAAAATATATATATTTCCGGTTTTCCCTTTAGTAAATAGCAATGAGCCCATTTCTATGGCCAAAACTAGTCTCAGTTATTAAAGCACAGGAATACAGGAAGAAGATGTCTTGCCCCAGTGCTTAGGTCTTTTTGGATGACCTGGGCTCCAGTCTCCTCATATTGCACCAGAGATGCTGAGTTGATGATCACAGTGAGGCCATGATGTGGTCCCCGGTGCTTTCCTTTTTAATGTACCATAGTATCACTGGGACTCCTCCGGTCAACTACATTGTATTGTTGATATTGATAGCAATCAGTACAGCTCTAATTAGTAAAAATGACACTTACTGTTTAGTTAATTGCTTTATTTAATAGCAGGCATTTAAAAAAAAAAAAAAAAATCTGGATTTTTTTTTTTATTCCGGGACAGACCATGAAAATCCGGGACAATCAGGAAAATCCAGGACGGGTGGCAACACTAATCAAGCACCGTGACCTAAGTTCCTAAGGTGGGCCATCACATTCTTAACCCACTGACCGAGAGCACTGAGTCAGTGTGCTAGGAGGAATGCTTGCGACTGACTATCTTAAGCATTAGACTGACTATTAGGGAGAGGTAGCCTATCTCTGAGACCTCTGAGACCACACCAAAAATGGTGGTCAATGGTTTGGGTGTAACTTCCTGCATTAGATGTATGTGTTTGTAGCCAGGCCCGTTCTCACCGCGCTCGGGTCTCAAACCTGCCACCCCATCAACAGAACAATCCCACGGCATGGTAGTTGAATGTTCTAACCACTGAGCTGAAAAGCCATGGCTTCCAACTCAGCGGTTAGAAGTATTCTTTAAGGCTAAAGTTGTGAGGATTTACACATACAGTATACACAGTAATGCTGCCAGCTAGCCCAGGTTAGTTGGCATCTGTACCATGTTTAGTAATTCTGTATTCCATGTCTATGATATCACTAATGCATAAGGAGCCTTGTTATTTGTTATGTTCCATGTAGGACAACCACGGCCTACAGTTTAGGTTTGCATTTTTACATGGGCAATGGACAAATTTCTCTGTGTAGTCCTCAGTATTTAACATATTCCAGCCAGAGATGTTTTGAATACTTTGTGCTTATTAATTTATATTAACAAACCTTCTTAATGTTTTGTTTGAATATACTGATGTACAAAAAAAAGCATTCTGTGCACAGCTGTGACAAATAGCACTATATGCACTACTGCACATATTTCGCTCAAACCCTTCCTTTAAGGAAGTCTGCTTTTCGCTGATCACACATAGGGACCAATCTTATCTGTGAGATAACATTAAGGAAGTCAGCTTCTGTAGCTCATCACATAATATTTCATGCAGTTTCACAATTGCAGTCAGTCTTGCCAGTAAACATTAAAGAGATGTTTACATTCTCTGAAGATGAAGCAATTTATGCCAACCAGCAGATTTGCAGGGCTGAGACCCACAAAGAAAAGGAGGGGAATTCTTCAGGCAAGTTGTTTACAATTGATTTAGATAAAGTGTGCATGCAGGGAAATATTTATTTACACACCAGTGTTGGGCAAGTTATTGCAAAACTGTAATGCGTTATTTATTATTTGTTCCTGAGATTTTAAAGTAATCCCTTACATTATGATATTAGTGTTTTGAAAATGTAAGGTGTCAATGTCAATGTCAATGTTCAATGACAAGTGGAGACTGTAAAGTTCTACATTAATTCCGACACAACAGACGTTTTACCCTTGCTGACCTCTCAGTGATTTTTGGCGAATTTGTATGAAGGAAAAAAAACACCATTTCATTCCAAGTTAAAATGCATTGTAACTTGAGTTACTGACAATTGTACCGAGTAAAATATTACCAATTTTTTTTCTGTAATGCCTTACATTACCAGGTTACCAAAAAAGCAATGCATTACAGCAGGGGTCGGCAACCCTAGGCACGCGTGCCACGAGTGGCACGCCAAGGAATTTCCAGTGGCACGCGGACATTGCACTACCCTAATAATTGAATACATTAGAAATGTTCAGACATATGATGAAATGTCATTGACCTTAAAAAAATCACTATGCAGCAATAGCGCCTCCCTCCCCATATTTATTTTTCCTACTAGATGTGCCCCATTGATGCATTGCTAAGATGGCAAAGAAGCCGACAGGTCGGGCCTTCCACTCTTCCTGGACCGCAGAATATTTGTGCATGTTTTGAAAGTGTTGCGTGTCGAACATACAATGTTAGACGTCATTACGAGACAAATCGCCAAAAAGACTTTCAAAGATCAGGCACCTAGGAACGAAGTTATTTCAGACACACAAGGGAGTTTAGGCTACTTCCAACCACATTGACACATATCTGCGAATACGCGCCTGTTTCAGTCAGAGTTCGCAAAAAAAGTTTCAGATGTAGGCTATAGCCTAATTTTTACTGTCAATGGCTATAGCGCAGTGTTTTCTTCCTTGATCAAACCAGCTTTGACGGACATGGCATTTATTTGGCTCTGATAGAGTGGTTGGGCACATATGGAAATGCAGCTGATTGAGTTGAAGAGCTCAACATTGTGGGTGAGCAAGTTCAATGAACTTACAAAACACATTGCAGGGCCAACATCATTTACGCCTGCTAAGCATCTTTACCGAAGTTCAGCTGTCTGCGCAATATCGCACTTACCCTGACATAGCCCGCCCATAATACGAATGTTCATCGGATGAACAGCAGTATTATGGTCGGGCTATGTCAGGCTATATTGCACTGGCTTTAATGTCAGTGTTCGGATCAACCTATCTGCGTGAACAGATATTTTAGCACATGAAGTAACGTTATGTCCTTTGCCCCTCCCGAAGTCGTCTGACAGCGGTGCAACATGCGTCCAAAGTGACCAATTACCAACCGCACATTTCAGAGCAAAGTAAGGGGAAGCAGGGTCAGGGATCACATTGACTATTACTGAGGCAAAACATTTATTTTCTAACAAGGCAAGGCCTATTTCAAATTGGCAGGTTATTGTTAATTAAGTTACTTAGCCTATTTTTTTTTTTTCAATCTGTGCTATTATTATCAGTTCCATCTTCAATTGGCTCTGTGAATAACATGCCTACTGTCAGATTTTGGATGTTAGGCCTACTTTGTGAATTTGTTGCCTATATGGTTGTTATCTAATGGGAAGAGAGGGAGAGGGAAATATGGGTGTTCTAAAACCTTGAAGTCTGTGAGGATAAAACAGTGCAATGGTGTTTTACATTTGCTCAATGTTCATATCCATCTAAATATGTAGCCAGTATTTATTTTCACATAGTTAAAGACACCTACTGGCACACTAACTAATATGAAAATTTCTAAATGGCACAGCATGGCAAAAAGGTTGCCGACCCCTGCTTTACAGTAATAATTAGTTAGTTTTGTAACTACACACACTGTTACACACTCATTCTCACTCTTAATTGTTTGTTAATTGTTGGCTTCTATTTTGAAAGCTACATCATCCATAGCCTCTCACAAACATTTTCACCAAGCCAGCAAAATGCATGCAAATAGCTACCTGTATTTGTTAAAGTATGAATAAGTTAAGGTATGAATGTTGAATGAATGTGTCAATGTAAAGCAGTTGTCAGAATAGTGTGAGCAGAAGACACCAATGCGTTTATTTTTTTGGGTGGGGTAATAAGAAAAAGTGTCAGCATGCAAATGTGAGAGGGAAGGAATGTACCAGAGCAACTTTTTGAGAGCTTCACTCTGGCTTGATATCTCCAATGTGTGTGTGTGTGTGTGTGTATGTGTGTGTGTCTGTGTGTTATTAACTTGTGCACAATGTGTTCAAAGGAGAATACTGGTGTAATATGGATCAAAAGTATATCATATCATAAAAGGTCATAAAAGGTCAAACATTTGCTAGGGAGCAGAATCTTGATAAGTTTGTGCAGGCCCCCGATATCTATTTTGTACAAGCCAGAGGTTTTATTCGGCCTGCTCAAACTTATCAAAGTTCTGTTCCCCGGACTTTCAAAAATGCTACGATGTTGCAGTATACTTACGGCCCATGTCACACCAGCATTCTAATGTATTTTAAGCAGGGGGACAAAATGGTAACTCCGTAGGACCTGTTTCCACAAAAGGCTACAGAGCAGCTCTAGTGAGTCTGGGCCTGCTGTGTGCTGCCCTGCTTGTCCTCATCACTTGGAGGGTAACCCACCACGCTGAAGAGAAACACCAGCTACAAAGACACATGCACCAACTGCAAATGACCATTAACAACTTGACTCAAGATAGAGATCTCTGCCAAGAAAGAAATAATAACCTGACTGCTGAGACCTTAAGTGAGTAGACTGATGTGTACCGAGGGACAAAACATAAGTTGTTGAAATGTGGCTACATTTTAAGTGAATTACATTGGCTCATGTTATCAAATGTAAATGCTGAACTGAAACTTGTTTCATATGGCGTTTGGTGCCCTTACTGGTCTAGTATATTAATACAAAGCCTTGTGAAACTCAAGAAATATTAATAGTCTCTCAACTCCCATACAGGCAAATATCAATGGAGAGCATTTGGTTCCAGTCTCTACCATATTTCAACTGGCTTGAAATCTTGGAATGACAGCAAACAACATTGCCAGGATCTTAGGGCGCACCTCGTGATTATTGACAGTGGAGAGGAACAGGTACTGTAGGAAACAAAATAAAGGACTGTTAAAATAATAAAACACAAAAGCATCCATATAACATAGAAAATGTATGTGTGATTGACGAGGCTATTTCTTTCCCTGTCTATGGCAGAAATTCATCTTTGAATTTGGGAAGAGATTTTGGATTGGTCTGAATGATATGGATACAGAAAAAACCTGGAAATGGGTCAATGGAAAAGTTTTGGACAATGATGGGTAAGATCATTTGAACTGATACATGGTGCAATCCTATGCTCTCTCTCTCTCTCTGTTTATGAGTGTGTGTTTGTGTGTGATGAAAACCTGGGTGGCATGAAGGGATTGTAACAGATGCCAGCTCGGCTAGCTGGCGGCAGTACGTATAATCCTCACAACCCAATTCCTTGGGCATTTCTAACTGCTGAGTTAGAAGCCTGGTTCAGTGGTTAGAGCATCTGACTCCAATGCCGGAGGTTTGTTGTAGCTAGCGGGGTGGCGGGTTTGAGACCCGTGTGCGGTGTGGACCGCCACCGGCTACATGTTGTTTGTATATATTCAGATCCTTACAGTATGTTTCACCGATAAAAGGATCTTTGTTTTATTTCAGGTACTGGTTCAAGGGAGAGCCGAATGACCAAAGCGGGAGTGAGGACTGTGTGGAGATTTTACAGGAGCGTAAAAGACCACTGTCATCTCCAAAGTTCACCTGGTCGGCTTGCTGGAATGACTTTGATTGTGCTGAAGAAAAATATTACGTTTGTGAGAAAGCTCAATGATTCCAATTAAAAGATTTTTCCTGACTTTTTCCCATACTTTCTTTATAAGTATGTCTACTGAAATATATTCTTTCTGCTTGAATTTATCTGTACATCCAGATAGCAATACAATAAATGAGAGTAGAGCACATCTCTTTTATTTTCACTAGAGGATGTGAAAAAGTACAGTGAGTCTGTGCATCTACTTACAGTAGGGGATCTCCATCCTCAACCCCATAATTGCCATCATGTGTCTCTGTTGTGTGCAGCTAGAGAAAGTGCTTAGATATTAGCATTCCCCCTAGTGGCCATAGATTGTAAATGAACTGAAAACAAATAAATCTGTAGGCTTATTTACGTAGCCTGACATAGCCCGACCATAATACTGCTGTTCATCCGTATTCATGGTCTGGGGGTTCTTTAACCTGACGCGATCATACTGCGGAGGGGAGGGCATTCACTTCTGGTTTGAAACGATTGGACAGCTCGTCTAATCAGCTTCGCTTATTGGCCGGTAGACTCTCTACCGATATAAACACGCCCAAGAGGACCGTTCCCAGACCATGGATACGGATGAACATTCGTATTATGGGCGGGCTATGTCAGGCTATTATTTACGCTCAGTAGAATATTTTTCTGTGTGAATATTTGTTGTGATTTTTTTGAGACTTTGAGTTCCTGCATTTCCTAGGTTCCATGCATCTATGAGCAGCTTTTACAGGGCCTGTAAAAAAAACCCTAAGCTTTTTTGAGAAAATAAAATATTTGCATTATTGTTTAGACAATGGTATCACAAATGTCAATGGATAATCATTGGGGTTCTCCACAGTAGCCTTGTAAAGACAATTACTTGTGACGTCAATCCAAAACTTTCAATATGGAATACATTTGTCTTTTTCCACAAGTAGCCAAATAAATTATTTTAAATGTAAGATCGTCATGTTTATACAATTCCATTTCACAAACTATCAAGTGGTGAGGGTTAGGTTAGAGGGTATAACAATGGTGTGTGTGTGTGTGTGTGTGTGTGTGTGTGTGTGTGTGTCCATGCCAAGAATGAATGCCTCAACAGAAATCGTCTGGTTTCTAAGAAACCTAGGTTCTCCTTCGGTCACTTTGTGAGACAGCTCACATATGGGGAAATAGATGAGACTGTGATGCATGCATCTAGTTCCCCATATGCAGGGCTGGTTCTAACCCTTTTGGTTCCCCTGGGCCAGATCTGAGATTTGCCACCTCTGGAAATGCAAGTGACAAACTAAAGAAATAAAGTAATACATATAGAAATAAATGTATTGTGATGCCCCACTGATATTGAGTGCCCTAAGCGATCGCCTAGTTCATCTAACTGGCCCTGCCCATATTTGAGCTCAGCTGTGTCTCATGAAGAGACCAAAGGAGAATTTCCTATGAAACCGCAGTTCTGTGAGGGAATGGAGTTCCCATGACTTATCACACTGACAAGTATCAATGTTAATCTTCTTGAACCGTACGCACACACACAAATGCATAAAGCATATAACATGAACCTCGCTAACAGGGGTGCCGCTAAAACAATTTGGGCCCTATGACAGAAAATTATTTTGGCCCCCCAAGCATTGATTATAATATTAAAAGTGCTGTGGAACTTTAAAAAGGGAGTAGGACATGTTAGTGGGACCTGTTACAATGGCTGAATCCCAATGACCAGAGAGAGATGGGGAGGAAGCATGAAGTAGGCCTACAGTACATTTGTGTTTGTCATGATAGGGCAGGTTGAGAAGGGAATCAAAGTAATCCTAACCTTAGTTCTACCAGAAAGCCTCAGAGAAGGAATAAGATTTTAACAATTTATTGGAAGCTCGGAATGACCCAAATGAATATAACATCTTAATCAAGAGAAAGTCTGGCGAAGGCCCCATCATCGGTCCGGGCCTTGCAACGTCTGTAGATCCGGCTGATCCTGCCTGAATCAGATGGCAGGGACCATGTCTACCCCTGGACAGATAGATGGGACCAAACTGGTGGTAGTGGGGAAGGAGGTGGTGACATCAACGCGGCGGCACCTGAGGCAGCAAGACAGGTGTGTTAGATAAGTCATAATAAAGTAGGTGCTGGACGATGATTGGACAGCGGTAATGAGCGCATGTGTGACATTAGAGACTTCCTGGTAGAACTTGCGCTAAAGCTTTCATTTCCTCTAGCTTAAGGAGGGCCACAACAACCTTAAGCCAATAATTGATGAATTGATTGATAACTTGCTATGCTAGGATAACCATGATGGATTTAACTTGTGGGTTGCACTTCATTTCAGTCTTCAGACTTTCTGTTTACTTGGAGAGCAACAGAATTCATCCTTCCTTCCTTCCTTTTTTTCAGTTCCGTTAATCTCTGAGACAGAAATAGTCTGGTAGTCTGGTCTTTCATGTTAGATTTCTTAGAAATTTGTCTGGCGCCCATAGCAGAGTATAGTGCAAATGCAGCTCCATTTGTGCATGCAAAACATGCAAGGATACAATGAGTTTTTATTGTCACATATGATTACTTTGTGACTGGTGTCAGCTTTTTTGTGAAAGTACAGAAGTGCAGTAGGAAAGTGGCAATATAGGAGGTTTGACGGGGGCGGGGGGCAGGACACACCAACAAGGAGCAACCAAGAGCAACAGGGGCAAGGAAAAACTCCCTTACCTAAGGAAGAAACCTTGGGCAGATCCACGGCTCAGCGGCCTAACCCAACATGCAGTAATTATGTCACATATACACACATAAATAAACACTGTTTCACAACAGACAAATATATAGTACATATAATGATGATGATGATATGTTTATTCAATCTTGTAAAACATTTGTAGTTTTTGCTTTCACACAATTTCACAAGATACTGTTTGGGAAAAGCCCCTAATAAGCCACATTATGCTGAGTGGGGAAACCCAAAGATAGAGAAACATATAGTAGAAGACAATGAAAAAAAAAAAAACGCATAATAATACATAAGGAATGCCCGACTTGTTAATTGGTACAATTTTTGCAATCTTGGCCATTTTGGGGACTGACCCTATTGATAGTGACAGATTGATACAATGGGTTCAGCAATTTAATTAACAATGGCTTTCAGGATGGTGCTACAGATATTGTCGGTTCCTGACGACTGGGATGTTTTCATGTTCCTGATCTGACCATTTTGTAAATATTGCCGAAAAGAGGCATTCAAAACTTTTATTAGTATGTTCTGGGCAAGGTTTTCCCCAGTGGAGACAAAATGAGAATTTAAAGCATTAGCAAGGTCAGCTTCAGCTTCCTCACATGTTGAGATATCCGGCAACACCAGGTTCTTTTTGACCCTTCCAAGAACGTTGTTTAGCACCTGCAAGGTTTTCCTGGTTTCATTTTGCGATTTAGCCAGTTCTGTAAATTAATTTCTTTTGGCCTTTCTACTCATATATGTAACTTTATTCCTGAAATGTGTACATTCTAATTTATTCTATTCTATTTATTCATTCTAATCTTCTGTTGGATTTTTAGTGTTTATATAATTTATTTTTAAGAGAAATAGATTTTTAATATCTTTCGTGATCCAGGTGTTTTTATTCGAGGTGCCATTTACAACTTTCTCAGGAATAGTGCTCTGCATAGAGTCTGTTATTTCCTTTATCAACAAATTGTATGCAGTGTCGGGGGTCACAATAGTTGTAAATATGATCCCATGCTTTGTTTTCATGTTTTCATATAAGTTTTCTCATCACCGTCTACTTGACCCTGTTTTAATTGCAGTATTTAGTTTCAGTATAGCCTGGTATACAAAAGAATGCTTTACTCTTCCGTGTTGTATGTCCGAACCAGCATGTTTGTTCCCTCAAAGCCTGAGAACAGGAAATGCCTTAAGTCTATCTGATATACCTGTAATAAGGGACACTGAAAGAAATCATTTCATTGACTCAATTCTTTCTCCAAATGGGGTCTATTTTAATGGCATTTCCTTTTTCTCTGTGTTGCCTGTATGCAGATTACTGTACACAGAGAACCAGGAAGAGAATTATGTGTGAACCCCAGACCTGCACTGGGTGGAACATTGTCAAGAAGCTAGACTGAGAGACTGAGGTGTTGCTCCAACCACAGTTGCAGGGGAGTCGTACTGGGGGGAAAAGGGGGACTGAGTTACCAGGGCCCCAGGAGGTGGGAGGGCCCTTGAGAATTTGGAATTGCATTCTAGGCAATAAGGGGGGCCCATGGCCACTGCTTGTGCACAGGGCCCAGAATTTGGTGCCCAGCCCCTGCACAGTTGTCTTTGCAGAACTCTCCTCTGAACTTATCTGCATTGTCAGATGTCAGTTAAGGGTATTATCCATTAATTAAGCTACATTTCAGTCTTGCATGTTACTTTCATACATGATTTCAACAGATATTACAAAAGGGAACTGGAAAAGGTTTCATTGATATAGCTAGTTGGAGATATACAGTATGTGCCTCTCATAATCATCTTGTAATGGGAGCCAAAGTCTCAAAAGCTCAAGACAATTGCTTGAACCTGACATGGTCTGTTATACTTTTTATTTCTGTTAACTTTGATCCTAAGAACCAATTGGTAGGGTCAACTCTGCCGGAAATATCGCAAAAAAAAGGAAGTCTGCTTCAGTCTTTGGTATTTTTTTTTCCAGGCAGCGCTGCCTTCAAGGCACTACTTCCCTCAGTTAAGGGTTAGGATGAGGGTTGAGGGGGTTAGGGTTATAGGAATAGGGTAAAGGTAATGTTTTTTAGGCTGTGCCGCCTGGAAGGTGCCGTTGGGGACAAAAAACACCACTGGGCGTCTCCTTCTAGCTGATCATATAAATAGGGACCAATCTTTTCTGTGAGATAGCCTACAGTAAAGAAGTCTGCTTCTCTTGCTGATCACATTACTTCACACCACAAATAAGTAATTGCACTCAGTCTTGCAGCAAACATGACATTCTCTGCGGATGAAGAAATGGACAATCAGAAAACTGTCAAGGTTCAGATACTCAGAGAAGAGGAGTTTTCAGGCAAGTTTTTCCCAACTGAACTAGATTAAGTGTGCAGGAAGATTGTTGCATCATTCTATACTAGACACTACTAAAGTAAAACTGATTTATCTCCAATAAATGTGTATGTTATTAACTTGTGCACAATGAGTTTATAAGAAGAAGCGTTAAGAAGATTGTTGCATCATTCTATACTAGACACTAACTAAAGTAAAACTGATTTATCTCCAATGTGTGTATCTTATTAACTTGTGCACAATGAGTTAAAATGCTGGTGTGATATGATGTTGAAATATACAAGTATATTGCAACATCATAAAAATTAAAATAATTTGCAGGGAGCAGAATCTTGATAAGTTTGTGCGGCCCCCGTTTGATACAACTAGCAAGCCAGCACAAACTTGCCCCCCCCCCCCCTTTAGTTCTTTGTAGTTATATTAAGTTTTATTTTTTAGTTGTCTTAGTTAAGTTTATTTTATTGACATAAAGTTAGGTTAGAGTAAGTTAGTTAAGTAGTTAAGTTTAATTTTATTACCTATTTTATTACCTATTTTATTTTTTATTTTATTTTCTCCTCTGTTTAGAGCTTCTCTTTAATCTAAGTCATAATATAGGCTTAGTTATTTAAGATAAGTAAGATTAAGTTTCTTTTCCCCACTTTTCTTTGTTTTCTCATTAATTAAAAAAAAAAATTACCCCTATTAATTTAAGCTAAGCTTCTTGTTTCTGACTATGCTTTTTATTATTATTTTATTGTGTTTTGTTTTGTTTTGTTTTTATTTTATAGCACTTTGGCTGACTATTGTCTTTTGTAAAGTGCTTTACAAATAAATTTGACATTGATATTGACATTCTCTGGCCTGCACAAACCTACACAAAATGCTGCTCCCCAGCAAACATTCAAACTTTTTATGATGTTGCAATACAAATAGGCGACTTTCAACCCATATTACACCAGCACTCTCCTTTAAGCAGGGGGCCGAAATTGTTGCTCTGTAGGAAGTTTTGCCACCGAAGGAAAACACTACAGAGCAGCTCTAGTGAGCCTGGGCCTGGTGTGTGCTGTCCTGCTTGTCCTCATCACTTGGAGGGTAACCCACCACGCTGGAGAGAAAGGCCAGCTACAAAGACACATGGACCAACTGCAATTGACCATTAACAACTTGACTCAGGATAGAGATCTCTATCAAGAAAGGAATAAAAACCTGATGGCCTTAGGTGAGCAGACTACCTGAGGGGCAAAACCTGCTGTGGTTGGGCTGTGATATAGGTGAAATGTGGCTTTTTTTTATATATATATATATATATATATATATATTGGGTTTGCAGATGCAAGAGCAGAACTGAAACTTGTTTAGCTTTCTGTGCCGTTACTGCCGTACAAAGCTAAAACGCAGTATCTGTAAAAATTGCCAAACTTCAACAAGCCTGAGCATCAAATTATAGCCTATTTAAATGTATGATTTATTAGAATAGAGATGAATCTTAGTCATATTGTATTTTCATGTTCATGCAAAATTTGACAGTTTTATTGGCTAAAACCCTCCATGCTAAAGCCAAGTCAATGGGCGCTAGCTACTAGCGACTTGGGCGAAGCGACTGGTTTCTATTCATTTTCAATGAGAAAAAGCAAGTCACGTCACTCGGCTGCCGTATTGGATAGACCTTAGGGCAGCTATTTGGGCTTAACAAGACCAGGCCCTATATGAAAATGAATGGGGAGATATCGCAAATAAAAGTCGAGATAGGCTGGTCCAGGAAATATTGGTTTTATACCCAGAAAATACATCTGTGTTGATGTACGATGTTTCTTCCAATTACCTAAGTTGGCAACATGCTACCAACGAATCACAGCCCTGTTTACGCCTCCCCTGCAACAACTCAGCAACCTGAGTAGCTTAGATTTACAGCTAGTGTGACTGGAGGGTTACTGCAGTTTAGCCATAGCCTGACACGCCAGACTATATCATAAGAATGTATAGTCTGAAGACCACTGATAGACTGTACCGCAATGGAGGGGCGGGTGATTGCGTTGTCTTTCAAACTGCCTCTCCACGTAATAGGCTAGCGTTCCGGCCACTGGTACCAGCTGGTATATCAAACTTTTTCCTGTAGCCCGTCGGTAACACGGCAAAGACATCTTTTTCAAAACGAAAAACTTCAGTGCACTTTCTTGTTTCACTTTCAAAGAAAACGACAAGTGCAATTCGTCCAAAACTAAA
>JAODXP020000017.1:26198212-26239331 GCA_027497455.2 Sardinella longiceps | reverse complement strand
CACAGGTTTGACAGGACATTCAGTGTTTGGAGTCAGAAACAGGAAAATTACTTAATTGGCGATCTCACGTCTGAAATAAAAGTAACGTTATCAATCCTGATTTTGTATCTTGGAATAGTTCCTGTATCTTCTTTGCGTCTCTGGGCTCCACCACTGAGACTACTGTCAGCGTTCCTGTGGCAGGTGGCAGAAAGGAGACAAGTCAAATACTACACCAAGCTGGATGAGTTTGTCTGCATCGTCTTGGAGATAATGCCAAACTTACTGAGTGCAGAGGAAAGATTTGAATTACTCCTTGGCATCAGAGCAAAGGTAAGTAGGCTACATCAGCACAAAATACAATGTGTTTTGTTATGTGAGGGTGCAGGCTTACTGTATGTTATTAACGTTAAATGTTTTTGTAGTTTATTCTAGAGGTATGCCATGATCAGCCATCAGTGACTTTTGAGATGATTCAGCCACACTTGGAAAGAATCTCTATAATTGCTGACTCTTCTTCCACTGATAAGGTAAGTTGCCCAGTGTTGGCCATTGTTCTCGGACAAACTGGCTTGGGCTTGACTCATTCGCTGCACATGTTTTGCTCTGCAACTTTGAACCATGGGTAACTTAATTTTGAATTTTGAAAGAATGAAGGTCAAACCATTGAAGCTGCTGTGAGGAAGTTTGTGGATCTCATCCAAACCCTTCTGCGCAATCCCACATACAGGATGCAGTTCTTTCAGGTGACACTGATGTAAAAAGGAACTTTTATTAGCAGTGACATGGAAATTAAGTGGATCCTAACTTTGTTTTTTAGACATTTTCTTTGGATATTTACATTTTCTTTGGATGCATATAGAATATATGCGTAAAATTCCTGAGATGTGAAATAAAAAAAAATCACATTTTCTTCGGATGCTGACTTGTTAATAATAGGTATATACCGTATGTAAAGTATAGAATCCATGACATGTGAAAAAGAAATCCTCTTGACTTGTTTTGACCTTGTTGTTATAGGATGTCTACCCATTGCATTATGGTGCCAAATACGACACTGCACTGCAGTCACTCGTGTGGGAATTCCTTAGCAGACTGGAAAGAACAATTCCAGTGCCTAGCTTCCATCAGGTGTGTGATCTATGATGTGGTATTCGTTCAAATTTTCATAGATTGCATGAAATTAAACTCAAATCTCAAAACTTATAATCAGGTTTTGTAACTAGAAATGCACTTGACGAGTGCAGACCTCAGCCAGGACAATATGGTCACAACCCCCGTAGAGTTCTGGCGTTTACAGATGGATATGATAACTCAGTAGTGAGGAATTCTTTAAAAAAATCCTGATCTAGATCATCACCAAAATGTAATAGGTTCTTCCTCTGAGCACACCTCTGTTAAAAATTGAATGCAAATCCGTCAGTAACTTTTGCCATAGAATCTCTAACAAACAGACAGACAAACAAACAAATTCTGTCAAAAACATAGCCTCTCTGGTGGAGATAATAAATGGACTAACATTCAGCATTAATGACAACCTACTACAGTATACACCTTATGTTGAAGAGAATATGAAATGTGCTGTTTGCCATGTTATTGTCAGATTTTTATTTGCACAGTCTCCCAGCCTGTGCTCATAGTCAGTGACGTTGCATTTATTTGACTACAAAAGGGCACTTTTTAGTAACTTTAATTACTTCATCTCTTGCAGATGAAGGTAGACCCTCCACACTTTGAGGACTCCCTGAGAATGATCGGTGAACCAAAGAAAGTTCAACATTTGTTACAACATTTCAAACATTTAGGAACCATGGATGAGGGTCAGTTTCATATATGAATGTATACAGCTTTACACATAGAATATAACGTTGTGCTATGAAACAATTAAGCTAATCCTCAAAGTTCCTCTCAAATGTGGCAATTCACACATATCCACTACTCCCACTGATTCCCCAAATATGAAGTGACTTCTTGAAGTAACTTCTTGTTAGTCCGTTTTGATGCATGTTTACTTTACTCTTAGAGAATGTCTAGCCCCTTTTCTGGAGTGTCTAGTATGAAATAGAATCATTGACACCAACATTTTGATAATTGGTCCTGTCTCTGATATTTGACCCCTGTAGAGACAGGACCAATCATCAAAATGTTGGTGTCAATTATTCTATGTCATCCTATACACTCCATGAAAGGGGCTAAACATGTTAAACATGTTAAAAACTGAACTCCCCCCTTTATAAGAGAAAGCCGGTGAAATAAGGACTGCAAGTATATTGCAGCATCATGAAAAATCATGAAACATTTCCCGGGGAGAGTAATTTTGATATGTTTGTGCAGGTCGGAGAAGACTGCTTGCTAGTTATAGCATCCGGGTGCATACTATTATTGCAGTCCTTATCACACCGGCATTCAGGTCAAATTGGTGCCTGCATTGTAGGAAGGCCATGTTGGATAGATTAAACACACTAATGACACTATTTGTGTCATTCCAGCACACTTATGCAGTATGTACTTAATCATTTATCCCTTGATAATTTCTGTTATGATGTTTTTATGTTTTCCTTACTTCAGTACTTCCCAGGCTGTAAAATAAGGCATTGACGTTACCTACTTCTCAGTTAGTTATTCCTTGTTGCATGGATGATGACGTGTATATGGTCACAGACTTGAGTAATAATGTCAATTAATTCTCCTTTTATGATTGTCATTGTCCTTTTCCAGGACCCTCATCTTCAGCCATGTTGGCCAACACGATCTTCTCCACGTTTTCTGTCTCCTCTACTGTAATAACAGCCCATAGTCCCTGTGGAGAGGCAGAAAAATGTCTTTTCACCGCTTATGACACTCCGGGAGTTGAAGCAGATAAGGATGGTGATATGACTGAACAGGAGAGCTGTGGAGATACACATGAACACAAACAGAGAGATGCAGATGAAGAAGGCAGTTTTGGGGGTGAGGATGAATATGATCCACAAACAGACACACCTGAAGGCACATTGGTCCAGGATGGATCTCCGTCAACCAACACAGCTACTGATGCTGGAAGTCAACTAGCAGTGCATGGATGCACCGAACTTGGCAAAGCTTTATCAAAATCAAGTCTTTCTAAGCATCAGGATGTTCAGACTGGAGACAGACCCTATGTTTGCTCTTATTGTGACAAAGCATTTGCAAGAAAGGATCTATTAAAAGAACACATGTGGTTACATACAGGTGAACGAGCTCATAGGTGCACAGTTTGTGGGAAGGGGTTTTATCGGCGCGGTGTCCTGTTAAAACATAAACTACAGCACGCCAGTGGAAGCCCAGTAAGTAACAAGACTGAATTGGCCTCTACAAGCTCAGATGAAGGACCTGTTTTATCCTCACCACAAGTCTCGCTGGTCCAGGAGGGATCTCAGTCAACCAACACAGCTGCTGATGCTGGAGGTCAGGTAGTAGGACATGAATGTACTGAACGTGGAAAAGACTTTTCAAAATCAAGTCTTTCTAAGCAAGAGGGAAATCCCAAAGGAGATAGGCCTCATCGCTGTTCTTACTGTGACAAGGGATTTACATTTCCATCCAATTTGAAGATCCATATGCGTCAGCATACAGGGGAACGACCCTTTGGCTGTAGGGGTTGTGGGAAGAGGTTTGACATGCAATCACACCTAGTACAACATAAGTGTCGGTGCACTGGAGGAAGCTCAACAAGTAACAAGACTGAAGTGGCCTCTACAAGCTCAGATGAAGGGTCTGTTTTATCCTCACCACAAGGCACATTGGTCCAGGAGGGATCTCCGTCAGCCAACACAGCTGCTGATGCTGAAGATCAGGTAGCAGGACAAGAATGTACTGAACTTGGAAAAGCCTTTTCAAAATCAAGTCTTTCTAAGAATCAGGTTGTTCACCCTGGAGACAGACCCTATGTTTGCTCTTATTGTGGCAAAGCATTTACAAGAAAGAACGTTTTAAAACAACACACGTCGGGGCATACAGGTGAAAGACCTCATAGGTGCACAGTTTGTGGGAAGGGGTTTTATCGGCGTTCCGAACTGTTGAAACACAGTCAGTTTCACACTGCTGAGAAACATGTCGGTGATGGAAGCTCAGTAAGGCTGAGTAAGGTTGTTCACCCTGGAGACAGACCCTATGTTTGCTCTTATTGTGGCAAAGCATTTACAAGAAAGGACGTTTTAAAACAACACACATGGGGACATACAGGTGAAAGACCTCATAGGTGCACAGTTTGTGGGAAGGGGTTTTATCGGCGTTGCGAACTGTTGAAACACAGTCAGTTACACACTGCTGAGATACAAGAGAAACCCTACCTGTGTTCTTATTGTGGTAAAACATTTACTGCAAAGGCTACTTTAAAGACCCACATTCGTCTGCACACAGGGGAAAGGCCGTTTGGCTGCTCAGTGTGTGGTAGGAGGTTCAATCAGAGCTGGAGCCTCCTTGCGCATAAGCGACTACACACAGGTGAGAAACCCTACCTGTGCTCTGTCTGTGGCAAGACTTTCACTGTCCTAGGGGGGTTAACAGTTCATATGTTGACTCATACAGGAAAGCTGCCCAAAAAGTGTGAGATCTGTGGGAAAGGTTTTAAAACCGCCTGCAATCTGGCTCTTCACAAGAGAGTCCACACAAGGGAGAAACCTTTTAAATGCTCAGTTTGTGAAAAGAAGTTCATGTGTCATAATGGGTTGAAGAGGCATGTGCGGATACATACGGGGGAAAAACCCTATGAGTGTTTGCAGTGCGGGAAAAGATTCACACAGAAAAGCAACATGAGAATTCATGAACGTGTGCATAGACGACATGTTTAATTTTGAGGATGGTAGTAATATACATGGTTCAGAGATTAAGTTGGTAATAACAGCTATGTGTGCTTATCGCAACACTGTGCACGCTCTAAAGCATTTACAGACTTGTGCCTGTACTCAGTTACTGTAGATAATAATGATATTCAGCTTAAATGTTAAATGTAAATACTGTGCACAGCTTTCAAGCATTGATATTGTTTATCGTGTGTTCCCACCCAGATGGAAATTATTTCACTCATAGATTGTCACATCCAGTAGAACAGAAATCTGATGAAAATTGTGAACTTAAGAAATTACCTTTGTGCAAAACCAAATGTTTGTTTGTGCCAACTTCTGTCTTCCTAGTTTTGTGAGGACAGTGTTCCATTTCAGTGGCATGTAACATAGGCCTACAATTTTTTCTTGATTTGTCTTTGTTAACTTAACTTTTTTTCTCCAATGCGTTTTAGGCTTAGTTTTTCCTTAGGAGAGGATATATCAAATGTGAAATTCAGAGTTTGTCTCTTTCTACAAAGTACAATGTGTAGTGAAATAATTGATCCACAGACTTTAATGGCTAAAAGAAAAATACTACTGTATAAAGAAATAAATAAGTATGGTTTAATATGCAGAAATGGTCACTGTTGGGGGGCGCCGTGGCTCAGTGGCTAGAGCGTCAGGTCCGGGGACCCGGGTTCGATTCCGACCCGAGGTCATTTCCCGATCCCACCCCATCTCTCTCTCCCACTTGTTTCCTGTCATCTCTCCACTATCCTATCTGATTAAAGGCAAAAAGCCCCAAAAAACATATTTAAAAAAAAAAGAAAGAAATTGACGCTGTTTTGTGTGGTCCTCTTTCAAAGTATTGTGAATTCAAACTTTTCTTCATAATTCTGTCTCTCGGGCTCTCAGTATTTCTCAGACTTGCACTGAGATGAGGTTGTAATGACGTCCCTTATGGTTTTCTAAAGCTTCTTATTTCTGGACAAGACATACAGATGCAAGACGTGTTGGACTTCATCAGCAGTCTCTAGGAGACATTAATTAATGGGATGCTAGACTGTGTTCAAGGTTTATGACAATTTTTGTTTTAGCAACATTTAAGGAGTAATTTGCTATCCTGACTTCCTACAAATAGGCTAAGCCTGCTCTTTATTATTTGAAATGAGCCTGTGGTTGTAGCTGACTAGTAGTGAACTGCAGAGTAGTTATCAGGAAATTTGCATAATATGACAAAATAAATGTTCCTTAGCAAAAGTCATTTATCAGTTCTAGTGAAAGGCAGACTTAAATATGTATTATTATTATTATTATTATTGTTGTTATGTTATGAATATCATTCCTTGGTTATTGCTATTAGCTATTTTAAAGATCAAAGCTGATAAAAGTATGACAGTTTTGCTTTAATTATGACATTTATGTGTATTTATGTGGAATTCAGACCCAGTCCACAAGGTGGCGGTAATGAACTCTAAAAGCTGTTTACTAACCGATAAAGAATAAGGTGCCCGTGGTGTAGTCCAGAATATTTTCACTTTGTTACCGGTATTTACATCTTTTTTCCTCAATGTTAGCGTGTGGAGCACTTGCCAAAGGTTTGTCTCTCTATAAAGGGTTTGCCTTGAATTTCTAATGATAAACACTGGTAACATTACTGTCAGAGATAACTTAAACAAAAGTAACGTTGCATTTAGAGTGCTTGTTGAACGGCAACCTAGCCACTTAAGTTGCAGCGTTACGGGTACGTGACACACATCGACAGATGGTTGTTGTATTATCAGTTTGTGAACTACTAGCAGAGCCCATTTAAAATTTCTCTGCTACTAGGTTATTCACCACATGATGAAGCACACATTCTAATCAAGTGTTTTTGGTTTGCTAGTTCCGTCATCTTCCTTGCGTCTCTGGATCCCACCACTGAGGCTACTGTCCGCATTCCTGTGGCAGGTGGCCGAACAGCGACAAGTGAAATTCTACACCAGCCTGGAGGAGTTTGTTTCTGTTGTTTTGAAGATAATCCCAGATCTGTTGAGTGTTAATGAAAGGGCTGAGCTACTTCTTGGCCTCAAAGCAAAGGTGAGTAAAGCACCTTTAATCATTGATCATTGAACCAGTTTCATTTTTATACCAAACGCCCATGCATTCTTTAAACTGACATTGTTTATTTTAGTTTATTTTAGAGCTATGTCATGACCTGCATTCAGTAAGTCTCAAGACATTGCAGCCACACTTGGAAAGTGTGTCTCGGATTTCTGAATTTGCCTCTGATAAGGTAAACTAATGTGCTAGAAATCACTATTTTAAACTTTCATGGCATTCTATACTGTTATGTTTGCATGTTTGCTTCACTCTGCTCTCTGAAATCTAGACATACCATAGCAGACACGAATGACGTTAGATTTACTTGTCAGGCTAATGATGTAATCTGTATTTAATTCCCTCTCTTTGTTCTTTGTTAGACAGGAGATAAAACCATTGATGCAGCTGTGAAAAACTTTGTAGGCCTCATCAAAAAGCTTCTGCAGAGTCCCACGTACAAGAAGCATTTCTTCCAGGTAAGACATCTGAAATGTCCAGACTCCACAGCCATCTCTGACACCTTCTACATTGTTGATGGCTAGCAGCAGTAGATGGCTTGCAGCAGTAAGAATGTGGTGCAAAGGAAGTCCTAGTAATTGCTTCACGTGATCACAGTGCTGTGTCTTCTAAAGTATAGTCTTCCCAAAGTATTCAATACAATTTTTTTCTTTGAAGTTTCCTGCTATGAATGTAAGTTACTTCGGTAACCCTCATAACCATACCTCTCCCCACGTACAACACCATGCAACTATCGTGCCCATTTCCCTACAAGCAACAGCACATTGTCCCATCTCTTCTGTCATTCTCTCTCCCTCACCACGACCCCTGGCAGTTGGGTTAGCCCCCTGAGTCGTGGATCTGCCCAAGGTTTCCTCCTTGGGTAAGGGAGTTTTTCCTTTCCCCATCCCACAGCCGGCGCCAACCCTCCTATCTGGCTACTCTCCTACTGCACTTTTGTACATTGCACAGATAGGCTGACACCAGACCAGACACAATTTTCACTGCATTTCTTACACCAGTAATCGCATGTGACAGATCCTCCATGTATCCTTGTATATGGACACATGGATATCTCACCATTCATTTAGATTGGTCTTTTACTTATAACTGATCAACATGAAAAAATAATTTAAATCTGTACCATCAAGATGCAATTCTTGAGACCCACAGGTCTAGATAACCACAGTTCCCACCTTTATAGTTCTAATACGTGGGTTTTGCCCTACTCTTCTAACAGCCAAGACAAAACTGAACAAAAATAAAATTATGATAAATTGTTAATTTGAATATAATTTGGGCAGAAAAATACAGTACATAAATAAGTGACAAAATCATTACATTGTATTTGAGGTTTGTGGTGTCTGTTTTCTTACAGACAGAACAGACCATGAACAATTATTGTAATTATTATTAAATATTATATGAATATGATATATATATGGGCAATTCCACGAAAAAGTAAACCTCACCTTAAAACTTTAAGTCTCACCTACATGGACATACAAATTCTTTCAGAAAACTTCCAATACAAAAAAGTATTGTCTCGATGTAAATATTCAACTGAGCAAGTTTCGAAAGGATATCTGTTTGTTAAAATTTTTACCCTATTCAGCTATAATGTAAGTCTATGTAGGGGCTTATAATTTGCATAAGTGGGTGATAACACACACAAAGCTGCAATGCTATCAGTTATTTTTCATTGTTATATTACTATTTCTCTTGTTACAGGTTAAAATCCACCGTTCACAATTGTTTTGTATCGTTTTGGAGGGTTTTTCCAGACGTCACGTCCATAACGTCACATCCATAACGCCATGTCTCCCAATGAAAACCAACTTTTTTTACATTTACATTTGAAATTAAGTCTTTCTCTGTCTTTACTGAGGTGTCCTGTTTGGTATGAATGTAGTAATATTTACATTTCTCTAGAAATTTCACACACTTCACAGCAAAAACTACGCTCTCTCAAAAGTTTGTCCGTTTTTCGTCACGTCCATAACACAAATTGAAAGGCTCATATTCTTATGATGCAAATCATGATATAAATTTTTTCTGTTTGCCTGTATTCAGCCATGGAGTTTGCAGAAGAATATGAAAAAAAATTGTGAAATACTGCTAGGTTTGCGGAGGTTATCTGGCCTTTTGTTCATCAATAATGCACGAAAATGTCACGTCCATAACGCTGGAATTGCCCATATATATATATAATAATAATTATAATGTGTTTTCCCATTAAACTTAGAATGTTTCTCTTGTTTTTGCTGTTTTAGGATATCTATCCATTGCATTATGGTGCCAAATATGACACAGCACTGCAGTTACTTGTCTGGCAATTCCTTTGCAGACTGGAAATGGCAATTCCAGTGCCTAGCTTCCATCAGGTGTGTACCCTTTGGATGATTTAACCCCAACTTTCCATACAATGGGATGCGGTTTTGAATTTTAATAATCAGTAATGTATTGTACGGTTGGTGTGATTAATGTAATAAAATAAGTATGAGTGAATGAGTGCATTCCCAGCCTCCCAAATTTGAATTCTGTGTGTACATTTCTTTCATTTTCGCATAATCAAATATGTGACTCAAGTATGTTAACTTCTCTAGACTGCCTTTTGCTTTGAAGAGGGCCCCTGTCTCTTAGAAGATGTCCTACAAGTCCTCAATGACCCTAAAGAAGTTAACACTTTGTTGCTACACTTCAAACATTTGGGGCATCTTGACCCAGGTCAGTAATAGAACAAATGATGGTAAAGCAAAGTGGGTATCCATTTGTAATACAAGGTAAAGCTCCTCATTGTTTATTTGTAAGAGTAAGATGTCCTGTAAGAGTAAGATGAAAGAGTAAATGATGACATAATCCTGCACAGAAAGCCATGCATTTATTTCCCAGCATTTCATCAGCACAGATAGGACATGACAATTGATGTTTGATGGCAACACAGTCAGTTGGCAATGTCATGCTGTAAATGTTCAATTTATTGAATATGGTCAGAGTGGGAAGAAGATTAGTAATGAATGAAAAATCACTTCAGAAAAGCTTCAATAAATTGTGCATGGAGGAGGAGAGTGTCTATTTGCTGCTATTTGTTAAAATTGTGATTTAAATCTTGTCTTGTCTTTGTCCTTACCCAGGATCTCCACCCTCATCCGTTTTGGGAAACACAATCCTCTCCACATTATTGGCCTCTTTTACTGTAAATATAGTCCCTACTCCCTTTGGAGAAGTAGAGAAATCTCTGGCTTCCACTAAAGAGAAAGAAGCAGATGGACATGTAGCTGTTGAGGAAGAAGACCAATGTGGCCCTTTGGATCCAGAAGACAGACATGGGGATGTGAATGAAAGTGACCCCCATGTCCCACGCCTCCATCTAGTGCAACATAAGACACTGCCCACTGGAGGAAGCCCAGTAAGTAACAAGACTGATCAAGTGGCCTCTACAAACTCAGATGAAGGGTCTGGTTTATCCTCACTACAAGCCATATTGGTCCAGGAGGGATCTCAGTCAACCAACACAGCTGCTGATGCTGGAAGTCAGGTAGTAGGACATGAATGTAACAATCTTGGAAAATCAAGTCCTGTGAAGCATCAGGCTGTTCACACTGGAGAGAGACCCCACGTTTGCTCTTACTGTGGCAAGGCATTTAAACAAAAGGGCCATTTAACAGAACATATTAGGGGGCATACAGGTGAACGACCTTATAGGTGCACAGTTTGTGGGAAGGGGTTTCGTCGGCGTGGTCTCCTGCTGAAACATAAACTACAGCACGCCGGTGGAAGCCCAGTAAGTAACAAGACTGATCAAGTGGCCCCTGCATGCTCAGATGAAGGACCTGTGTTATCCTCACCAAAAGGCACCTTGGTCCAGGAGGGATCTCCATCAACCAATACAGCTGCTGATGCTGGAGGTCAGGTAGAAGGACATAAATGTAACAAACTTGGAAAAGCCTTTTCAAAATCAAATCCTGCCAAGCATCAGGTTGTTCAGACTGGAGACAGACCCCACGTTTGCTCTTACTGTGGCAAGGCATTTAAACAAAAGGGCCATTTAAAAGAACATACTAGGGGGCATACAGGTGAACGACCTTATACGTGCACAGCTTGTGGGAAGGGTTTTCGTCGGCGTGGTCTCCTGCTGAAGCATAAATTACAGCACGCCGGTGGAAGCCCAGTAAGTAACAAGACTGATCAAGTGACCCCTGCATGCTCAGATGAAGGACCTGTTTTATCCTCACCACAAGGCACATTGGTCCAGGAGGGATCTCCATCAACCAACACAGCTGCTGATGCTGAAGGTCAGGTAATAGGACTTGAATGTACTAAAGACTTTTCAAAAATAAGTCCTGCCAAGCATCAGGTTGTTCAGACTGGAGACAGACCCCACGTTTGCTCTTACTGTGGCAAGGCATTTAAACAAAAGGGCCATTTAAAAGAACATACTAGGGGGCATACAGGTGAACGACCTTATAGGTGCACAGTTTGTGGGAAGGGGTTTTGTCGGAGACGCGAATGGTTGAAACACAGTCAGTTACACACTGCTGAGAAACAGTCCAATGGCGAAGCTAGGTATTCAGGTGAGAAACCACACATGTGTTCTTATTGTGGTAAATCTTTTAGTTACAAGTCCACTTTAGTTGCCCACATACGTGTGCACACAGGGGAACGGCCCTATGTCTGCTCAGTGTGTGGGAAGACGTTCAACCAGAACTCAATCCTCACTGGACATATGCGACTGCACACAGGTGAGAGACCCTACCTGTGTTCGGTGTGCGGCAAGGGCTTCCCTGTCCCTGGAGCGCTGATATGTCATATGCGGCTTCATACAGGAGAGCGGCCGCACAAGTGTGAGTTTTGTGGGAAAGGTTTTAGAATCTCTTCTGGTCTGGTTATTCACAGGAGAGTCCACACAAGAGAAAAACCTTTTAAATGCTCAGTTTGTGAAAAGAGGTTCATGTGTCATGAACGGTTGAAGAGACATATGCGTACACATACGGGGGAGAAACCTTATGAGTGTTTACAGTGTGGGAAAAGATGTTCGTTGCAATCTAATTTGAAAGTTCATCAGCGTGTGCACAGGTGACATCCCAAATTCATGCAGAGGCCACGCACATCTAGGGTTTATCCTCATGAAAGGGCAACTTCAGAGCTGTGTGAAGTTGGCCCCCCCTCAAACCCAAAATGCTGAAATAACACTGCAGTTCGTTTGTGCTGCAAATATTTTTGTTTGTGCTATTAACGCTTTTGAGTAATTTAAAAATACATTTTCGGACATGTGACGTCACACAGCAACCCCTCCACGTCCAAATCACTCCAAACCACTCCAAACAGTCTCTATCGGGACATGCCTGAGGCTGCCCACCCTCCTCAAACCCAAAATGCTGAAAAAACACTGTTCGTTTGTATTGAAAATGTGATTCTAAATTACTCAAAAGCTTTAATAGCACAAACGAACTGCAGTGTTATTTCAGTATTTTGGGTTTGAGGGGGGGCCAACTTCACACAGGTCAACTTCAGTCATTTTCAACAAGAGCTCTATTGCTCAAGCTACTTGAGATTAGCCAATACTGAAGACACAAGACATTTCGGTACAACCATAGGCCTAAAAGTTTCCTTGAACAGAGAGTAATCACTTACAACTAGCCCAATGGGGCAGATTTTTAAACTGTCTTTTCCTCATCTAAACATGCTCCAAATATCACCCCAAAAGCTATGTAACGTCATCAGACGTGTACATTACAACACACCACTGTAGTGTTAATGACTACAAATCTCTGACAAATTGGTTAAAATATTGTTTTTATGCAGTGTTTACAAAACCGTTTTGTAAACAAACAATGTTTGGCTGCTTGCATAAACACACAGTTTTAACACTTCAGCCATTTGTAGTCATGCACAATACAGTTGTGTGTTGTAAGGTGTCTGTTGATATTTCATAGTTTTTGTGGTGACATTTGGAGTATGTTAAGATGTTAAAAATATAGTTCAAAATTCTTCCCCATTGGGCTAGTTGTAAGTGATTATTCTCTGTTCAAGAAAACCTATGGTTTGACCAAAAATGTCTTGCGTCTTCAGTATTGGCTAAACTCAAGTAGCTTGAGCAATAGAGCTCTTGTTGAAAGTTACTGAAGTTGCCCTTTTCAGTTTGATGTGTGACCTTCAAATATGTTTGTGCTTTTGTTAGTTGAAGCAAGCACCCTGTCCCTTTTTGTTATCCATGTTTTCCTATGTTTTATATTCATCAGATTTGTAAGGAAATTGCACTGAATAAACTTTAGTGAAGTGATAAAACATCGAAATTGTCAGTTGTTTTGGATTTTAAACTGATAAATGAAAACTAATTTGACATGGCTCCTGAACATCCGACACTGTTCACATCCCATTTTATGTTTGTCTGTTGATACGGAACTGATTGAGATTGAGCATAAAGTAAATACTACAAAAACTGAATTGCAGGAACTCCTCCTCTGTTGTATTTTCCACCAAACTGTTGTATTTCAATCTTCTACAATCTTCTAATTGTAGAAACACATGTACAAACATGTACAAATCTTCTACAATCTTCAAATTGTAAAACACGTACATCCATATGTTGTCCTCACCACAAGTCTCGCTGGTCCATGATGGATTTTCCCCAACCAACACAGCTGCTGATGCTGGAGGTCAGGTAGTAGGCCTAGGACATGAATGTACTGAACTTGGAAAAGACTTTTCAAAATCAAGTCTTTATAAGCACCAGGTTGTTCAGACTGGAGACAGACCCTGTTTGCTCTTATTGTGGCAAAAGCATTTAAACAAAAGGGCCATTTAAAAGAAATGCCTTATTTTAATGATTATTGTTATTGGCTATTCTAATGATCAAAGCTGACGAGAGTATGGCTTTTATTTATTTTTATTTTTTTTGCTTAATGACATTTATGTGACCCCAAAATAAAACGTGCCGAAAATAGCATTTTTAATGTACATTAATGTAGAATTTAGACCCGCTCCAGGAGGTGGCGGTAATGAACCCTAAAAGTTTTTTACTAACCAATAAAGAAGAAGGTACCCAAAATTGAATGCTGTGGTGTAGTCCAGAATATTTTCACATTGTTATTTACATCTTTTAGTCTCTATGTTGGCGTGTGGGGCACTTCCCAAAGGTCTGTCTCTTTGTAAAGAGTTTGCCTTGAATATATAATGATGAACTCTGTTAACATTACTGTCAGAGATAACTTAAGCCAAAGTAACGTTGCATTTAGAATGCATATTGTGTCTCTGGTTTAACTGCATCCTAGCTAGCTACTAAAGTTGCAACGTTACGTGACATATCAGATGGTTGTTGTGTTATCAGTTCGTGAACCCTTATCTGTGTCGTGAACTACTAGGTTATTCACCACATAATGAAACACACGTTCTAATCCTAACGTTAGTGTTTCTGGTTTGCTAGTTCCGTTATCTTCTTTGCGTCTCTGGATCCCACCACTGAGGCTACTGTCAGCATTCCTGTGGCAGGTGGCAGAACAGCGACAAGTGAAATTCTACACCAGCCTGGAGGAGTTTGTTTCTGTTGTTTTGGAGATAATCCCAGATCTGTTGAGTGTTAATGAAAGGGCTGAACTACTTCTTGGCCTCAAAGCAAAGGTGAGTACAGCATAGTCACATTAATCATTTATCATTGAACCAGTTTCATTATTTTACCAAACGCCCATGTATTCTTCAAACATTGTTTATTTTAGTTTATTTTAGAGCTATGTCACGACCTGCATTCAGTAGATCTCAAGACATTGCAGCCACACTTGGAAAGTGTGTCTCGGATTTCTGAATTTGCCTCTGATAAGGTAAACTAATGTGCTAGAAACCACTATTTTGAAACTTGCCATGGCATTCTATTTTGCTGTTATGTTTGCATGTTTGCTTCACTCTGCTTTTTTCCAGGTATAATTTGTCATAAAACCAGTCATGGTAGCATGAAATCAAGACACAACATAGCAGACACAAATGACGTTAGATTTACTTGGCAGGCTAAAGCCATGATGTAATCTGTTTTTAATTCACTGCCCTCTCTTTGTTCTTTGTTAGACTGGAGATAAAACCATTGATGCAGCTGTGAAAAACTTTGTAGGCCTCATCAAAGAGCTTCTGCAGAGTCCCACGCACAAGAAGCATTTCTTCCAGGTAAGACATCTGAAATGTCCACAGCCATCTCTGACACCTTCTACATTGTAGATGGCTTGCAGCAGTAAGAATGTGGTGCAAAGGAAGTCCTAGTAATTGCTCCACATGATCGCACTGCTTTGTCTTCTAAAGTATAGTCTTCCCAAAGTATTCAATACAAAATCTTAATACAATTTTATTATCTTAACATTTTTTTCCTGATAAGTTTCCTGCTATGAATGTAAGTTATTTGGGTAACCCTCATAACCATACCTCTCCCCACGTACAACACCACACAAACATCATGCCCATTTCCCTACAAGCAACAGCACATTGTCCCATCTCTCCTGTCATTCTCTCTCCCTCACCATGACCCCTGGCAGTTGGGTTAGCCCCCTGAGTCATGGATCTGCCCAAGGTTTCCTCCTTGGGTAAGGGAGTTTTTCCTTTTCCCATCCCACGGCCTGCGCCAACCCTCCTATCTGGCCACTTTCCTACTGCACTTCTGTACTTTGCACAAATAGGCTGACACTAGACCAGATACAATTTTCGCTGCATTTCTTACACCAGTAATCATATGCATGTGACAGATCCTCCATGTATCCTTGTATATGGACATTTGGATATCTCACCATTCATTTAGATGGGTCTTTTACTTACTGCATAACTGATCAACATGAAAAAAATAATTTGAATCTGTACCATCAAGATGCAATTCTTGAGACCCACAGGTCTAAGCAACCACCGTTCCCACTGTTTAGACAAATTATTATAAGAATATATATAAAAATTCTTATTAGTTTTCTCATTAAACCTAGAATGTTTCTCTTGTTTTTGCTGTTTTAGGATATCTATCCATTGCATTATGGTGCCAAATATGACACAGCACTGCAGTTACTTGTCTGGCAATTCCTTTGCAGACTGGAAATGGCAATTCCGGTGCCTAGCTTCAATCAGGTGTGTAACCTTTGGATTATTTAACCCCAACTTTCCATACAATGGGATGCAGTTTTGAATTTTAATAATCAGTAATGTACAGTTTGTGTGATTAATGAAATAAAGTAAGTATGAGTGAGTTCATTTGCATTTCCAGCATCCCAAATATGAATGTTGCATGTACATTTCTTTTATTTTCACATAATCAAATATGTGACTCAAATACTGCATGTTAACTTCTCCAGATTGCCTTTTGCTTTGAAGACGGCCCCTCTCTCTTGGAAGATGTCCTACAAGTCTTCAAGGACCCCAAAGAAGTTCACAATTTGTTGCTACAGTTCAAACATTTTGGGCATCTTGACCCAGGTCAGTAATAGACAAATGATAGTAAAGCAAAGTGGGTATCCATTTGTAATAAAAGGTAAAGCTCCTCATCGTTTATTTGTAAGAGTAAGATGGAGAAGGCACAGAAAGCCATGTAGTAATTTCCCAGCTTGTCATTAGCACAGATAGAACATAACAATTGTTGTTTGATGGTAACACAGTAAGTTGGCAATGTCATGCTGTAAATGTTTAATTAATTGAATATGGTCAGAGTGTGAAGATTAGTAATTCAAAGAAAAATGACTTCAGATGACTTCTGACTTCTCATGAAGTCGTGGATGGAGGAGGAGAGTGTCTGTTTGCTGCTATTTGTTAAAATTGTGATTAAAGGATAGCTCTGGAGTGAATTCAAGCATTGCCCTGTTGAAGCCTGTTGGAGGCTGCTAATTGCACTAGTTAGCGAGTGGAACAAAATAATTTGGAACAGCATAGACCGAACGCGAGCGCAAAGCACTTTACATTGAGTCAACAGCACCTCAGATCTTACTTTCGGTTTCGAATAATCAGTTTTCATTGATCCAGTGTAAAGTGCTTATTCGCCTCTGCATTCGCATTTAGTCTATGCTGCTCCAAATGATTTTGTTCCACTCTCTAACTAGTTTATTTAGCAGGCTCGATCAACAGGGCTACTCTTGAACTCACTCCGGAGCTATCCTTTAAATCTTGTTTTTGTCCTTACCCAGGATCTCCACCCTCATCCGTCTTGGGAAACACAATCCTCTCCACATTATTGGCCTCTTTTACTGTAAATATAGTCCCTACTCCCTTTGGAGAAGTAGATAAATGTCTGTCTTCCACTAAAGAGAAAGAAGCAGATGGACATGTAGCTGTTGAGGAAGAAGACCAATGTGGCCCTTTGGATCCAGAAGACAGACATGGGGATGTGAATGAAAGTGACCCCCATGTCCCGCGCTCACATGTAGAGCAACATAAGACACTGCCCACTGGAGGAAGGCCAGTAAGTAACAAGACTGATCAAGTGGCCTCTACAAACTCAGATGAAGGACCTGTGTTATCCTCACCACAAAGCACATTGGTCCAGGAGGGATCTCCATCAACCAACACAGCTGCTGATGCTGGAAGTCAGGTAGTTGGACATGAATGTACTAAAGACTTTTCAAAAATAAGTCCTGCCAAGCATCAGGTAGTTGAGACTGGAGACAGACCCCACGTTTGCTCTTACTGTGGCAAGGCATATAAACAAAAGGGCCATTTAACAGAACATATTAGGGGGCATACAGGTGAACGACCTTATAGGTGCACAGTTTGTGGGAAGGGGTTTCATCGGCGTGGTCTCCTGCTGAAGCATAAACTGCAGCACGCCGGTGGAAGCCCAGTAAGTAGCAAGACTGATCAAGTGACCCCTGCATGCTCAGATGAAGGACCTGTGTTATCCTCACCACAAGGCACATTGGTCCAGGAGGGATCTCCATCAACCAACACAGCTGCTGATGCTGGAGGTCAGGTAGAAGGACATGAATGTAACAAACTTGGAAAAGCCTTTTCACAATCAAGTCTTTCTAAGCATCAGGATGTTCAGACTGGAGACAGACCCTATGTTTGCTCTTATTGTGACAAAGCATTTTCAAGAAAGGATCTATTAAAAGAACACACGTGGGTGCATACAGGTGAACGACCTCATAGGTGCACAGTTTGTGGGAAGGGGTTTCGTCGGCGTGGTCTCCTGCTGAAACATAAACTACAGCACGCCAGTAGAAGCCCAGTAAGTAACAAGACTGATCAAGTGGCCCCTGCATGCTCAGATGAAGGGTCTGTGTTATCCTCACCACAACGCACATTGGTCCAGGAGGGATCTCCGTCAACCAACACAGCTGCTGATGCTGAAGGTCAGGTAATAGGACTTGAATGTACCAAAGACTTTTCAAAATCAAGTCCTGCCAAGCATCAGGTTGTTGAGACTGGAGACAGACCCCACGTTTGCTCTTACTGTGGCAAGGCATTTAAACAAAAGGGCCATTTAACAGAACATATTAAGGGGCATACAGGTGAACAACCTTATAGGTGCACAGTTTGTGGGAAGGGGTTTCATCGTAGTCACGCATTGTTGAAGCACAGTCAGTTACACACTGCTGAGAAACAGTCCAATGGCAAAGCTAGGTATACAGGTGAGAAACCCCACATGTGTTCTTTTTGTGGTAAAACTTTTAGATACAAGTCCACTTTAGCTATCCACATTCGTGTGCACACAGGGGAACGGCCCTATGTCTGCTCAGTGTGTGGGAAGAGGTTCAACCAGAGCTCAATCCTCACTGGACATATGCGACAGCACACAGGTGACAGACCCTACCTGTGCTCGGTGTGTGGCAAGGGCTTCCCTGTCCATGGATCGCTGTTAGTTCATATGCGACTTCATACAGGAGAGCGGCCGTACAAGTGTGAGTTTTGTGGGAAATGTTATAGAATCTCTTCTGGTCTGGTTAGACACAGGAGAGTCCACACAAGAGAAAAACCTTATAAATGTTCAGTTTGTGAAAAGAGGTTCATCTGTCATAATGGGTTGAAGAGACATATGCGTACACATACGGGGGAGAAACCTTATGAGTGTTTACAGTGTGGTAAAAGATGTTCGTTGCAATCTAATTTGAGAGTTCATCAGCGTGTGCACAGGTGACACCCCAAATTCATGCAGAGGCCACGCACATCTAGGGTTTATCCTCATGAAAGGGCAACTTCAGAGCTGTGTGAAGTTGGCCCCCCCTCAAACCCAAAATGCTGAAATAACACTGCAGTTCGTTTGTGCTGCAAATATTTTTCCTTGTGCTATTAATGTGATCTGTAATGTGTAAAGTATTACACTGATCAAATATTTGTATTTGTTCTTACTGTATCAAGATAGATTTTTTTTTTTTCCTGTACATCAATATTTTTGTTAAATATTGCTCTCAAGCACACCTTGGTGTATGCTGTAACCTTGATCCTATTGATATGGTGAATAATGTACAGCTAAAATAAAATTTGTTTTGTACTATGCAAAGCTTTCAGGCATTGATAATTATGTATTGTGTATGTCTGCTGGTAGCATAAATAATTCTAAGATCAAGTACCAGTAAATGGAAATGACTAGCCAAACATCTCAGTCAATTGTGCTTCTAGCCATATAGTACTGTAGGTCTGTAAGAAAGGAATCACTAGTGGCTTTTTGTCCCTCATTTTGCCTGCTGGAGAAAAAATATGTGATTTTGTGCATTGTAACCAACCATTTCATTGTCAGTGTTGTATTAAGTGCCCAGAAGTCATATTACAGCGAAAGTACCAAGATGCCATCCCAAACAGTTACTTTGATTGAAATAATTGAACAAACTAGCCTGTTACTCAAGTAAAAGTCCAAAACTCACTATACTTATGTATGAGAAGTAATGTATAATTAATGAACTTAAGTGATGAAAGCATGCAGGTTTAAAAAGAGGTTTACCCGGCGCTCATGTATTGTGCAACATAAGTTAAATTTGGCAAAGATTTCAGATATGCCAAAGTGTCTAATTAAGCATGGAGCCAATCACCCTTGGAGTAAGCCACACTCGCTGTGATAAAACTATTAGACAGGGAAAATAACCTCATGACTGCTTAGCGCGAGGGAAAAGGTTCTTCTAGATTTCAAGATTGCTCACAAGTGACCACACAGGTGAGAGAGATCCTAACTGTGTGGCAAGAAATTCTGTTAAGGGAAATTGTCAGTTCACATGCGGTGTCATAGGCCTACAGGGAACCTGTTTACTTCTTCCTCACATCTGATTGTTCACAAGTCCACACAAGGTAAAAACATATTAGTTTGTGGAAAGCAGTTTGCCTTATACAGATGGGATGTAGTGGTTGTTAAACAAAAATAAACAGTTTACCCACCTCTCAAACCCACCTCCGAAACTGAGTTTAGGCCTATTTCATCTCTTAATAGGGTTTATACTACAACTTGCCTACGGCATTGTCAAATTCCACTGTATAATCCTGATATAAAATTTTGTAGGCCTACCACAGCAATAATCTTCCATCATCGAAAATGTTCTGCATATGTCTTTTTAAACATCAATTCTGCATTTTGGGCCCGTATACTTTGCAGGATTTTTTCAGAAAAATACAGGTAGGCTATTGCATTCTTATAGACTCTTCTGGGCACTAAATAGACTTGATTGTAAACATGACACATTTTCCATTGTTTCATGGCATCTATCCCCACCTTTTGTACCCACCTATTATTCTACCACTACGTTAAAAAAAGAAATCAAGAAATGGGGTTGCAGTCCACTTATCAAAATGTAGAATGGACCATAAACACTTACAATTAAACAAATCTGACAAGCAATGAAAGGTCTACTAAAGGTCGACTAAAAATGGTCGGGTTTTTTTAATTTATTTTTTATTCTATGCCCCGAATGCCTCTTGTGTGACAGCAGAGACAAGAAGGACTTTGGTGACAGTGAAAAGACTTTTATTTTGAAGGCTTTGTTGCACCTGGAAGTACTACCTCAGCCTAAGATTAAAAACAAAACTTGAAAGTTTCGTCGTGAAAACAATGCAAGCACATTTCAGCAAAAAATATTGACATCAAGTTCTGGCATTTGAATCTACATGCTGGTAAATAATGGGTGTCAAAGGTTTGTTCACCTTATGCAATTGATTGATAATAGCCGAGTATTTAGCAGAGGGTTGACGCTAAACCAAAGATTTTATACTGCACCGATTGAATCCTCTGCCTAAAGTGTCTCTGGTGATGGAAACGTTAACGTTACCGTTACCTGTCCAGTTCAGTTTTAGTTCATTTTAGCCATTCTCCCATTCAGTGGCATATCAAGCAACATTTAATGCAACCACCGTGTTATGTCTCCGTCCTTAGTTCGTCTCAGTGTTCCACCACTGAGGATACTGTCAGCGTTCATGTGGAGGGTTGCAGAGCAGCGCCAAGTCGAATACTATATCAGGTTGGAGGAGTTCGTGTCTGTTGTTTTGGAGATGATGCCAGACCTGTTGAGTGCTGAGGAAAGGCTTGAGCTACTTCTTGGCTTGAGAGCAAAGGTGAGTGTAGTACAGTAGAGTAGACATTCGGTCTACTGTAGAGGGGTAACGTTATTCCAGTAAAATGGTTCAATGGGTAATCTTTATAACCAGGTGCTAAAGCCATTCAAAGAAGAGTCTTCCAATGCCAACGCTAGCTGGCATCTCCATCTGGGTTAACTTGACTAGGCCAGATTGATCAAAGAGTGAGATTAGTCATTCATTTAGGTCTGTTAAACTGTCTCTGTATATTTCTTCATTTTGTCTGTGTTCAGTTTATTCTAGAGTTATGCCACAGTCAGCCAGCAGTGACTCCCCATGTAATGCAACCACACCTGGAAAGTATATCTCGAATCGTGGAATGTGCTTCCATTGATAAGGTAGGTAGGAACAATAATTTGGTCAAAGATTGAATTGCAAGAAGGACTTTTCTGTTGTTATAAGAGTGCACGAAAATGCACTCTATTGTTACACATGTTGTGGTGCAACTGTATTTTCACAGATTGGGAAGCAAACCATAAAGACAGCTGTGAAAAACTTTGTGGATCTGATCCTAACCCTTCTGCACAGTCCCAAGTACAGGAAACATTTCTTCCAGGTGGGAAGTGGGGAATTACAATCACAACATGAAATGTCCAAGGACTGTTGTCATGTGAATTACTTGCTTGGGAAAGTGGTTGGATTACAGCAGTTATTGCATTCTTTACAGACTCCTCAGGGCACAAAACAGACTGGTTAGTAAACATTTTCCATTGTTTCAGGACATCTACCCCCTGCATTACGGTGCGAGATATGACAAAGCACTGCAGTTACTTGTGTTGCAATTCCTTTGCAAACTGGAAATGTTGATGCCAGTGCCTAGTTTCCGTCAAGTAAGTGAACATTTGATGAAGTTTTCTTTATTATCACGTTATTTATTAATTTTGATCAACCAGTCACGTGGGACTAGACAAGAGTAGTCATTATTATTTTCTGATCAAATCGCACCTCTTTATTTTATTACGAATATTTTGTAGAGTGATGAGAGATTAGATCAGTGGTTCTCAAACTTTTTCTGTCATTCCCCACTTTGGAATTTTCACACTCCGCCTGGAAGGCTCAATTTGCGCAAATATCTCTGTGAGGAATACTTTGCGAATACAGGATTTTTGTCAATGTTAGAATTTTCATGTTACTAATTCAAAGCCAAATTTCTCTCAAACCCCTCATCACAGCAACTAGCAAATAGCACCATTGAAAAGCTAAATTTTCTGTCATATGCACATATCTATGAATTCGGGGGGCATGGTGTGGCTGTTCGTCGATTGCAAAGAGATGTCTCGCGCCCCACCTTTTATGAGTCTGCGCCCCACTAGTGGGGCCCGCCCCAAAGTTTGAGAAACACTGGATTAGATTAATGAGAAATTGGAATTCACAAATTCACAGATTTGTTAGTTTGATTTTTTTTTTGTTGTTGTCTATCTAATAGCAAGAGTTGTACAAAACACTATTTGATTTTAATTTGTTAATCCGTTCAGGCAGCCTGTTGGTTTGATGAAGACCCCTCACTTTTGGAGGATTCTTTACAGATGATTTATGACACAAAGGAAATAGAAAATGTGTTGCTGCATCTCAAAGGTTTTCCACATGTGAAACCAGGTAAGCTGCATATTATAATAAACTAGAAAAACATTCAGAGAGTGACACTATACAGTACATTCCAAATGTTGTTCTGGAGAACCAGTCACCACCAAAATTGAATCATCGGTTCCTGTCCTAATACTCACGTTGTCCACAAACTTTTTGTTTTGCACTTTTTATTTTGAACTAATTTGCACACATTGACAAGCTGTTGAAAACAAGCTACTTGGCAGAGCTAATACCGGCTAAAAATATTTTGCATTACAACTGAAGCTGCACCGCACAGCAACATTAAAAGGTACAATGTGTAACGTTTTTAATGTTCAATATCAAAATCTGTTTTACCTGTTGACAAACATGTCCTTTCTCATAAATATTAACCACCACTAGTAATTCTGTGTGTCCATTTGAAATTTCGCATTTACACCACATTAACTGGGGTAGACTCTCCATGTATTGCCGCCATCTTGGAATACGGAAGCTGAAAACGGTCATATTGTTCACGTTTTGGCAAGACAATAGACCGGCATCAGCATGCAGGCTACTGTAGCTGTACTACGTCATTTGAAATGCGTTACGCTTAATTTTTCTCAAAGGCTACACATTGGGACTTTAAAGGCTGTTTGGATTATTTTCAACCATAGTCAATCAAACATTACACAGCGATCAAACGTTATACAGCCTAGACTAGGGGTGGCCGGGGCCAACTGAGGCCAGAGGCTCTGTTACAAATGTCATGAGATCTGAATTAAAAAAAACGTAATGTGTCAGTCTAATATTATATCATATCATTGTCTCAACATCGTCCTTACTAGTATGGATACATGCACACAGATTTCCATCAAAAGGTTTATCTGCTCCAAAAATCTGCAGATCTGCCCATCTAAGTAAATACTGTAGTATCCATAGTTGTCAGTAACTGTTGTTCATGACTATAAGCACTACACTTTCAATTTAGTCTCACATTGCTGGTGTGAGTGTAAGCAGCTGGGACTCGTGGTTGGACCAAATTCTCTTGTTCTTCTTCATACCGACCTCTGCACTGTCACATCAATTTACAGTGTACTGTAATATGTGTACAGCAGATGTTTTACATGGATAAACTGTAATTGCTTCCAGTGTGAGTTTGTGTGAAAATTGACTCTTCTTTTATGGTGTCATTTTCTTCTTCTTTCCAGGCGTCTTATATTCACCAGGCTTGGCAAACACTATCCTCTCTACATTATCTGTGTCCTTTACTGTAAAAACCGTCCTTAGTCCCTTTCGAAAAGATGGCAGTTGTCTATCAACACCACATGCTGTGGATAAAGGAGATGGAAATTCAGACGTGTTTGAAGACAACAAATGTGGAGATGTGGACAAAAAAGGTGAGGATGGGCATTGGGATGAGGAAAATAAATATGGCTTTGTGGTTTAACACGACCCATATAACACGACTGGCTCTGAACAAGGCAAGTAGAGATATATCAATAAAATATCTTTTTACGTTTTACGTTATCATTTCAATATGGTAAAGTGTCCATACAATGGCTGGGTGATATGGAAAATAAAATGACATGCCGTTTTTATCACCTTTAGATATGTGTGACGCCCAGTGACAACACTAAATCATGCTGAATTGATAGACATATTGATTGGAAACCACTGTGGAGTGAACAGTGTGTAAAGAAAAGACCTTGAAATAGATATGTAAATAAATAATAATTGATTGTCATGTACAGTACATGATCAGCAACAATTACCAGTTGCTTATATTGGCCATGATTATCTTTTGATTAATTGTCCAGGCCATATGCATATCCGTTTTGTGTGTACTTGCATGTTTTGTTCAAAATAATGAATATATTTGTAACATATATGTACATGTTATCTAAACAGGGACAGAAAACTGGAGTGAGCGTAATAACCTACAAAGCATCTGTGGTGAGCAGGAAGCTCTGACGTCCTTTGACCCCGAGCTCTCCCCACGACAAGGTAGCCTGCACGAGCATGGATCTCGAGAATTTTACACAGCTGATGAATCTCAATTTGGCGAAGGCTGCTTCTCCAAAAAGCGTCCCTATAAACATACAGTGCACAAAGAGTCTGCTGACAAAGCCATCGAGAGGCCTCATATTTGTTCTTATTGTGATAAAGCTTTTAGACATAGGGGCCATCTAACAGAGCACATACGAACGCATACAGGAGAACGGCCCTTCAGCTGCACAGTATGTGGTAGGAGGTTCGCCCAAATCTCAAATCTAAGAAGGCATAGACAAGTGCACACTGGTGAGAGACGAAGATCCAACAAGAGTGAGCAGATGATCCCGTTACTCTCAAGAGATGAGTCTGGAGCATCTCAACCGCCTAAAGGAGACGGACAAGGTGATGAGAATGAGATCAAGTCAGCATCCCCTCAGAACAAAGATCAGGTCATCAGGCCCTTTAACTGCTCTGTCTGTGGTAAGGATTTTAGATCTTTGAGCCATTTGAAGGACCACACACGTGTACACACCGGAGAACGCCCCTTTGCCTGCACAGCCTGTGAGTTGAGGTTCCGCCAGCGTTCCAGTCTAGTGAAGCATATTAAAAGAAAGCATGATGATGATGCAGAATTACACAATGCCATTCCAAGACAGAGGCGAAAGAGAACTGAGAACAAGAAAGATGAAAAGCCCCATATTTGCACTTTCTGTGGGAAGGGTTTTAGACATCAGAAACGTTTGGTACGGCATATACGTGTGCACACAGGTGAACGACCCTACAGTTGCTCATTCTGTGAGAAGAGATTCAGCTTACGTGGCAACCTAGTGACACATGAGCGTCTGCATACTGGCGAGAGACCTTTCCTGTGCTCGTACTGTGGCAAGACCTACCCTTCCTCCGGAGACTTGTTGGTTCACACGCGGTATCACACAGGAGAACGGCCATACAAGTGCGAGTTTTGTGGGAAAGGTTTCATTCAGTCGTGTGACCTGACCACACACAGAAGAGTTCACACAAAGGAGAAACCGTTCGACTGTCCAGTTTGCAAGATGAAGTTTACCGCAAAAAATAAAGTGACGAGACACATGCGCACCCATACAGGGGAGAAACCTTATGAGTGTCCTCAGTGTGGCAAGAGGTTCTCACGGAAATGCCATATGAAGGACCATCAGCTTGTGCATAAGTAAAATATGTTTTGTTTTTGTTTATTTATTTTTATTTTATTTATTTTTGAATTATGGTGAAAAGTGTATTCAAAGGTGATGCTTTCCATTTGTTTTTAATGGTGATCCCATGAATGAATGGAATATTGTATCTTGTTATCTGAAGAAAATTTTAAGTTGAAAGTGTTGTTTTATTAAAGATAACTTGAAATGCAGTTTTGCATTTCAAGTTATAAATGACGCCAAACCATTGCTTGCTACAGTCACAGATTTCATTACTGTCGACACATTCAGGTCAGACTACACTGAACCAGAGACACTTAATTTGTTTTTAATATATCAATACTTTGCCTTCTATTGTTACCATTTTTTGTTACTACATGGTTATTTTCAACACACTGCTGAGGAAATCTCAGGAAATTGCATGTAGATCTGATGTCCAATGTGTTGGTGCTTTATGATGAAATAGCCTTCTACTGCACTTCTGTATTTATTATATATTTCCGTGGTTATGGTGTCCTGGTGTGTGTGTGTGTGTGTGTGTCCTAAATCGAGTCACTCTGTAAAGTTGTAAATAATAAAACAATTATCTGACAAGTAATGAAAGGTCACCACAGAGACTTGTGTGACAGTAAAATGACTTTTATTTTGAAGACTTGTTGCACCAGGAAGTACTACGTTAGCCTAAGGAGAAACAAAGTTCTGGCATTTCTGTCTTTATGCTGGTTAACAATGGGTGTCAAAGGTTTGTTCATCTTACGCAATTGATTGATAATGATAGGCGAGTAGGCCTAGCCTATAAGTTGACGCTAAACCAAATATCATGATCCGCTTGAATATCTCTGGCTAAACTGTTTAAACAAATTCTCTGGTGATGGAAACGTCAAATTTACCTGTTCAGTTTTAGCTAATGTAAGTCATGTGCTTGTGCAAAGAAAATAAAAACCAATATGGCCATACATTTGGCTAATACGTAGAATCAGCACATAACGTTATCTTCCGTTCAGTGGCATATCAAGCAATTAACGTTATAATTATAATGCAACCATGTCTTCGGGTTCAGTTCGTCTTAGTGTTCCACCACTGAGGATACTGTCAGCGTTCATGTGGAGGGTTGCAGAGCAGCGCCAAGTCGAATACTATACCAGGTTGGAGGAGTTCGTGTCTGTTGTTTTGGAGATGATGCCAGACCTATTGAGTGCTGAGGAAAGGCTTGAGCTACTTCTTGGCTTGAGAGCAAAGGTGAGTAGACAGTAGGCCTAATGTTACTCCAGAGGGATAACGAGTTATCAAAGTGATGCACAGTTCGGTTAGTTATGCATTTAGCTCTGTTAGACTATCTTAATTTTTGTCTGTGTTAAGTTTGTTCTAGAGTTATGTCACAGTCAGCCAGCAGTGACTCTCCATGTAATGCAACCACACCTGGAAAGTATCTGTAGAATTGTGGAATGTGCTTCCATTGATAAGGTAAGGAACAATAATTTGACCTAAGATTAAATTAAAGGAAGGACTTTTCTGTTGTTATTACATATGCTGTGGTAAAACTATTTTCACAGATTGGGAAGCAAACCATAAAGACAGCTGTGAAAAACTTTGTGGATCTGATCCTAACCCTTCTGCACAGTCCCAAGGACAGGAAACATTTCTTCCAGGTGGGGCTTACAATCACAACATGAAATGTCCTAAGATGGTTGGCCAGTTTTAATGTGATGAATTTAAACTTGCTTGGGGAAGTGGTTGGATTACAAATTGCAATCTTTAACTCCTCAGGGCACAAAATAGACTGGGCACATGACACATTTTCCATTGTTTCAGGACATCTACCCCCTGCATTACGGTGCGAGTTATGACAAAGCTCTCCAGTTACTTGTGTTGCAATTCCTTTGCAAACTGGAAATGTTAATGCCAGTGCCTAGCTTCCGTCAAGTAAGTGAACATTTGATGAAGTTTTCTTTATTATCACGTTATTTATTAATTTTGATCAACCAGTCACGTGGAACTAGACAAGAGTAGTCTTTATTATTTTCTGATCAAATTGCACCCCTTTATTTTATTCTGAATCTTCTATAGAGTGATGAGAGATTGGAATTCATAAATTCAGTCTGATATTTTTTTGCTGTCTATCTAATAGCAAGAGTTGCCCAAAACTCTATATGATTACAATTTGTTAATCTGTTCAGGCAGCCTGTTGGTTTGATGAAGACCCCTCACTTTTGGAGGATTCTTTACAGATGATTTATGACACAAAGGAAATAGAAAATGTGTTGCTGCATCTCAAAGGTTTTCCACATGTGGAACCAGGTAAGCTGCATATTATAATAAACTAGAAAAGCTTTCAGACAGTGACACAAAATCATTTCCAAATGTTGTTCTGGATCAGTCACCACCAAAATTGAATCCTCGGTTCCTGTCCTAATCGCCACGTTGTCCACAAATTTCATCCAAATCTATGCAGTTATTTTGCACACATTGACAAGCTGGTAAAAAAAACATAACCTACTTGGCAGAGCTAGTACTGGCTAAAGTATTTTGCATTACAACTGAAGCTGCACCGCACAACTTAAAGGCTGTTAGGATTATTTCCAACCATAGTCTTTCAAACTCACTGAGTGCTGTCCCTAGGCAGACAAACAAGAGAATTTTATAAAGCCTAGACTAGTGGCTCTCTTTCAAGTGTCCCACCATGAGATCTAAATAATATATATGTATATTGGCCATTGCATTAGTTTAATATTATCACATCATAATCTCAACATCGTCTTTGCAATGGATACAAGCACACAGATTTTCCATCAAAAAGTTTATGCGCTCATAAAAGATACCCATCTAAGTAGATACCATTGTAACAATAGTTGCCAGTAACTGTAGTTCATTTCTATAAGCACTATAGCATATATATTGGGGAAGCAAACCGCATTTGCTTCACTTTTTATCAAGTTGAAATTTTGCAATAGCCCTCTGCAAATTTGATTGTGTCCCAGAAGTGGAAAAGTTTGGCTTCCCCTGGTCTAGACCAAATATCAAATGCGTCACTGAATTCAATTTAGAGTGGCAAATGTTTTACATAGATAAACTGTAATTGCTTCCAGTGTGTGGCACTGTAATTGGGGGTGGAGTTCGTATGAGAATTGACTCTCCTTTCATGTTGTCATTGTCCTTTTCCAGGCGTCTTATATTCACCAGGCTTGGCAAACACTATCCTCTCTACATTATCTGTGTCCTTTACTGTAAAAACCGTCCTTAGTCCCTTTCGAAAAGATGGCAGTTGTCTATCAACACCACATGACACCCGAGACGCAGTAAATAATGGAGATGGAAATGGAGACGTGTTTGAAGACAACAAATGTGGAGATGTGGACAAAAAAGGTGAGGATGGGCATTGGGATGAGGAAAATAAATATGGCTTTGTGGTTTAACACGACCCATGCAACATGACTGGCTCTGAACAAGGCAAGTAGAGAAATATGGATAAAGTGTAGGATCCCAGTTTTACGTTATCATTTCAAAATGGTAAGCGTCCATACAATGAATTTGATATGGAAAATAAAATGATCAAATTATGTTTTTATCACAGTTAGATATGGGTGACACCCAGTGGCAACACTTCAACTAAATCATGCTGAATTGATTGGAATCCACTGTGGTGTGACTGTGAACAGACAGTAAAGAAAAGGTCTTCAAATAGATATGAAAATAAATTAATAATAATTGTCATGTACATGATCATCGGCAATTACCAGTTAGCCAGAATGGCCACAATATTTAATTTAATTGTACAGGCCATATGCATACCTGTTTCGCGTGTACTTGTACTTGCCTGTTTTGTTCAAAATAATGAATATATTTGTAACATATATGTACATGTTATCTAAACAGGGACAGAAAACTGGAGTGAGCATAATAACCTACAAAGCATCTGTGGTGAGCAGGAAGCCCTGACGTCCTTCGACCCTGAGCTCTCCCCACGTCAAGACAGTCTACACGAGCATGGATCTCGAGAATTTAACACGCCGGATGAAACTCAATTTGGCGAAGGCTTCTTCTCCAAAAAGAGTTGCTATAAACATCATACTATCCATAAAGAGTCTGCTGACAAAGCCGCCAAGAGGCCTCATATTTGTTCTTATTGTGACAAAGCTTTTAGACAGAAGACCCATTTAACAGACCACATACGCACGCATACAGGAGAACGGCCCTTCAGCTGCACAGTATGTGGTTGGAGGTTCGCCCAAATCTCAAATCTAAGAAAGCATAGACAAGTGCACACTGATGAGAGACAAAGATCGAACAAGAGCAAGCAAAAGATCCCGTCAACCTCAAGAGATGAGCTGGGAGCATCTCAACCACCTAAAGGAGACCAACAAGTTGATGTGAATGAGATCTGCAATCCACAGAAAGTCAACCAAGGTACTGAGCAAGAAAAGAAATATGGATAAAGCATGTTTGAAAAGACAGTAAAAGCAGTTAGTGAAAAAGACGTGTTAAATGAGTGGTGAGGCAAGTTTGTTAATCCTCTTTTCTAATCATCCCATCCACTATAATAAGTAAGCTATCCCTTTGTTGCATGCATGCATTTTGTCTCCTCAATGAAATGTCTGTTATTTAAATATGAACTATGCTAGACCGATTTTTACTTTCGGTTTGCGCTAGGTTTAGGCTCACATTTTTCGCCACAGAGCTCCTACTTGCAGGCGTCCTTTCCCCAAAAGCTTCAGAAAAGCATTGCTAACCAGTTAACAACAACATATATGCGTTTGGGGAAAAGACCCAAGGACCGTTACGCGTCTTCGTTTCCTCGGCTTGAGTTTGCATTTTCACCGCTAGAGCTCTCTCTACAGCTCCCAAAAACTGCCTCGGTCCATGGCACCAGTCTTGCATATTCAATTTCTACACCGAAGGAGATACAGTGAGGTGAAACAGTCATCAATCGACCTAAAAACTGTTGTAGAATCATCACAATTACTCTTAAGCTGCTAAATAAAGGTAAATTGAACTAAAAAATGTTGCATAGTTCCCTTTTAAATGTGATTTGTAACTTGCAGGTCACACAAGTGAGAATTGCACAAGAGTCAGTCAAGAGCAAGAGGTCTCTATATCTTCAGGAGAAGTACCTAAGGATTCCTCACCACAAGACAGCTTCCTAGTGGAGGGATCTCAGTCCTTGAACAGCACTGGTGATTCTACGGGAGAGAGAGTGCAGCTTGGATGTGCAGAACTTGTAATCAAATCAACATCCCTTCAGAACAACGATCAGGACACCAGGCCTCACTGTGGTAAGGATTTTAGACGTTTAAGCCATTTGAAGGACCACACACACGTAAATGTCCCTTTGCCTGCGTCACCTGTGGGACGAGGTTCAGAGCTCTAATCTAGTAAAACATATCCAAAATAATGAATATATTCATAACATGTACATTTTTCTAAACAGGGACAGAAAACTGGAGTGAGCAGGAAGCCCTGATGTCCTTAGAAAGAGACCCTGAGCTCTCCCTGCTACAAAACAGCAAGCATGAGCTCGGATCTCAACAATTTAACACGGCTGATGAAACTGAATCTGGCAAAGGCCTCCTCTTCAAAAAATGCCACTATAAACATCAGACTGTCCATAAAGAGTCTGCTGACAAAGCTGTCGAGAGGCCTCATAGTTGTTCTTATTGTGACAAAGCTTTTAGACAGAAGAGCCATTTAGCAAACCACATACGCACGCATACAGGAGAACGACCCTTCAGCTGCACAGTATGTGGTAAGAAGTTCACCCAGAGCTCAAGCCTAAGACTTCATAGAAAAGTACACACTGGCGAGAGACGAAGATCCAACAAGAGCAAGCAGATGATCCCGTCACCCTCAAGAGACGAGTCGGGAGCATCTCAACCGCCTAAAGGAGACGGACAAGGTGATGAGAATGAGATCAAGTCAGCATCCCCTCAGAACAAAGATCAGGTCATCAGGCCCTTTAACTGCTCTGTCTGTGGTAAGGATTTTAGATCTTTGGGCCATTTGAAGGACCACACACGTGTACACACTGGAGAACGCCCCTTTGCCTGCACAGCCTGTGAGTTGAGGTTCAGCCAGCGTTCCAATCTAGTGAAGCATATTAAAAGAAAACATCATGAGGATGCTGAATTATACAAAGTCATTCCAAGACAGAGGCGAAAGACAATCGAGAACAAGAAAGTGGAGCGACCCCATATTTGTACTTCCTGTGGGAAGGGTTTTAGACATCAGGTTGCTTTGGTTCGGCACATGCGTGTGCACACAGGCGAAAGACCCTACAGTTGCTCATTCTGTGAGAAGAGATTTAACTGCCGCTCCAACCTAGGGACACATGAGCGTCTGCATACTGGCGAGAGACCTTTCCTGTGCTCGTACTGCGGCAAGACCTACCCTTCCTCCAGAGACTTGTTGGTTCACATGCGGTATCACACAGGAGAACGGCCGTACAAGTGCGAGTTTTGTGGGAAAGGTTTCATTCAGTCGTGCTACTTGACCATACACAGGAGAGTCCACACAAAGGAGAAACCGTTCGGCTGTCCTGTTTGCAAGAAGAAGTTTTCGGCGAATTGCCAATTGAAAAGACACATGTTCATCCATACAGGAGAGAAACCTTTTGAGTGTTCTCAGTGTGGCAAGAGATTCTCACGGAAATGGTATATGATGGTCCATCAACATGTGCATAAGTAAAAAATGTCTTGTGAAGGTTTTTTTTTTCTTTTCATTTTTGATTAAAGCTGTATTTGGAAAGTCTACATAATTCCGAGGCAAAAAAAAATCTAAATCATACAACGCTCTGGTTCCTTCCCCAGTCTCTACTACACTCCTCAACAGTCTCTTAAACTGCTTCCTCGCTTTAGCATGTTGTCAGGGGTTTGCTCACAGCTGTGATCGAGAGGCAGTTACCCTCCCTCCGAACCTGATTGGAGGAAGGCTACATGGAGCGCTGGATTTTTGCAACGATTGCAGGGTTTAGATGGTTTTTCATGTACTACTTCCAGAATAATGTGACAATTCTCTAAAATTTGACTTTAAAAAATTGCTCAATACAACTTAAAAGTGAAATGTTTATTCAAAGGTGACTCAAAGTTTAAAGTACTGTTTTAAGTCCAGTTATAACCTTATATTTAGACTCCAGGCTAGGTCGCTTGACCCTCTGGTTTCTTAACAACCAACATTACCACCCCATAACATCAAAAATATAGCAGTCTTTTTTGCTGTAAATGTTTGCTGTAAAGTCTTACACTATGTGCCACATAATTTTGTTTGAGTGTTTTGATATCAATACTTTGCCAGCTATTGTTACCATTTTCTGTTTTTGTTTTGTACATAGTTATTTTCTAGCACACTGCTGAAGAAATCTGAGGAAATTGTATATGTGCTGTAGGTCTGATGTGTTATGATGTGTTGGTGTTTTATGATAAAATGCTACTACACTTCTGTGTTTAAAATATTTCAGTGGTTGTGGGGTCCTGGTGTGTGTGTGTGTGTGTGTGTGTGTGTGTGTGTGTGTGTGTGTGTGTGTGTGTGTGTGTCCAAAGTCCTAAATCGAGTCTGTAATGTTGTAAGTAAACCTTATTTTTGGTGTTGCCAAGCATGTGAGAGGATGATTTTGTAATTGTGCTATTTTAACTTAATACTCTATTATAATTGTTATGATACAGCTACCAGAAAATAATCTGTCATAAGGGTAAAAATGCGTCACTGCACTGCAACACTTTATCCCTGTGGATGAAGCATCACATGTGAAAACAAAGACTTTTGTGTTCATAGAGTATTGATTAGCCTTTTATTTATTTATTTATTTACATTTATTTATTTATTTATTAAATACTAAGTCAGGGAATTTTGGTGGAAACACCTAGGCTGAATGTTGGATGACTGTTGGCCTGGTGTTTTGATGTGCCAGGAATTGTTTTAGCACAAATTCACACCACTCGCCTAAGGTATAAGCCTGTTTAATTGTAGAGGAGGTCATGGAAAATATTGCGTTTTAGTCAGTAGAAGTCATGGATAAGTCAGGGAATTTTAGTTTGACTTACAGTAGGAACCCTGACGGCAGTGACATTAAAGCTCAACGCTCATTACCATTATCAGCCACTAGATGGTGATGGTGATGCATTTATGGTTTGCACACTGGATGTTGTATGTTGGTAATCAGAGCAAGTAATCATGGATGGGATGTGACGGCAGGTGTTCCCGTTATCTTACACTACAGGCCAAAAGTTTGGACCTACGCTCTGGTTTTTCAAAGCCTGTAATCAAGTGAAGGAGTAACAACAAACACCATAATTGGGGCTGTTGTGTCTGTGCGTTGTAGGATGTGACTCATATGCTTCAGTCATACAAAATCTTTCATTAATTATCAACTAATCATTGGTGGAGTATAATTATGCATTAATCATAGAAGTATATATGATATATATAGATATATTTTCTAAACTGGATGTAGCCTACTGTACTTGCTGAACTAGTGTGGAGATTGTGAAGACAACAGCAGAGTACGACCTATATTAGGCAATATTATAGACAATACATAGCATATTATAATAGGCAAAATTCTATATTATGATTTCAATGATGTATTAAGTAATTGAATTTGTGGGTGTAATACACCAAGTTTTATTGCATTGGTCTAGTTTTAATGGAGAGATGTAATACCATCCTTATTCCAATAGGGGTCTGTGTTTCACCATCATATAATGTGAAACTATTGCTACAAGATCTATTGCTTATCTCTTCACTGGAGCATTGTAACAAGGTAGATATCGCGTTAAGACATGGAAATGAATTGCCTGTTAACATGTTTAAAAGCACATCTGGAAACAATTCATTTATTTTGTACCTTTGTAAAAAAAAAAAAAAAAAAAAAAAAAAGCAGCATTTCAACAATATGCTGCCTGCCATAGATCCATGGTATTTCATTTAACATATTGCAGAATGGGAGTTTCAGACTGCGTGGAAGATAATCGCAAAATCTCGGCTGTTTTGTAGCTGAACCCACACATCAACTGGTAAAGAAGAGGTAAGATTCAGTAGCAGTCACTAAGGGTTGTTGCCCGCCACCCATCATCCCCACGCGTCGCTGTCTGTGATAGTGCTGTTTGAGCAGCCACCCAAGCACTGCTGATAAAACCAGCAGCATCACCTCTGCCACTGAGAGTCCCTCCTCACCTCCGTCTTTATCTCCTGATCAAAGCACACAAAGACAGACAGATGGCCAGAGGAGCATAGCTACGCCGGGGACACAAGCTCATCTAGGGGATGTTGATTTAGTGGCCTGCCTGCTTCAGCGTCCCTCAGCTCATCACACACGCACACACACACACACACTCATACACACAGACACTCATGCACACATGCCCAGGGGATGCAGGGCACGTGGTGAGGGGCAGCATTCCCATAACTCAAAGCCCCAAACAGTAGTTATCTATCAATGATAGCAGTGATGGTGACAAGGAATTCAAATTGGCTTCCTTTTTTGGTTGGGGGTAGACTTTCATACAGATGTACTACTCTACAGTTGCCTGTATAAAAAATGTGACTACTGGAGAAGATAAGACAATGCACATCTTTAGGAAAAAACATATTTGGAACAAAGAATGCAGAATTTAGATTCAGAATAAAACAAAAACTTTTGACACATGAGAATTAAATCACACAATCATGCAAGAGAGCTCTCTCTCTCTCTCTCTCTCTCTCTCTCTCTGTCTTTCTCTCTCGCTCATACACACACACACACACTGAACCACAATCTCACACCCTTAAAAACACAATCAATCTGAGTCCTGTCCCCCTCAGCTGAAGATAAGACCAGTGTATTCAGAGCATTATGCTATTTTCACATGTAAATGCTGCTGCTACTGCTGCTGCTGCTGCCGCCTCTGCTCCTGGTGTGTATCCCAGTGAGGGAAAAGCCTTATTGTTGCTATTGAGCAGCTCAGAGAAGCTGTGTTGTGTGCAGTGAGTGTGTTCACAAGCTGCCTTGTTATCAGATGGAGTGCAGCCTCAACAGGACAGTGGGGGCTTGAGGGGGGGTCCACTGGGGGACAGAAAGTGTGTGTCTCTCTCTCTCTGTGTGTGTGTGTGTGTGTGTGTGTGTGTGTGTGTGTTTGGGGTGGGGGTGAGTTTGGGGAGGTCACGAGGCAACAGGGCGCCGGAAGAATGGAACAGCTGGCAGAGTCGCATGTGCCACCTCAAAACACAAACTCTCCCAGACAGCCTGAGCACGGTGGGAACCCGTCGGCAAATACATCCTCAAACATCTTGATCCTCCTAGTCTTATTATCAGCAGCCAGCCAGGCTGCTGCAGAGCACACAAATGCAAACACACACACACACACACACACACACACAGCCCATAGACACACATAAACGTGCAGACACACATACACACACAGACTCGCAAGTCGCAAGGAACATTAGAACTTACCCATACACATAAACTGATATTTTCTGTACAATGACTCAACATCAAATAAGTTAACAATTGAGCCCTGTTCAAATGAAATGGAAAAGGTAAAAATATTTTCAACTTTTGAGGTGTGAGTGACAAGCAAATTTACATCACTGTGTCTCCAGCTTTGATGATTGACCATAGTGGAAGTTCAGTCAGGAAGTTGTTTGGCTAAATGAATAATATAGACAGGAAATCTGCTGAGTCAGCTTAAAGTTAACTTGAAACCATCACTGAGGACTGATTGAACTATTTCAAAACATAGAACCATGTGTAGGCCAAAGCATTTATTCTAATAATAATAAAAAAAGGATTGTTCTCCATGGGACAATCGCAGGACAATTCATGACATTCATGGTTATCCTGTCTATCCCTGAGGGAGCAGATCCGACTGGAGGTGACTCTTCCTTGTACTCTCCCCACAAACACAATTCTTACACACACACACACACACACACATACACGCACACTCAGACACATCCTTCAAACACCTCCTTTGCAGTGAGCAAGCATACCAGCACACTGTTTCTCAAAACAACAAAGGAGGAAGCAAAAGGAAAGGAAATTAAATGAAATAATTAGTGCTGTCAAGCGATTAAAATATTTAATCGCGATTAATCGCATTTTTGCCATAGTTAACTCATAATTAATCGCGATTAATCGCAAATTTCTTTCTATTCTAAATGTCCCTCGATTTCTTTTTGTCCCATTTTTATTTATTTATTTTCATTTTAATGCTGTTATCAGCATTCATTGGTGGGGGTGAATACCAATTTAAAATAAAAGAAAACCCAGTTACAGCATCAGAAAATATTAACATGTTCAAGTACTGCCAGAGAGATGTTGATGTCTTTTATGTTGCTAGTTCACAAGTTTACAAAAAATAATAATAATAAAAACCTGGATGGTGGCCCTTTAAATTATACTAACCTATAAGCTATTCTAAAGAGGCTCAATGAAAATATGGCATTATGGTCTACATGAATAAACCTACATTGCATGAGCATACCTTTAAAATGCATTTTGCCATATTGGCAATTGCCCTGCAAGAAGCTCTCATTTTAGTGGCAAGGTCGTAATGTTCAGAATCAGGTAGGCTATATGCTATGCGTGTCGTTTGCACAAATTCACTCTCTCAGTTGCGCTCCAACCTGTTTCACCTCTCACTCGCGCTGCAATTTTTAAAATGATATTAGCCTATTTGCGGGGTATTCAGTTCAAGAGAAGGGATTTCTAAGTGACAACATTAATCCTCTAGCTAGTTAACAACTTAAATATGCGAACATGCGAGTGAGCGTGAACGATTGTGTCGGTAAAATATTTGTTTTCACTGACATCAAATGACGCTCACAAACATTCTCTCTCTCAGTTGCGCTCCGACCTGTTTCACCTCTCTCACTCGCGCTGCAATTTTGAAACTGATATTAGCCTATTTGCGGGGTATTCAGTTCAAGAGAAGGGATTTCTAAGTGACAACATCAATCCTCTTCTAGCTAATTAACAACCTAAATATGCGAACATGCGAGTGAATGTCAACGATTGTGTCGGTAAAATATTTGTTTTCACTGACATCGGAGCAGCAGGGCAGAGTGCAGACCATGTGTGCAGTGCGTGTGTAGGCTACTGTAGGCATGAGTAGCCTAGGTCCTAGGCTAAGCAGTAGGCCTACTTCAAGCCTAATACAAACACAGGACATACTGAAACGTCGGGAGGTGTTGGAATGTCGGAGATATTTTTTTTTCACATTGCATTGATAATGGCGGGTCAAATGCGTTAATCGCGCGTTAAAAAAATTGACGGCGTTAAAATGGGTTTGCGTTAACGCCGTTATTAACGCGTTAAACTGACAGCACTAGAAATAATGTGTGTGTGTTTGTGTGTGTGCGCGCGCGTGTGTGTGTGTGTGTGTGTGTGTGTGTGTGTGTGTTTGTGTGTGTGTGTGTGTGTGTTGTGTGTGTGTGTTTGTGTGTGTGTGTTGTTTCTTTTCATGTGATTGTGTCTCTTAGAATACCATTCTCCAACAGAACAACACACAAATTCTGGGAGGGGTGTTTTTTCAGATTCCTGTGAACCCCCACTCCCTATCCTGACTCACACACACACACACACACACACACACACACACACACACACACACACACACACTGGTCACCAGCAGATTTTAGTGTCTTGGCCTGTAAGGGGGTTGTCCTACCCCACCCCTCCTGTCAGCTCTGACTCCAGCCGCGCACCCTCATCTCCCTGCTCTCAGTTTCCCTGCATTATAACCCCACACAATCCCCACCACACACACACAGAGAGAGAGAGAGAGAGAGAGAGAGAGACACACACACACACACACACATTCTGTTAAAAATACCTTTTCTGTCTCTAAATTGGTCTCCCTGTCTTTCTGTCAGTTTCTTTCCCTGCCATTCACTGCACATCTTCTCTCTCTCTCTCTCTCTCTCTCTCTCTCTCTCTCTCTCTCTCTCTCTCTCTCTCTCTCTGGTTAGTATTCATGCATGCCAATCCTTGTTTATTTTTCTAATGGGACAAAATCATACAAATACTCCAATACTCTCTGGCAAAAGCAAATCCAGAACATTTATTACATCTTTGAAAAAAAAAATATGAAGAAAACAAGAATTCATTTAATTCAAGTCAGAACAGTAGTAATTGTTGCTCTCAAGCCAATATGTTTTTTCTCCTCTATCACATGTATGCCCTTGAGAGGAGCTACTATAATTTGGGGGAACAACAACAATTTGATTCAAAAGATATCTCAGGAATATCTTTGTGAGAGATTTCCCTTAGGACAAATGAACACTGATTGGCTTGATGCCTCAAATATCATGGCGTGCAGTCATCCAGTATAGATATTCTGATAAAGAGGGGCCTAATATACGGCAGTGAATAGTCATTCAGCTATCAAACAATCTTGGGCGTGAACTGAAGCCATCACATAGCAAGCGGTAGCATTGATCTGACATTGATCCGTTTGCATTAATTGTCTTGCTCATGTTATTAAATGGGCAATAAGCAAATACATTTTGCCCCATTTTTAAATGAGTTTTAGACGTTAGACGTTTGCCCCTTGCTTGTCATTCAAATTTGAATGTGATGAAGGGTAGAAGAAAGATAAAAAGTGAGAGTAAACACGAGTGTGAATGCTTGTGTGGCACAGTGCGTGTAGCCTATGGGGGTGGTGGGGGAGGCTTACAGCGCTAAAAAGCATGAGAATGCAAGCTGTCACAAACACACCTCGGGAAACGGAACGACTGAGTGCTGTGTGGGTTGTGGGCTCAAAGCGTGACAGTGGCTATTACACTATCCTGCTGAGGGGGTAAAGAGGAGCCTGAGTGTGTGTGTGTGTGTGTGTGTGTGTGTGTGTGTGTGTGCGTGCATGCATGGTGTGTGTGACTATGTGTGTGATGGAGGGGGTGTAGTCATCACCGCCATTTTTCCCCCTTTCCCCTGCAATGGGCCTTTTTTTTTTACGGCTGTTGTTTGACAGTTGGTTTTGGCTCAGTGACAACTCTCCCTCCTGCCTCCATATGACTCCTGCTTCACCCTGCTGCCCCTCATGGCTATGGGGGTCTCTGGGGTGAGAGCCCAGGGCAGGAGAAGCCAAGAGGCAAAGCCTCTGGGGGCAGCAGCGGGGGCTGACCACCACATGGACCTCTTTCACCACCCAGCACAATGACTCAGGGAGACAGCCAAAGAAGGAGGGAGGGGGGTGTTAGAGAGAGAGAGAGAGAGAGAGAGAGAGAGAGAGAGAGAGAGAGAGAGAGAGAGAGAGAGAGAGAGAGAGTTGGAGGGGGAATGGGGGATGCTGGGGGGGCATGACAAGTGACAGCTCTGTGTCGGACTACAGATTGCAGTTTTCCCAGGTGAAACGCGCCATACGGCGAAGCTGAATTCCACCCCATTCAACATGTTGCTGTGATGTTGTTGTGCTGAGATGCAGGGGAAGCATTAAAAGCAAAAACAAAACATGAATAACAAAAAAAAATAAAAAAATAAATAACTATATAAGCAAGCAAATTTAAAACAGGCAAAACTTTAATTCTGCATTTTAAGTATCAACACTCTAATGGACATTTGGTGAGACATCTGTTACATTACTCATACAACTTTAGTTGTGAATCTTCATTAGAATTGATGTTGATTAGGAATTGTATGCTTTTTCTCTGTTCTCACTGATACCAATGTGTGCAAATTAGTGCATTAATGCACTTAGACATTCATTCTCCTCTGAAAAGCACACATATGTACACACATAATTAGTCATTTGCATTGCACTATTAGTCTTTGTGCCTTAAGTGTTGCTAGGCAGACAGTGAGGCATAGTGCCTTTGGGGCAGTGGGGAAAGGGGGGGAGGAGGGGGGTACTGATGTGCGGCCGGGCCCCTGCCGCCTCTGATGGTTATTAATGACACTCACTCTCACCACTGGCCCCAGAGCCATCTGTGAGCCTCACACTCACACTATTACTCTCACTCTCACACACCCCACAGAGCTACGTTTCTGCTCCGTCACCATCGGCCATCAACACCGCCCATTCCTGAGAGAGAGAGAGAGAGAGAGAGAGAGAGAGAGAGAGAGAGAGAGATACTGGTAAAAGAGCAAGAGAAACAGAG